>RWGY01000774.1:0-345611 GCA_007726485.1 Eragrostis curvula
AGAATTTTTTTTTGCTTGTTCCTGATTTTTTTTTCTCTTTACGCAGCGTGTCTAACCCAGGAGTAAGCAGTATTGAAGTGGATGTTCCTAAGGCAAATCTTAACAAAGAGATGTAAGTTTCTTTTCTGTGTCCCTAAAAAAAATTATCAATTCACTGTTTGGTTGAGAGTTCTTGGCCTCTTATGACAGGGAAAAGACTGCTTTCTGAATGTCAAGGGATATTGAAGTGCTTCCAACGGATCAAAACGTTGAAGGTTGGGAGCTTTTGAAACTCAGCAGTGATGATGAAGATGACGATTGGGAAGTTATATCCAAGGACGTGCACAAAGATATGCATCCAACAGGACATAAACTAAAGGATCTCAAGGGACCTGTGAGCAGAATTCCTCTTCCCCTCTTTCTTCATCTCTGGCTTGTGTTGCTGTTGTGTAATATAGGTACCTTTTCGTTCAGGTTCGTGGACTTGCATTTCATCATCAGAAAACAAATCTGCTAGCAGCTGGAGGTTATGGTGATAAGCTGAAGATCTATCATATTGATAGAGAATCTGGTGGATATGAAATTCCACTGAAGGATAATTCTCAGAACTTATTCTTGCAATGGAATCCATGGTATCCAGCTCTGCTTGCAGCTACGAGTGATGATGGCCTTACAAGTAATTACCTTGCACCTGATCTGTGTGTGTGTGTGTGATTTTGTTCACGTCTGCCTACTGACTGCATGTTAATTTCTGCCACAATAAGGCATATTTGACGTCAGGGACAGAAAACCAGTGACCAGTCTCAAGCATGGACCAAGGAAGCAGGTTCAGTGGAAGCCTGACGTTGTCTATGCTCTTGCACTGTCTTCAGAGAGCAGTCCAATCGAGGTAATCACAATCACATGGTTGTTTAAAGTTGTGCATGTA
This sequence comes from Eragrostis curvula, assembly GCA_007726485.1. Taxonomy (NCBI): domain Eukaryota; kingdom Viridiplantae; phylum Streptophyta; class Magnoliopsida; order Poales; family Poaceae; genus Eragrostis; species Eragrostis curvula. The sequence goes on from RWGY01000774.1 coordinate 908, forward strand.
GGAACCAGTAGCTGTAGTTCCCTTGAAAATGTGTTATTTTTGCACTGTATCTGAGAAATTTGTGAACGTATAGCTGTTTTATTTTAAATAGTGTATTTGGTGAAAGTAAATCTCTTTTGAATGACCATTTTATCTGTTCACAATTCCATCGACAGCATGTAACAAATAAATATCAGATTCGATGATCACTAATCTGTGAATGGTAAACCTGATGCTTCTTAACTTCGCATTACTTGATGAAGCGTTCTGTGGCGTGACAAAGTAGAACTGAGGATACTTGGCATCAGATTTCGTTATACATGTTACCTTTTCTTTCCTGTGTAATTTTAAAGTAGTTCCAGGGCCTTAGCACGTTGCATATTTGAACTTATTTCTCTTGTTTTTGTTAGATCTACGACTTCAGAATCCCAATGCTTCCAACTCACACGTTTGGTTCTGCTGAAGGTATCCCAGCAAATTTTGTTACGAATAATGTGACAATGAATTGATTTTCTTTGGAGCAAGTACATGAACCGCTTTGCTGTTTTGTGGGCTGTTGGTGTAGGGTTTCGCTCAATTTCATGGTCCAACTCAACTCACAGTTCCATCCTTACTACTGACATGAATGGGGCATTGGACATTTGGAATTTAAACAATAAAGAGGTATGAATGAATCACGAAAAATCAAACAGTAGTTGTATGATTTGAGGTGTATTAACCTCTCATCTTTATCAGTCTGCAGATTCTGCATATTGCTTTTCTTTGCGCAAGTCTGGGGATTTGGAGGCCCGCTGGTGCCAAGCCGAAGACGTTGCCGTTATAGCGTCTACAAGTGCTGTAACCCTTTGCAAGCTCAAACCTCCGTGGAAGGGTTGAGTAAAGACAACAGAAGCGGCACAGTTTACTCGGAACATAACTACACAAACGATTGTGGCTTTCTTTTACGTACTGTATGCAATCGTTCACTATATCCCATGCAAATAATGCCCATTGAGAAAGATGCATTTATGTTTGGGTCTGCGTACTGTATGCAATCGCTCACTATACCCCTTGCAAGTACTTCCTCCGTTTTAAATTAGATGTCACTTTTAACTTTTAGACATCACGTTTGACCGCTCGTCTTATTTAAAAAATTTATTCAAATATAAAAACAAATATGTCATGATTAAAATACATTCACTAATAAAACAAGTGGTAAAAAAATAAAGAATATTTGTGTAAAAAATTTGAATAAGACGAGCAGTCAAACGTGATTTCTAAAAGTCAACAGTGACGTCTATTTTGGAACGGAGGGAGTAATGCCCATTGAGAAAGATGCATTTATGTTTGGGTCTGTACTATTAATGCAATTTGTCGCTGGACACAGGCCAAATGTTGCTAGGTGTTTGTTTACCATTTTTTTACCTACTGTGCTTATTTCCTGGATTTATCAGCCGAGTTTTTGAAGACAAGCATGTAAAGCGTACAGGTTGTGAGAAAAGAAGATGGCTCCATAGATCATCCACATAGGGCGTGGCACGAAACTTACTGAAGCTAATAGTGACCACTGTATAGGCAGCGTGATGCAACCAATGAACCAATCACCTCATCTAACGTTGCAAATCAAGTGTCAATTCGGAACTGTCAAAAGTCAAAAACCCCTCCTGTTCCCATTCATCGAGCTGAAGAGCAAAGCAAATACTTCTAAGGCCTCAACAAGATACAGATGAGACCATGAGATCGAAATATACACGAAGGTATTAGAAGTGAAAACTCTGGATTCAATGAAGCCAAAGTGCAGATAACCACCTTAAATAAAGCACAATTTTAAATAAAGTGGAGTAAAATGGTTGAACCACACAGATGAGTACATAAGAAGCATTGAACATGTCCAATGGCGGGAGAAAAAAAAATACAGACGCAGCTGTGATAACACAACACTTTGCACCTCTTATGTACAAGGGATACACGGCACGGCCATAAAAAGTTGGGAAAGACGCAACACTAACTCAAGTGAACTCAGGAGGGAACCTAGCTACGCGGCAGAAAAAGAAAATCACCGAGACACCAAGCATATTCGGCAAATCCCCGAGGCCTGCCAATTAAGTATGGTTTCAGGCTACACAATTTGCTATCCCTGACATCAAACTTAGGAAAATAAACCATAAAATTCATCAATTCAACTGGTATTTGCATAGTCTTTGATCATTATGTCGGACTATTCACTTGTCAAAATAACAGCAATATAAATGTTAGATGTAATTTGCACTGTGTACAAATATACGGGCCTCAATTTATAATCTATTATTCCAAATAGAGATCGAAATGAACCTCTTGCAACCTTGTAGCACCTATATCCTAAACCACAACCTTACTCCCGTCGAAATAAGACAATTATCGGTACAATGAAGGGATATAAATATTACTTGGTGCATCATAAGGTGACAGTCATGCATACAAGTGCTAACTGCTAAAGACCCTAACCGCTTGAAACACATAACAGCTTCAAAGCATCTAAGGATGGGAAGGTACTATCACCACCATCAGATTATGATCTTTATACTGTCTATGCTTGAAAGCAAGACACTCAATATATTCATATAGGATAGCAGAAATCCAGATGCCTTCAATACCACACCATATCCAGATGATAGGATCCTTGTTCACCAATAATCGCCACAAGAGCACTTTCCATCCTTGAAATGGTGGAACCGCTTATTGTCCCTCACAATGAGCTCTCTTCCAACAATCCTCGACATGATCTTGATGGCATTGTGGCAGTCCCCACATATCCTGAGGTTCTTAATGATGCGTAGAGGAGTCCTTGCTGGAGTGCTGATCAGGCCATAAGCAATTGCCAGCCTCTCACTGTGGTAAAGCAATGCCTGCTCCTTCGCCTCCTGATCAATGTCATGGAGCACATACCTTGTATCTGGGACATACCTCTGCTCGTTAACCACCTTCTTTTCAATCTTGGGTGGCAGTCGGTACTCTGCAAGCTTGTTCCTCCCGTCAAGCATGTTAATCCCAAGACGCCTCTTCGGTGGTGGAGTTGGGAGCTTCTTAGAATTTTCTTTCGATGGATCAAGCGAAACCAGCAACTCCTCAGCCCGGTCCTCAAGATCAATGTCACCGTTCATACGTGCAAGGTTCAGGAGTGACTCCCACACCATAGCGTTGGGCTCGAAAGGCAGCTTCTCAATGTACTCCAGAGCCTCGTTGAGATGCCCTGACTTCCCCAAGACCTCAATAATCCCAACATAGTGCTCCACACCAGGCTCAATGCCATGGTCCCTGGACATGGCATCAAAGTAAAGGAACGCCTCCTCAATGGCCTCCGAGTTGGCACAAGCATTGAGCACCAGCAAAAAGGTGTGGCTGGTCGGCGCCATGCTTTCCTTCATCAGCTCAAACAGCCGGAGCGCCTCATCCCCAAGCCCATTCACCGAGTAGCCATCGATCATGATGTGCCATGAGTCAATGTTCCGGTCAGGCATATTGTCGAACGTCCTGCGGGCGTGGGGCATGGCAGCGCACTTGGCGTACATCTCGAGCAGCTTGTTGTTCACCTGGAGGTCGCCGCGGAACTGCGACCGTAGGAAGAAGTCGTGCACCTTTCTGAGCTCCTCGAGCAGCTTAGGGTTGGAGCAGGCGGCGGCGAGCTCGTAGAAGGCGGCAGTGTCGGCGCGTGCCCCCTTGGTGAGCATCTCCACCGCGTCCTTCACCCGCCCTTCCCGGCACAGTGCTATCAGTTCCCCGGGCCCCGGTACAGGCTCCTGCGGCTGGGGCGGCGGCGTTGGGCGCTGCTCCGGGGGCGGAGGCCCGTAGCCGTGAGGCAGCGGTGGCGCCTGGTGCTGCGGGGGTGGAGGCCCGTAACCACTGTGCGGCAGAGGAGGCGCCTGGTGCTGCGGGGGTGGAGGACCGTAGCCGTGCCGCGGCGGTGGCGGCGCCTGCTGCTGGTAGTTCCTCGGCGGCGGTCCCTGCTGCTGGTAGTTCCTCTGAGGCGGCGGAGGGGGATGTCCCTGCGGGGACCACTGGGGAGGGGAGCCGTGAGGAGGAGGGTGCCGCGGCGGCGCCCACTGCTGCTGCTGGGGCTGGTGGACATGGTTGGGGGAGGCGGCCGCGCCGGAAGGGTTGTAGGCGTAGGACGCCTGTGAAGAGGAGAGGGAGCGGGCGAGCAGGTGGACAAGGGAACGGGACCTGGCGGAGGAGAAGGCGGGGGAACGGAGCGGGCGCGCCGCGGCGCGGTGGATGGCGGCGGCGGCGGCCATGGCGGACGAGGGCTTCTGTTTGGCTTGGGATTCGGGGTTGGGTTTAGGCGACGCGAGAGAAAGGTGGAGGAGATGGGATGTTGAGATATTTCCGGGCTAGCTAATGGCGGAATGGGAGTTGATCATTTGGGCTCTGCCGGTGGTTGTTTTCGGCCCAGCACAAGAAGTAGGCCCATAGGCCACACTGCATGGCCGAACTGCCCGTCACAGCCGGAGTGACAAGCCTGAGTTCATAAGCAATCAGCTCTAGTATTCTCCTCCCCGTTACAGAAGATTTTCTCATCAAAGTATAGCAGCTTGGAGCACAAAAATTTAAAGGAACTACTAACAAACTATTAATAATTGCGAAGTGTCGATAGTTCAGATACCAGATCATCTTCTCTACTAGCCGAAAGATCCTAACCAGTAAACCAGAAACAAGAAAAGAAAATTATGTACAATCTGCTAAACCAACGGAATACCCAACCGAAATTACACAAGTCTCAAGGGGATCGCCCTGACTCTGCCGCTCGTTACTACCAAGAACAATATCTACAATAAAAATGCAATACTCTCCAGAAACCTCGAATGTTCGCTGAGCCGAAATCGAGCTCTTGTCCATGATGACCTGATGTGTTCTCATCAAAATTTATGACTGAAATCTCGCGGACGGTCCAGCATCTCTTCTATCACTGCTTATCTCGAACTCGCTTGAGCTTGCCTTGGACTCACTGTCTGCGTTGCTGCTGTGACCCCTCCGGCTCCTCCGGTCCTTCAGAGTATAACAAACAGAAGATTCAGACTTATTGCACAAAGATATAGCATGGCTATATCAAAAAGGGAGGAATGAGAAGTTGTACAACCTCCCGGGACGGAACATCTTCTGCCTCGAGCATCCGAACAACCTGACCCATGGTGGGCCTTTTCTCAGAATCTGGGTCAACACACCGCAGCGCCACTAGAAGAGCACGCTTGAGAGCGCGAATGGCTGGTTTTAACTCCATGTCAGGGTCCACAACCTCCTCTGCCCTCCTTGCGCCAACCATCATTTTGAGCCACTCCACTAGATGGACCTGCACATAATCCAATGTTACAGCTTACTAAAACTCAGTAACCGATATATTCTTGCTTTCAAAGAGAAGGAAAATTACGCGGGTCACAAGTGCTACTAGACATAAATGTAAGATACCCATACACCTGAATACATTGTCTCCCCTAATAGGTAGAAGTTGTTTTGCTGTGAAATAAATGGGCACTAGTGTGGTGTATGGATTGCTTCAACATGTATGATACAGCAGAGTATATGCTCACAGCTCACCTCGTTAGCAGGCCGACCATAGTCAACTGGATCCCTCCCAGTCACTGCTTCCAGTAGTAACACACCAAAACTGTACACATCGCTCTTCTCGTTTAACAGACCTGTGTTGGCATATTCAGGGGCCACATACCTAAAAGGATGGGAAAACAGAGTGTAAATGTTTATTGCCATGTGGAGCTACTGTAAAGCTAAGACTGTCTTTACATTCTAGTATTATGGACCGTACAAGTCCTTAAAGCTAATTGCATTCAAACACAACAAACAAGGTGCTCGACATGTTAAATTTCCCACTGTATGTCAAGCTCAAGTGCTACGAAAAACAACTGAACAACATACCCGAAAGTTCCCATAACTCGAGTCGCGATATGGCTCTTCCCTGCACCTAAGAGCTTGGCCAATCCGAAATCAGAAAGTTTGCCGTTGAATTCTTCATCGATCAGGATATTGCTTGCTTTGATATCACGGTGCACAACTTTTGGCTCTATAGCTTCATGTAAATAAGCAAGCCTGTACAAAATTCAGTTATGGACAATGTCTTACAACAACATATGAGTAAAAAACAGAGGCAAAACGATAAATGGTTCAGGTCTTACGCCTTAGCAATTCCAAGAACGACTTTCATCCGGGCTTCCCAAGTAAGAACACCGTGTTGACGCATGGCACCGTGAAGCCACTGCTCTAAGTTCCCATTATTCACATACTCATACACAAGCATCCTGGAATGACAATATAATGATGAGAGCAAGTTCAGATATTTGCATGATGTTAATCCACCCATTGTAATGCAAAACTAGCATTACCCAAAAAAAAAAAAACTAGTGAAAGGTATAATTATCAGGGTTTCATCAAATCATTGGGCCAGTGTCAAGTAGCGGGATAGAAAGCTTAAAAAGAAGCACGACTCTGCTATAGTAAATTGGCATGAACTGAATCGAAAGAAAAACACTGCTGTTGACTATAAGAAAATTCTCACCACCATTAATACTACTGTTGTTCTATCAGTAGAGAAGTTTTTTGGGGTTTTCTTTTTTCAGAGGTGGAAGGCATAGATTTATGAGAGAGGACTTTATTTATTTAATCACATACAAGCTAAAAACTGCAATGGACAGCTGGAGCACCAATAGGGAAGTTTCTCCTAAAAACAGCATCACAATATCACTGTATCATTGCTAAAAATCATGAAACATTAAGTAGCAGTAAATACAATCACAGTTCTCGTGGATCAACGATAAACAGGCACATTGTTCAAGCATACACCATTCTCTTAAAAAACTATTTATGTGGTAATTGGACAAATTACTGAGCTCCTACGATCTTAGTTATTTCTTGTCCACCACCTACAGTGATGACTATTTAGGAACCAAAGGTTAATGCTACAACTAATTATCATACTAAATGGTTAATGCTACGATTAGTTATTATACGAAAGACATTTACGCACAGCACTATATGAAACGACAACACTGAACGCATTTGGCAGATGATAGTTTCTGGAGCTGCATAATTGATGACAGCTGGGTGACTGGTGGAAGCTGGATTTTTTTTTTCTGATTAAGGATTGTTCGGTTGACTAACATGATCTGACACACTTAATTTTATAAACGTGATGGCTAACTTTGGGGCCTGGCTGGCTTCTGACTTTCTTGAGTGTCAATTTGGCAGCCTTCTCTACTCCTACAGAAGCGCTGCCTTATGGACGTTAAGTTAGACATTCCTCAAATTGTTTCTATCACGAAATTTTATTTGATGCCATCTTATCTCAAACTATAATAACTATCACATAAGCTTTATACCATGTGTATCAACAGATAAAGAACAAGGAATACTCATAAACTGGTGAGAAGTATAAGTAATATTTTCAGTAAGGGGTTTACTACAACAGTGTGGTGGACCAATGAACTTTGGGTCCTAACATGTACAAGGCTTGCTATAAACTAGTATTCAGCATGACATCTTAGAAAAATAGAAATCAAAGAAATCATTAAATGCTTGATTGCCCACTTTGTTGCAGGCTATGTAAAAACATTTTTCACACCATAATTATGATTTGGTGGATATTTTTCTTTTTACTGGGGAAAATAGATGGATAAAGTTCAAGAGCTAAACAGGAAAGCTGAATGTAGTTCATTTGCACATGCATCCCCAAAGCTTTAATCAATTGATAATCTCTTTTCAAGTATGTAGATTTGAGATTTTGACATGAAATTAGATATGACATGATAGACAGCCAATGCAAAGAATGTGACCACAGATACAAAAGCTAGCCATCAGTCAGTGTTTCCTTTTTTACCTGTGAATTCCTTCGACGCAATATCCTAGAAGCCGAACAAGATTCTTATGCCTGACATGGCCAATAGCCTCAACTTCAACCCTGAATTCTTTTTCTGCCTGGCCCCTACAGCGACATTTGAAACACAAATAATACAATGAGATTATCAAATAGGACTGATTAAATAGTTATATACGGAAGCTATATCTTTCAAAGTCATAACAAATTTCGTAAATTCTCACATGTTATTAAGTAGCTTTTTTACTGCAACCTCATTCCCGTTTATGAGTCGGCCACGGTAAACTACCCCATATCCACCCTCTCCAATCACATTCTCCTTAGAAAACCGATTTGTTGCGTGCTCCAAGTCCCTCAGAGTAAACCAGTGGCCCCAACCCAAATGAGAAAACTCAGGGAGGCCAACCAAAGGAGATGCAGTGACAGTTGCATGTTGAGGGTACTGCCTCCTAGCATTGCCTGTGCTGCCTTCATCACCAGAATATGAACTCCCAGCCCTGTCACAATGGTATGCTGAACTGCATTGGCTCAAATTATCAGCATCGCTCGATTTGCACCTAACCAAATGTGCCAACATTTTCCCTGAATCTTCGTCATGATGTTTCTCCTGCACTGTCAGCGCAAGGCCATCTTGCACGCGGGGGTTCTCAACAATGGCACGCTCATGCACCTCATCCACAGCAATTTCCTTGGAGACATCCGGAATTTGAGACACTGGGATCTCAAAAGATTTCTTGGGCTTCCTCCGGTAGATGGACCAGAAGCACATAAAACCCAGTATGGACAATATTACCACCCAAATACTGATGCCAATGACAAGCCATAGCCTCAGACCGAAAGGCGGCGTCCTGGATGATAATTCCGTCCGCAGGGTTTCGCCTATCGACATCTTTATCTCAGGAGCCTGGAAAACAAGCATCGGTAGCACACTGTTAGCCACTAATTTCAGTAAAGAAAGAAATGAAGGTGGTCTCAAATCAAGATCAGAACATTTGGGTACTTACATTGACAACAGGAGGAGAGCCGCATCGCCTGAAGGGGTTCCGGACCTTGGTTGGTGCGAAGCCCTTGGTGGTCAGGCTTCAGCTCTTGGGTTCGGTTCTTGCAGTAGTACTGGTGGCACTAGCCCCCAATCCCCCACTCCCCGCTACTAGTAGTTTCTTCCTCCTCCGGTTCCAGCTCTTTGGCTCAGTCCCTCGTCCGCGTCAGTGTGGGTGGGGAGGAGGTGGCCATGGGAGGCCGGGCGGCTCCGGTGAGAAAGAAAGCAAAGCGGGGGATGGATTGCGAGTGGAGAAGACAACAGTAGAAGGGAAGCAAGCAATCAGCATTAAAGTGGCGAGAAGGAAATGGAATAAAACAGCTGTAAAAAGAAATGGATGGCCAGCCTATTTGCTGGGGACACCCAGCCGAGTTTGGTAGGATGTGCCTCGTGACTGCCAATGATGGACAATAGTAGTACTACTAGCACATCTTCCTTGTAATAAATTGTTGGATTTGCACGTGGTTATTCTCTAGTGTCAAACCTTGTGAAAGTCAGTGTTTCGAATCTTGAGAAAATACAATTCTTTTTAGAGTTCTGAAAATACACTTCTATGTCTGTTGGAAAAGTTTTGAATCAAAGATTGGGTACACATTGTTTCATCACATTGACCATATTGATCAACTTTAAAACCTGAACTTAAAATGCACCGACCGTAAGAAAGCACATTTGTGTAACAGTTCTCCTTGGTATGAAGCAAAGTTGTAAACTCTTGGTACACGGAGCACCATTCGCCTTGGGCAGAGCCATGAGAGCGTGGGGCACGCGTGGAAAAGGGCTTTGGACACCATGGCTCGCTCACACACCTACCAGGTTCCAACACAAGCCAAGAGAGAGGGAACTGCCGGCCCCACATCTCATTGAGCGTAAACGGCAGGCGTGTTTGGTTAGCTGTGTGCACGCAACGCAACACCAACGGGCAGACAGTCCAAATCTAGGCTCGCTGGCTCGCACGAACGCGTGATTTACCAATTTACCCTGCTCGGGGCCTACGTGCAGCGGGATGATGCAAAGGCCCATACCGCACAACGGCTACCTCTGGGCTGACGTGCGTCAAAAAGCTGGGCCCGGTCCGTCATCGTCCGTCAATGCTGACTTTGGTCAAGTTTTCCTTGTTTTTTATTTAGGCACTTTGGTCAAGTTGATTGCAGTCGCAAAGCATGACACGTCAAACCTCTAGATATGAACAGCTGGACGTCCACAGCCCTGATCTGCTGTACTCAGAGCAAACCAGGTCGATTCCACAGTTCTTGCCAAGTTTTGTTTCTTTATTCTTATTAACTGGACACAAATCTAATCAGTGGTTTTCGTGGAGTCGAGGCCCCATGAATCCATGATACCTTAAGTGTCAAGTCTTGGTTGACAATGCATGTTGTGATTATGATCATTTGCTTTTCTCGAAGGTCGAAGCATACTAAAACGGTGCGCCGTACAAGCACAATACGTGTAGCGTGCGCGAGAGGCGATCCATGGCTTGCCGACAGATGCGGTGGAAGTACGACAAGGAGGATTTCTTTTGCCTATGTTGACCCCATGCAACATTTTTGTGACGCAACTAATTATGATAACATTGTAAAAACCCACCTATAATACTATATGTCGGAGCGAGGATTGTTCATATGCTCACTTTTTTTTTCAGTCTTCACAAGTCAAGTGTTTATTTGTTTTCATATATTTTGATAGCTTTAACTGGTAACATTACTCTTCTTTGGTCTTTAGAATTATAGATGCTCTACCATAACATGATTATCATCTAATCTGATGTTGTACAATCAAAATTTATCATACTATCAAGTATCAAATGACGTTCAAACTTGGCTATGATACTATGAACAAACAACATGTTCGCCTCGCTGCGAAGCAGCCGTTTTACTGTAGCAGCTGCAGAAGAAATAACTGCGAACACTGTAGCTGCTGAAGAAATAACTGCGAACACTGTACCTGCCGCAAAACAGCTGCTGCAAAGCAGCGAGGCGAACATGATGCAGTAGAGAAAATTAAACCTATATGTTTCGACACTTGTGCTATTTACAATATCAAAAACTAGAGAGAGGTACGATAGACCATTCGAAGCCGCACTAGGATCACACAAGAGCCATGTGTCAGTAGAGCTATTAGGAGAGAATATGCAAACTCATGAACACTTTGCAGCGATAAGGCTGACAATACTTTTCTATAGGTAGGTATATGAAATCTCCTCTAAGTTGTAATGGAATTTTACAATTTTTTGTCGAATTATTCGTGGTAAAATAGAACAAACAATGGCAATCTTGTAGAAGACCACACTCTCACGCTCACATCAGGCCGCCATATGCATGCATATTTTATTCCTTTTTTCAAATATGTTTGACTGCCGATTGATGAAACAATGGGGAATTTTTTTTTTTCGAGGACTGAAAAACAACGGTTGAGCCGCGATCCAATAAGTCAACCCAAAGCTCTCTTTTTTTTTGAGAGGGGGTCAACCCCAAGCTAAATTACTTTACTTATTAGCCATCTTGGGCCGTGCGTCGGAATCCAGCGGGCTACATGGGCTGGAAGTCCACCAATCCAACATTGATAGGAACGGTTCCTGGGTCACATGATCCGATGCCATCCGGTGAGTTCAGCTGTTCAGGGGTTGGGCGGGAGGTACATGTCATTTCTCAACGTACTAATCGTGAGTTGTTGTTTTTTTTGTGTGCTTGTTGTAGGTACAGACGGTTCTATTCCTTCCAAAGTTCCAAACGTACTCGTCCCTCCCTCCGTTCGTCCATGTCGTTACTACGACCCACTGTTGCTTGGCTCCGGCCTTTTTACAAACTCCGGCAAGTGCTCCGGCCATCTGCATCAGGTTACACGTTGCATTGCATGCAGGTCATGCGCCTGTAATGACGGATCTAGATGCGTCGCGCAAGCGTCACATCACATTAATGTGACGGTGTATGGGTTCGTCTTCGTCCGACAACGAATGCCATGTGGTGCTCGGGCGGAGCAAGAACGGGACACGTACGGCCGCATTGCTACTGTACTGAATTCCAGTAATTTTGCCATAAAATTTGATATTGTTCACTCATTTTCCGGCTCTGTTTATGCGCCAACTGCACAAGCACAACAGAGCAAGAGAGGTTTTACTGTATCATGGACCCGAGGCCCTGCTGAAGTGAACAGACTGCAGTGAAGGGTCATATGTGTTGATGCCGTGCCGGGGACCGCCGACGCGCCCACTGCTTTCCTTTGCCGGCCGGTCGACACATCTCCGGCCATGTCCGAGGAAAGAAAGAACGAATGCAAGCGGTGGATCGGATCCATCCAACTATCCATGCATGCACGCTGCTGGCCTGGCCATGTGTCCGTTATGATGAGGACTGGCGCCCTCGGGACCCAACAGCGTCGGCAGAATATGAATGAATGATCGTCTCCAACGGCACGGAAGGCTGCAAAAGCACGCAGTAAAAATGAATCTTTCACGTGTACAGTGTTTATGGCCGGTGAGATTCGATGGTCCGTAGTGGTACTCCGCCGATCCTTGGCCGTCATGGCTTCATCACTTATTAATCAAACGACCATAATGGCTACGTTTAACGACGGAGTCAAGCAAGCACGGCATGGCATTGGCATCCATGCAAATGCAACGACGCAGCACGCAATACAGCAGCTCAATCTGCTCACGGGGAGCAGCATGAGCGTCGCATCCTTGAAAGTTGAAATGCGGCAGCTTATATTAACCGGATCATGATTCATAACACCACAACACAAGAGCGCAAAACCCACCAGCAGATGGCAGAGAAGACGAAAACAACCAAACGAGCTCTCGCACAGCCTTCGTGCTTCTACTCCTTGAAACGGAAATTACTACGGGAGGAGCTAATTAAGTTAAGCTAGCTAGCTAGCAGCTCTTGGGCACGAATCCGACGCGCTGCCTGTCGCCGTCGAACACGACGCGGAAGCCCTGCTGCTGTATGTTGCCGACGATGGAGACGCCGCCGTCCGTGGGCGCGAACGCGAAGCAGAACGTGCCCCGCGTGTCGACGGGGATCAGGTAGTTCTCCGGCGGCAGCGCCACCGCCGCGCCGCCGCCCTCCAGGTGCAGCGCCAGCGTGGGCACCTTCACCGTCCGCCGCCCGCCGAGGTCGTAGCACGTGTCGAACAGCGAGAACCCGCCGCGGGTGAGGCGCAGCCCCGGCGCCGTGGCGGCCCGGAACGCGTCGCGCAGCGCCGCGTACGCGGGGCGGGCGAGCCGCGTCACCGACGTGCCCGAGTCCAGGATCACGCCGCCGCGGCCCGTGGACGGGTTCAGGGTCAGGTCGCGCTGCGACACGCCCGGCACGCGCGCGCCGCCCACGCTGAACCCGACCAGGTGCACGTAGTAGAACGTCGCCATCCTCGGGTTCCTCACCATCGGCGTGAACGACGACGCGGCGGTGTTGGCGCCCAGGGAGCCGGATCCGAAGGTTATGGTGGAGGAGCGGGAAGATGATGGCTTGAGCGAGGAGGTGCGGTCGACGAGGCAGTACGCGAAGCTTCGGCCGTAGCGGCGCGCGACCTGGGTCGGGAACGACAGCCTGCCGCGGCCGAGGCCGAGGAGCCCGGCCGCGGCGACGAACAGGCCCTCGTTGTCGTGGCCGCACCCGATGGCCACGCGCGCCACGCGGGCGCCGCGCGCGAAGGTGAGCGTCTCGGTGGCAAAGTCCCCCGCGGTGACGGACCCGTCGCCGTAGGCCACCTCGTACTGGCACGCGCCGCGCCGCGCGTCGCACCCGCCGCCCGAGTCGAGCCGGCCGCAGAGCGGCGACGCGCAGGCGACGGCGGCGTAGGACCGGGAGCGGCGCGGGTCGAAGACGCGGCCCGACTGCGCGTAGCAGCGGCGGCACGGCGCGCACTGCAGCCACACCACGTCGCTGCCGGTGTCCAGCACAAGCAGCGCCGGCGACGGCGGCGTGCCCACCCCTACCTGCGCGAAGTACTCGCCGCTGCCCTGAGCCAGGCCCGACACCACGGGCGCCGCGAACCCGCCGCCTCGCCGCGCCCGCGTCCTGTTCCCCGCGGCTAGCGCTATTTCTGCGGCGCGCGTGGCGTCCCGCGCCAGGCGGTACGCGAGCAGCTGGGACGCGGTGGCGTTGGGCGGCGCGAAGGCCTCGCGGTGTGCGAGGAGCAAATCCACGGTGGAGGCGTTGTGGTGGTCGTCAAAGATGTCGGTAAGGCTGGTGTCGGAGACTGGTCGCGCGTCCGCAGAGGTGGGTTCGGGCGACAACGGAGTGGCGACAAGGGTGTGGTACCGCGTGGGCTCCGCGACGGCGTCGGAGAGATGACACAGCAGCAGGACGAGGAGGGATATGACAAGCGAGAGTAGGCTGGGAGCGGATGCCATGGCGCCGGCCGCCGTGGAGGAGGAACAGAGCAGCAGCAGTTCTGGCTGGATGGATGAAGCGGAGGAAGGGAAAAGAAGGCGGGGCGAGGGGCCACCTAGTACTAGCAGTTTCTGTGTAACGGGCATGGGCGTGATGGGCCCGGGCCGGGCGGTGGGATGGTAACGTGGAGTCTCCGGGAATAAATGTTGGTGCAGCCCAATAAAGCCCAACGGGCGGCCACGAGACACGTCTCCGCGTGGTGCGCCGCTGTAGCCTACGCGTGCGCGTGTCGGCACGCTCCATGCTCTTGGTACAGGACTGCATGGCACCGAAGAAAATCAGTCAGATCAAAAGTGATGGCACTTCCATCCAGCCTTGAGATCGATCACGTCCACCAGCATAGTGAAAGAAACTCCGTCCAGGCTTTTTTTAAAAAAAATGCTCCGTCCAGGCTTTGTCTGCTTGGACTGATGCTTTGAGTGTTTTGCTTTTATCCGGCAGTGATGCCCCTCTCTGCCTCTGCTGAGTCTGCTCCATGATCCATCCTTGTAAACATTACGATGAAAACTGCGCTCAATTGAACTGGCTTTCAGTTTAAGTAAACTGCTTTACTGCTCTGTGAATCTTTTCATTCAGCAGTACTTTTGAGTGGCTGATATCAGGGTAGATGCTGATGTTCTTGGGCAATATGAATATATTGAGCCCTGCGTATCCAAAGATAATACTAGCCCATTCCTCATTTAGATCAGGTGCAGGCGACGCAACGCTTCATCCTCACCGTCACGGCAAGGCAACCGAAAGCACTCACGACCAGATTAAAAACGCCATTGAACACGTAAAACCAGTACACCGCAGATTCCGATCAGTCTCTGGTCAGTGCCGTCTATTCAACCTCGTGCCACCCGTCTCGTCTGGCTCCGGCCGTCACCGGGGACGCCCAAACACGTCCAGTCTGAGACACGGCCGTACGTGCACGCGGCCAACTCGAGTTGCTGGCAACGCCGGCGCGCGGCGCCGCACTGCGGGTTCTGTTTGGTGGGGGGGTAAACGCGGAATCAAACTGAAGCGAGCCGGCCGCGTGGTGTGATCCGCTCCGCGTCAGCCGCCTCGCGCCATTCCCGTAGACCGGCCGCCGCTGCGCCGGAACGCGGTCGCCGCGACATAGACGCCGGCGGCGCCGGCTGTCTCTGGCCGGAGGCCACGTCAAGGACGGCGATCAAGGTCACTTGGGAGGAAGGCGTCATGGGGTGGAACGCGCGCCATACGGTAGCCATGGTGACAAGGGGGCAGTACGAAGTAAGAACCGAGCTGGTGGGCGCAGCGACGGAGCGGCCGCGGTCGCCGCGGCGAGACGGCGAGACTGGATGAAGGAGCGAATGATCCAGACATCTGTGTGCGTGGGGGGCCCACAGGAGCCTCCGGTGTGATAGGAAAGGACAAGAAGATAACCCGCGCGCGGCGGCGCTACGACGAGCCGAAGCGCTCAGAGCAGCGACGCGTTCGATGAGAACCCCGGGGAGGTCGCTATTCGAAATAGCGTCCTGGTGGTCGTTATTCGAAATAGCGACCACCCCTTGTGGGCCTGGAAGCGGTCCGATCGGAATTGTGCGGCCCAGGTCAGTTCCGTCGTTACATAGGCGTCTCGTCTTCCTCCTCGGACGCCGCAGGGCAGAGACGGATAACGCAGTACGCAGAGGATGGCTCTCTTCGCCGGCGAAGAGTGGCGTCGACGGTGCGTGACCGGCGCGCGTTCATGAAAATGATTCTCCCAACCTCGTTCTCCGGCGATTGCATGAAGAATCCATTGCCGCCGCCTGCGTGCGTCCGTCCATAGGCGAGGAGAAGCAGAGGAGCCGATCAGAGGTCTTATTCGTCCATGGTGCATGTTTCCGCCGCAGTCATGTACCAATAAAACGATGCAGAAATTCAGCAGTTGCAGTTAATCAGAAATCTCCTTCCTTGCGCTACGGACTGTTCCATTCTTCAGTCAGCATGGCATTTGGATTAAAGAAGGCCGGACTCGTACCAAATAGAGCTAGCCTACTTGTTCATAGAACTAGTTCAGGATGCTGTGATACAGGGAAGATTCAGTGGAGAAGAAGACTCCTCCGTCCACGCGTCAGCAGCATGACGAGGTGGCGGTTGCATTGCCCCCTTTGTCTAAAAACCGCTCCGCGCAGGGCGGCCATGGACCCGCGCCTTCCATCCATCCGAGAACAGGGCAGGCGCATGGCTGTCTGGCTGTTATAAACCGTGGCGCGGCAAACCGAGGAAGCTAAATTTGGGTTTGCAGCGAGAGGTGGATTTAAGCTCCGCCGCCGCGTGCCGCCCTCCTCGGTTCTTCCATTCCTTCTTCGCAAGGAACGGAAGGATCCATCCACCCCATCAACCTCGCCTGTTTCTTCTCCTGCCCTCCATCCATTAACCCATCGTCTTCGTTCTCCACGAGCCAAGAACACACGGGCAGGCAGGCGTGATTCTTCGTCTTATTCATCCGGCTTGCCACTAACTCAATTAACTCTCCATTTCCTTTCTTCGATAATTTCTTTGCTGCCGAATGTAAGTGGCGGCTGCATTGCATTGCATTGCATTTCTCAGCTCCCACAGAGGAGTGCAGAAAAATCTTATAGAGATCATTTCCTGACTACCAGTGGTATTCCAAAGGGACCGTTTCGATCGATCGGATCCCTTGAGCACCTTATGTAAAGGATTGTCATTTCAGCGGTCCGTGAAAGGACCACCCGACCCGACCAGGCGCCTTTCTTTCTCATCTGTTTCATCGTCATCATGTGCCGGTTCGGTTCCATCGCGACGCATCAAATCGTCGCCCGCTAAATCAAGAAACGTCGATCGAGACTACAAGGAGACGTCTCTGAGGGACAACCGTAGCCGGGGGCCATGTCGCCGGCCGTCTGCGCGGTTCGGGAAGAGCACTCGCTCCTCCCGCTCCACCGCCCGCACTGCGCCTCCGGCGCCGCCGCTGAGCCCATCATGATCTTCCTCACCGCGCCGGGCCTCGCCGCCATGCCGATGCGGGTGATGGCCTCCGACTCCATCGCCGCCGTGAAGCTCCGCGTCCAGACGTCCCGGCCTGGCGTCCAGAAAACGTCCCGGGCCGTGAGGCTCGTGTTCGACGGCCGCGAGCTCGCGCGCGACGACTGCCGCGTCCGCGACTACGGCGTCGGCGACGGCAACGTGCTGCACCTCGTCATCCGCATCGCCGACCTGCGCCTCATCGTCGTCGAGACCGTGCACGGCTCCAAGTTCCGGTTCCGCGTCGAGCCCGGGCGCACCGTCGGGTACGTGAAGCAGCGGATCGCCAGGGACAGGCTCCACCGCCCGGCGGCGCACCCCGACGACCAGACGACGCTCGTCCTCGAGGGCGAGGAGCTCGACGACCGCCACCTCATCCACGACGTCTGCAAGGCCGACGGCGCCGTCATCCACCTCCTGGTCCAGCGCTCGGCGGCCAACGTCTCCGTCGCGCGGGACTTCGAGGTGTCCATCGTCGCGCGCGACGCCGCCGGCGACGACGCGCTCCGCTCGCAGCCGCAGGTGGTCACGAAAGACGTCGGGATCGAGCCCGTCGTCGTGAACCCCAAGGCGCAGCTGCCGCCGGCGCTTCGTGACTTGGTGGGCGCCGTGCTCGCCGGAATGGAGAACGGGAACGCGCCCATCATGTCGTCGGAAGGCACGGGCGGGGCCTACTTCATGCAGGACGCGTCCGGGGAGCACCACGTGGCCGTGTTCAAGCCGGTGGACGAGGAGCCCATGGCGGCGAACAACCCGCGCGGCCTGCCCGTGTCGTCCACCGGTGAAGGGCTCAAGAAGGGGACGCGCGTCGGCGAGGGGGCATTCCGGGAGGTCGCCGCCTACCTCCTCGACCACCCGCTCGGTGGCCGCCGCTCGTTCGCCGGCCACGGCGCCGCCGCCGGGTTCGCCGGCGTTCCCCCGACAGCGCTCGTCCGGTGCATGGACAGAAGCTTCAGGCAGGCCGACGACGATGGGAGCCCGGTGTTCAAGCTGGGGTCCATGCAGGCATTCGTGAAGAACTGTGGAAGTTGCGAGGATATGGGGCCTCGTGCGTTCCCGGTGCAGGAGGTTCACAAGATCAGCGTCTTGGACATGCGCCTGGCCAATGCTGACCGGCACGCCGGGAACATACTCGTGTGCAAGGACGAAGCAGGCCGCGGCGGCATGTCGCTGGTTCCCATCGACCATGGATACTGTCTTCCGGAGAGCGTGAGTCTTGGCATATATCTTCATTTGGTTGATTTTTCGTTCCTGCCAACCAGCTGATTTTCACAATGAACGCATGCTTGCATGGATGCAGTTTGAGGACTGCACGTTTGAGTGGCTGTACTGGCCTCAATCTCGTGAGCCTTTCAACGCCGAGACGGTGAAGTACATAGCATCCTTGGACGCCGAGGAGGACATCTCCATCCTCAAGTTCCACGGCTGGGAGATATCCAGCGAGGTTGCCCGCACGCTGCGCGTCACCACCATACTCCTGAAGAAGGGCACGGAGAGAGGCCTCACGGCGTTCGACATTGGCAGCATGCTGTGCAGGGAGACCCTGACCAAGGAGTCCGCCATCGAGGAGATGGTCCGTGAAGCCCAAGATGGTGCTGCTGATGAAGATGCGTTCTTGCAGGCTGTCTCCGAAATCATGGACCGTCGTTTCGACCAGATATCATCCGACCGAAAGTGATACAAATGTAGTGTGATTCAGTAAAGTACATAAGATTGGCCAGCCTTGGCATTGATATACTAATATTCTGAAAAAAGATTTCCCATAGCATAATAACAAGTGGTAAAAACATAAGGGGAATCAGTGAAAGTGGGGAAAACGGCCACTCGACTAAAGATCATACGATTTTTTATTTTATTATTTCTTTTTTGCGAAAAAAGACTATACGATTTGGATGCAGTTCAGCAAAATCACGCCGCCCGTGTATATGGTACGACCACTACATGCGCGCATGCATTGGCCCAGGTTCGAAACCTCACCAAGAAAAGAAAAGTTCCTCCTAGCATTAGACTGGGAGACTGGGAGTGATGTAGTTTACACGTGTAACCACAAAATCTATCTCGCAACAAATTTCAGCTCCTGTTGAACATAGTAGACGGCAAGATTAATTAGAGTTGGGTAAAACAAGTCGCGGATAAAGTCCAATAAGGTTGCTTCGGCATTGTATCCGTTCGCGCACCCGTAGCCAGGCAAACAAAAGAATTGTGCCTTTGGCAGCGGTCCTGTTCACCCAGACGAACTTGTAGGAGTCACAGGGCGGCGCATCGCCGGCAACCATCAGCCTGTAAACCTTCCTCATCTGAAATTTGCCGGCCGCGTCGAACATCGGGCTATGCCGAACGTCCGTCGTGTCCGTCAGGCACCACGTCCAGGAGAGCCATCAGGTCGCTGAGTTCTGCCTGCACCGCACGGGTGAACTGATCGTGGCACAACCGTCTTAGCGACCAATAAACAATACTAATAGAACCAAATATTGTGATCATTCTATGAAACATCAAAATAAAATCATTGACGATGACTTGTAACACTGAAATGAAACCAACTGTTAACTAGGACTGGCCTAAGATTAATGTACGTACTCAACGTGAGCGCCAAATGTTTTAAGCTAGACAAATACTCCAATGGAATGTTTACCTTTCCTTGTTTGTTACTCCTGATTAACCATAAATATCGCCAGCATAGCAGGAAAGCGCTCCGATAAATTAACCTCTATTTTTGTTTGTGTACCTAGATTTGGAAAGGGCCGAGTTACATACATACTGAGACGTTGCCGTCGTGGCAATCCGACGGCCCTGGATGCTTTGATGACATGAACCGACCCTTGCGGTGGTATCGGCGGCTCTCGGCTGTCCGATGACAACACGTACAGGTCCCATCGCGTCGCCTTGGCAGGACAGAGAGAAAACACCCAAGTACTAGGAGTGATCGAAAGGCAGCCAGCCCAGCGACGACGGGCAAACCCGATGGCGATGGGGCGCCGTGTTTTCTTCACCTTTCTGCTGCTCATGGGTGGGCGCTTGTTCCTGTAAATTTGGCTCTGTTTTCCTTTTTGCTGAAGCAATTGATCAGGTCGAGCGGGGTTAAAAGGTTTCACATCTTTCTTGCAGCTGCGGCGGCGGCGGCTTTCCGGGTCCCATCATTCTCGGCGCCGTTCGGGATTGAAGCAGTCCCGGCGGCGGAGTACTGCTTCCGACGCTACGGGCCAGGGACGGCAGCGCCCTTTGCCCTGAGCACCGCGGCGGCCATCCACCTCGGCAACACCAAGTCCTGCATCGCCGGCTACGGGAGCGGCGACCATCCACCTCGGCAACACCAAGTCCTGCATCGCCGGCTACGGGAGCGGCGACCCGGGGAGCGTGTACCGCTTCTGCATCCCCTCCTGGGTCGCCTTCACTGACGAGGGCACGCTCTCCGGCGAGGCCGCCCTGAAGCACGTAGTCCTCAGCCCCGGAACAGCCATCTCCGGCATCACGCGCCTCCTCCACCGGAGGCTGGGGAACGCCGTGGTGAAGAAGGAGATGGAGCTCGTGCCGTACAACTTCACCGAGCACCTGGGATGGGCCTCCATCCTGGTGGAGACAGGAGAAGGCAAGGCCATTTCGGCTCCGCCGCATCACCTCGCCGGCATCCTCATCTCCGAGCTGAAGCGCATGGCCGAGGCGCACCTGGGTCGCGAGGTCAAGAACGCCGTCATCGCACTGCCCCGTCACGTCACCCACGACGGGAGGGATAGCGTCGTGTTCTCTGCGACCGGGCGCGACGGCTTCCGGGTCGCCAGGGTCGTCGACGAGCAGATCGCCGCGGCGGCGGCGCATGGCCACCACACCAAGCAGGGCGACGGCAAGGTCGTCCTTGTGTTCCATGTTGGCGGCCGCACGTCCCACGCAACCCTCTTCAAGTTTGTCAAGGGCAGCGCTCGGTTGATCCTGGCGAAGGATGAACTCTTCCTCGGAGGCAAGTCGATGCCTAATTAGTTCCCGCTTTCTTGCACGTTGTTTTGTTATCCGTCCGTTAGCCAAATTAACCAAGGTACCGTATTTGTGATTGCAGGTGATGACTTCACTTCGAGAGTTGTGGACTACTTCGTGGAGCTCATCAAGCAGCAGCACGGCATTGATATCCGGCATGACAAGATGGCGTTGCTGAGGCTGAGGGAGGAGTGCGAGCGAGCCAAGAAGGCGCTGAGCGAGCAGGAAGAGACGCTCGTACATGTCGAGGTCGACGGCGTGGACCTGTCTGCGCCGCTCACGCGCGCCAAGTTCGAGGAGCTCAACCACTACCTGTTCGAGAGAGCCATGGCTCTGCTGGACTGGGTGCTGATGAATGCCCAGGTGGTGGAGAAGAAGCACAAGACTGTTCGACAGGGCCATGGAAATGCTGGGCTGGGGACGCAGCCGAGGGGAGGAGCGTCGCAAGGACATGGTCGACTCGTCGGCGGCAGCGCCAGGATTCCCAAGGTTGGTCAGCTCGTCAAGGATTACTTCCACGGCAGGGAGCTCAACAGAGGACTGGAACCTGACGAGACTGTCATCCATGGCGCCGTACTTCTTACCCGTCCTGAGGCGACTCGGTACTTGGAGCCGTGCTTCCACCACTGGCACGAGGGAGATCCTCGATTTATCTGATCCGGCCCATCTTTTCAATCCACAACTTGACATCCGGCAAATTTCGACGGTCGCAAGTTTGGATTGCACTGCTTTCTGAAATTGGCTGGAGTCGTTCTAGTTGTAAGAGACTATCTGCTTTATCTTAAAGAGAGTACCTTTGCTTGACTGGTTGCTGTTCCAGACGATCTTGTGAAATGATTTGCCTACAAAAAGTTGTTTCGTTATGTCTAGCTTCAAACACTGTTGCTCCGGCGGGCCGATACGTGTGGCCAGGATGGATCAACTGCTCTCAAAGATAGCAAACCTTGGTCTCACCACATGTCCCTATTGTTGCTGTAATCCTCTGATTCTTAGCAGCAGCAGCAGTGATGCTTTTCATAAGCATGGTATTGCACCTGCTTTGCTTAACCGAATCATGGATGCGTCGCTAATTTGTGAGACAGGCCACAATTGGGATGCCTCATCCCCAAGCTCACATATCTGTACACTCTCCACCATTATCTGGTTTCAGAATTTAGGCATGCGCAACTCCTGTCTTTCCTCATCACGTCGCACAAAACAATGGCTTATGCGCAGTACTGTATTAGGCTTGGCTAGATGTATACAGATGTTGGTTTGATCCAGGCATCAGTTCGAACCAAAATAAGCTAACTCTGATATCGAATTCCACGTAAAGATGTTCCTAAACATGATATCAAAAATTCAAAATTAACCAAGTGACCGATGTAACCTTCCACTTTCGAGCACACGCACCACGTGTCAACCGTACCTGCATATTTCATGCGGTATCATTCCTGACAGTGTCCCCAAAAGTAGGGATGGCATTGACTCTCCACGTCATCTAAGAGTTATCTAAGAGGCAACATAAAAGTTCATAGCAACTCTAAAATAATAGTTGGCCCTGCATGTCATTGCCTCAATAAATATTAGAGGCTGCCTCTTGAAGAAGAGTTAGCAACCTTCTCTCTCTTCTCTTTTTCCAATAAATAATGGGAAAATTGCAAAAAGCCCCCAAAAAGTCACTCGTAGTTTGATTTACCCCCTATAACTCATTTTGTTACAAAAACCCCCTAGGTAATTAGGCATGATTTGATTTGCTCCTTTTAAGCACATGTGCTTATTTGATTACCAGTCTATTTGGTCTGATGTGGAGTCACTACGAGATAGTCCACCTGAAATGGCCCTAATTGTTGTTACCCAGGCTATATCCTCAAGCGGGACCTCGTTCCTTCCGGTGCTCGCTTCTCGCCGCGACACATGAGGAAGATGATTCAGCGGCCGATGCGGTCTGGTTCGGGCTTCGAACAGGTGCGACCTCACCAGGTGCCATGCTGGACATGTCTTAAGTGGTTAATGTGTATCGCAGTGACTCCATGTCAGAGAAAAAAGAGCCGGGTCATCAAGGAACATGTGCTTAGGGGAGCAAATCAAATCAGGCTTAATTACCTAGGGGGCTTTTGCAACAAAATGAGTTATAGGGGGTAAATCAAACTTCGAGTGACTTCTTGGGGGCTTTTTGCAATTTTTCCATAAATAATTCTAAGAGTTAGCTAAGAAGTAGCTATTGAAGACGCTCCGTTGAACATTTTGGTATCGCGGTCCACTTTCGAGCACACGCACCACGTGTCAACCGTACCTGCATATTCTGGCCTGCGGTATCATTCCTGATGAACAGTTTGGTATCGCGGTCCATTTACCGATCGAGCTCTCATAATACATGCCAGCCAGCAGCGCGTACATCAGTGTTTTTAGATGAAATTACGGTTCAATGAAGAAGAGTTACAGAGGGTGAGCCAATAAAGATGGAGGATCGAGTCCGGGCATCGGACGCTCCTGGACATGCACAAATAAACCACGACGACTTGCCGGCTAGAGTCAAACGGAAACCACGTCCATTGATGGCTTCATGTGAACGACGACCTGGAGGGAGTTGCTGACCGAGATCTTGCCCGGCATCCCTTGTACGTCAGTCCAGAACGGCAGGGGCGGAGCCAAGATTTGATCATGAAGGGGTCAAATGACAAATTTTAGCAAAATTTGACTCATAAGGGGGCCAAATCCAGTTTTTTCCCCTAATTTACAGGTGATTTGAAGTGTACAAGGCATGTGTGCATGAAGCATGGGGAGAGGGGTGGGGGGGGGGGGGGGGGGGGGGGGAGAGCTAGGCCCTTGCTCGCCCCCCTGGCTCCGCCCCTGCAGAACGGACAACTACTTGTCTCCCTACTCGAAGCTTTGCAACTCCCCTCGGCCTCTCGCTAATGTGCATGCTGTGTGTCTATATAGACCATACCATTGATTGCTACGTTAACATGACCTAATAAATTATTCTGTTTCATAATACTTGTGATTTTAGCCTTCTAAATTTTTACCAAAATACTTGTGATTCTCACATTTCGATGCATCATTCTCATTTTCCCACGCATCTCTATCTCTATATCTCTCGTTGTTTTCTGCGCACTGCACTTTATCACTTTATCACAAGTCTTTATTACATTATAAATCTTTTCTAAACTTTAGAAAAACAAATCATTATATAATCCATTTAGACTATTCTGGACTCTTCTACATAAAAGGTTTTGATATTCTTTTAGAACAACGAACAAAGACTAATCAAGGCTATACATGTTCACATTAATGAGAGCATTATTTATTTTCATATGTCAAATTTTGAACACCCCTCCCGTTTACATTCCACAATCCACTCTTCCATTCACATTCTGCAGTAGACGTCAATTTCTTCCCTCTACTTCGATTCACAATCCACAATAGATGTTTAATTATTTTTCACAATATACAGAAAGATAATGCTTCCAATGTGCTATGTCAATTATTTCTTTTAGGAAAAGAAAATTTGTCACCTATGTTTTACCAGATACAGATAATATTTGTTTTAGGAACAAAATATGAATGTTACAAAAATACACAAAATTTATAATCTATACACTACCTATAGATTTAGGACAGGAGCGATGACTAATCAAGGCCATAAATATTAACACTTGTTATAACATTAGTTATTTTCATGTGTAAATTTTGCTCCCATATTTATTTCACAATCTACTCAACTTCCATTCAAATTCCACAATAGATGTTGATATTGTTATTTTTACAATAGATATTTGTTTTTCACAATACAAATAAAGGTCAATTATCAACGATAACTCATTTATTCTAGATTTCAAATTCGAATGCAATATGGATGTCGACTACGAGAACAAGGAGGCATTTGGCGTTGGCGGCGATGGATTCTTGTTCTTTGTGCAAATGGCGCCGTTGATTAGCTCTACAAACATTTGCCTACTACCTTCCCATTGAGGAGACAAAAAAAGGGATACATTACTCAAGGAACTACCTTCGACAAAGTGTTAATGTCATACCACTCTATTTCCGTCCATGAACAGAGGCTGACCTTTTCCCTTATGATGAGCAAGCTTATGGCCAACCAACAGAGCTTGGTCATATCATATTCAGAAATGATGGTTGAGCCGATTCTGCTCATTACGAGATTTTTTATAATATATAATTCGTTTCTGATGGTCAAAGATAAAAATATTTGGCTTTGACAAAAGTTAGAATCTCAATTAATTTAGGACAGATATAGTGTTGCTATTATGATTTTGCTCACATCCCCCTTGTCCAATCATTTGTCTTGCATCTGCCGCTGCAAACTACCTACGGACAAAGCGTATTTTTCTTATCGAATCACCAGGATAAAAACGGGTTTACTATCAGTACAAGACAAAAGACACTTCCATAAGTATGCCACATCTCTGCAATGTGACAGCAGTTGAGGCAGCGACATGCCAAGGGAGTTGAACACCATATTGTTCATTTCCTTGCATGGTTGCCAGGCATTGAGTAGGAAGCTATTGTCGTAGTGGAGAGAGGGAATCGAGCTTGGGAGAGGGACTTCATATAAGAGTTATAAGCTGTATCGGAGGCATAGTATCACTCTGATTGCCAACAGGATCTTGCAAAGGAGCAGCGGAAGATGAGGTAGTCAGGGGTCTTTCGTCCTCGCCAATGTTGCCATGACAGACCACACAAGTGGCATCGATGATATTCTTCCTGAGCACAAAAATTGCACAGAAAGCACAGAATCACTAAACATGAGCCGCACAGGCACGAAAATATCCGAAAACAAGGGAATTTAACTCGATCATACAACATTTTCACAAACAAACTAAGAGGACGTTGATCAGTTCCTAATCAGCTACTTTCACAAGCGTGTATATTTTTTTTGGCGGGTGTATATGACATATGCAATCACAAAGACGGAATGCATGCAGCTATGCATGCACAAAAGAAAATAGGAGTACAAGCAAGCGCGTGCACGTGCACGGAGAGGAGAGGGGCGCGCCACAGACGTCCGAGAGCCATCATATGTTGGCTCTTTGACCTACCATGCCCGTAGCATCGATGCCACCGTCGCCCTCCTCCTCCTGAACACCATGCTCGTCGGGGTGGCCATGTCGCAGCAGCACGCCGTGGAGTATGTCGAGCAGCTGCTGTGGCGCGACGAGCTGCGGGAAGTGCCCGACGGAGTCGATGATCTCCACGGCCACCTCGGCGCCCTTCATCCGGCGCTGCATGTACTCCGCGACGCTCGGCGGCGCCGCGAAATCGTTATTGACCTGGACGATGGTGCACGGCGCCGTGACGTCGTCGAGGACGTCCCTCTGATCGCCGAGGAAGATCATCTTGGCCACCTCGAGGGCGACGGCCGGGCGCATCGCGAGGAAGCTCTTCTCGAGGTGTGGAACCGACTCCGGGTCGCCGGCGGCGTTGGGGACGAAGCCTCTGACCCAGGCGTCGAAGTCGGATGCCATGGCGTCCAGCATGCCGTCGATGCCCGCCCTCTCGAAGCCGCCGACGTAGCCTTCCTCCTCCGAGTTGATGTACCTGAGTAATGCACAAATACGACGTGTCAACCGTATGTATGCATTCAATGCAACTATGTACGGATGCAGTGCAGATTAATTGGGCCACACGGCCGAACATTATTCTTGGTATTCGGTGCAAGATCATAATGACTGGAGTACTTTTGTGTGAGGGATGACCATTTGCAGGTGCCATCAGAGTCGAGTTGTTTTTAACTCTTGTCCGGAGTTTGCAAGTGATCCTATGGATCGCAAGCGTCCTGAACTTTTACCTTCTATTGGTGTTGATGGTTGGGTTGTAACATCATTGCGTAGGTCTTGTTTGTAAGCCGAAAGCTCAAACCTTTTGAAACGCTGAAATGCTAGCTTATGAGGAAATGAACTAAAAGGTGAAGGTTCACCTAGAGTTTTTCTTTATTAACTTTTGGTGTGCAAAAAAGCTAAAAATATACTATTACAAAAGCGAACAATAGAAATTCAAACAACAGTTTTTAAACTAGCCAACAACCAACTTTTTAAAAGCTCAAAAGCTCCAACCCAAATAAACGGGGTCTGAGTCCTTAAATAAATCACTATACTTCACTAAAAGAAAAAACAATTCAATGACGGAGAATTAATGAGGGTAGAGGGAGAAAGATGGAAACAAGACACTAGTAAAACATGTTTCAAAAACAAAAGACACTAGTAAAACGAACAGAATATTATACACAGTTACAATCTCAAAAGAAAATGGTTTGTGGTTTTTGGTACATGCGTTACTTCTAGATGCTTCCCGGTCGCTACAGTGAACATGACTGGTGCATGGCCGGGCGGGCTACATGCTGAGGTGGAGCGACGTTGACAAGTCGTAAGTTGGCACCAAAAGGCTAGGATCAATTAATTTGAAAAAAGAAGAAGGGATTGCACTTGACAAAAATTCAGAATCGAGTATATATATCTGTTATTTTAAAAGCAACAGCAGGGGAGCCCCCTACTTCAATTCTTTTTTTTTTCTTCTTAATTTTCAAAAAACTAGCAAGGTGGCCCGCGCAATTGCGCGGCTAGATTTTATTAATTGTATTCCATGCAAGTAGAATCATTAGTAGTCTTGTTGTACAAAACTGAAAATGCCACAACAATTTTGTTGCATTTCAGCCCGTTGGACACCTGGGAAAAAAGGTAGCCCCCAAACTTACAAATATTCATCAAGACTACTACAAAAACGTTTTAAAGTTGTGTTTAAAAAATCACTATTCTTGCGGTTTTATTATGAACTGCAGCTACTAAAAACCTGTTATTTTTTTTTCGAAAGATAAAAACCTGTTATTTGAAGTTGCGATTGTGCTGATATTAGCATGTCAATCTTTTTTGTAGCGGTGGTCCATGAGGTGGGTCATCGGTACAAATGCCCCTTTATTTTGATGGACCATCGCTAAAAATCAATCCGGCTAGCGACTCTTACCCTTCTTTCTCTCAGGCATGTGGCTGGCGGGCAAGCGGCAGATGATGAATGACTTCTTTTTTCTACAATTTGTAGCGGCGGTCATTTCAACAATTGTTAGAAACCCTTCATTTTCAGCTATGTTGAATTGTAGCTGATTTTCAGTTTTGCATTTTCGGATCACAAAGCAATTGTCCTGATCTAGCCTTCTAAAATCATGTGATATGTCACGCTTCATACATTACGCTGCCATGCATATCTTTGTAGACCTCTATCAACGTGCTGTATTTGTTATATCCAGCGCCTTGAACAAAAGCATCCCAAAGCTGGCTACTTTTTATATAGTAAACGTAATATATAGTCTTGAACGTTACGTGTGACCTGACGAATATAATATATATAGTCTTGAATGGCAAAACTGTGCTTCAGCGGCTTTAGAGCCAAGCCCAATTTTTGGGTCTTGTTGTCCACACGGCCACACATGACACTTTGCAGCTCACAAATCAGCACACATGATACTGAGTAGCACACAAATCAGAAATCGAACCTCAGGGACAGCGCTGAGCGCAACATGTGTTCATGCTAGATGCTTGGTAGTACTGCCGGGTCGGTGCTGATTTTTCCGGCCAGTCTTGAGCTAACTACTCATCACTGTCACGTCGAAGATAGATATGTCTATTTTTGCTTGATTTCGTTTTGAAATTTCAAGTAGTTACCGCCTGGTATTCATTTTTTGCAGAAAACAGTCTGAGTAACTGAAGTCGTTTTCCAAATCAGCTCTGCAGGTGTTTGTTGCCTTGCTGTTGTTGTGCAATATCCACTTCCTCGTAATCAACCGTGTCGCATGGCTGTGGCCAGGGAAAAAATTAGAGGACTTTTACGGTCCCCCGCACTAACTCGTATTATGCAACAATACTAACTAGTATTATGATCCGACGGTTCAAATCGATTGACTTTTCCTCATCGGTACTAGTTAGTATTCATGGCAGACTAGTAATTATATTGTTACGATGAGGCCAAAATTGAAAACTAATAATAATTACAAACAATTAATTAATGTTGTATCAGGAGGTTACAATATTAATTTGGTTCGTCGATTATTCGTGGATTCTGTTGGTTGAAGTTCTTGCGTAGTTCGTAGGGATAGAATTCATTATTTCTACGCCCGCCACTGCCTGCTGACCTAGATTGAATGGCGGCGTAGGATTCCGACGAGATCGACCACCGCCGTATTGCGCATTGAGTCGCAGTCTGACAACATTGGCAGCCGCCATGGGCGATCCTGCTAATGGCGAGGTCCTTGGATCATGGCCTGGGCGAGGCAAAATCCTTCACGATCATGGCCTGGGCGATACTACCAAATCCTCCACGATCATGGCTATGGGCGATACTAACAAATCCTCCACGATCATGGCCTGGGCGAGGCAACCGTGCTGGTCGATGCCTGTCTCCGTTCTCCTTGAGTGCTTGAATGAGTTCGATGATCCTCGATCTACTGAAGCACTCGTAATACTTGATGCAGTCCAACTTAAAAGTCCGATTGAATAGAACTAGTAAATAAATCAATCAAGTGTGTTGCGCCTAAAGATCCAAGATCGATCCAAATCCCAAAATCAAAGAAATAAAATCAGCATGCATCTTTCTTTTCGAAACTAACCCTAAGAATACTAGCTAGTATTATGCAATAATACTAGTTAGTATGGGGGACTGTAAAAGTCCTCAAAAATTATGTGTCCGCTACTCATGCTGGCTGGGCGAACCTGCTCCCGATTACGGCCAGCTGCTCGGGTCAGGATACGTTTCCCCGGCGCGCCTCTATCATAGAGCTCGGCTGCTAGCAACCACGACTTGGCCCAAACGCAGCTCTCGTCGGCGCAGCTCCAGACAGAATAAAAAAAAGTGAAGGCTTCTGATGGAATCATGTAAGCTTGCTCTGCGCAGCCGCCATGCGATGTGTTGGCAAGATCAGCCTGTCCTCTCGCGCATGTCCAGCTTTTTGGTCATGGTCGCCTTGAGCCCGCTGCTTCTTCGCTCTACTTGGCCGAAGGCCCTCGTAAAGGGGAAAAACTTTCAGTGCGAACGGTTCGCAAACCAATCACCGTGCGGCCCCGCCCAGATGCACGACGTGTTTACATCGATCGTGGCTAATCTAATTGAGCAGCTATTGACGCTCGCCCATCGCTCCGCTCAAACATGCACGCACATGGCTGAACGGCTCCTAGCGATGCGCACAGCTCAACCGTCGTCTCGCAAGCTCGATCCGCCATCGCCGCTGCCGGTAGCACCAAAGAAGGGCGATGGTCTTCCTTCGACATCCAAGATTCCTCCTGTGCGGTGACGCTGCGACCTTGAGGTACCTCCTCATCCGGTGCTCGAGCCCGACAGCTCTTCGCTTAACTTGTGGGTTGTGGAGTTGGTCTACATCTGGAGCGCCACCGAATGAGGCCCTGGCGTGGGAGTCAGGCGCCGCTCTCGAACATGAATGCCGCAGCCATCCGGGTTCTCCGTCGTGGCTCCCTGTCGCCGGCGTCGTCATCGCCGGAGGCCGGGTTCTTCCCTCTCTTCTCGTCGCCGACGCCGTCGCGGCGCCCTGCTGGTGGTAGGGCGACACCAGCCCGACTGTCCGGACCTTCGTCCCCTTAGATCATATAATTCAGTTCCGTTGGATTCACCCATGAAGTCCGTGTGTTGGGCATCTGAAAGAGGCCGCGCGGTGATCGCTCTGTGAACCGTCCGTTTCCACGTAAAGATTACGGTGCCCTTACGTGACATATGTAAAAGGAAAATAGACCGTATAGAGTTGTATTGCATAAGAAATCTTATGATGTAAGCATGGACTATTTTGTTTAATCTATGCTGTCAAATCTTTATTAAATCCAACGGTTCAAATCTTTATTCGTAAATATAGAGGTCTTTTTGGAACGTGTACGTCTACGTATCATCCTTATTCTTAGCACAATAGATCACGGTCATGATTAATGCTGAAACTTTCAATGGTGTATATTTTCTCCTTTTCTCTTTCCTGGGACATGGATTCCTTTTTTTGATCTACACGTCACGTAGAGCTCTCAGCCAACTTCTCGACAGAACGTAGAAAACGTCTCCATTTAAGATACGGGTGTATCTTTCCTTTCCTATAATTTTTTTTATTTATGGACTTCCAAAATTACCTGATATTAACTAACGTGGGTGTATCTATATGGACCTCTAATTTTCTTTATTTTTTATTCCGAAATTATGGTCTTTGTGGTGGACCGTGTTTGAGACAAACTCTGGTTAATCTGGACCGTTCAATGTTCATAAAATCCAACGGTCAATATCTTCTCTTTTTTCAAATTAACGTGGTAATTTTGTGGCCTTAAGAGCGAACGTGATGGCTCTTTTTTCTCTTCAAATACTAAGATAATAGATATGTACAAGGTACAAGGAAGGAAAAAGGAACCTGCATCTGCTTAACTTCAGCTACCGTTAACCGTGTGGTTTGTTATTGGGTTGGACTGGCTGGCTGGGGTTTGACAGGAGTAGCTAGGCCGCACGACATGCCGTGCGCCGACGAAACCGGCTAGCACGCAGTAGTTACGGCCTACGGGTAGAAGAGAGGTGGCTATAGTCACCTTGGGGATGCGCAGAGGAGGACGAGGTGGGCGAAGAGTTCAGGCCTCCTGACGGACGCGATGCAGGCGGCCATGGCGGACATGGAGTGGCCCACCACCACGGCGCCTCGCACCTCCTTCTCGTCCATCAGCGCGATCAGATCGTCCGCGAACCTATCAAAAGTGTACCGCCCGCCATCGTCCTCCTCCTCGCCGGCGGCGAAGTCCCAGTCGAACAGCAGCACCTGTGCCCATGCGATAGATCATCAGATGACCATGCATATATGCATGCACCGGAGTGACCGGACCAAGAAGCTAGCAGCTATATAGAGCGCGCACCTTGTTTGTCTGGGAGAGGGACGGCACGAGGTTGTCCCAGAGGCCCTGGTCAGCGCCGTAGCCGTGGGCGAGCACCACCGTGGTGTTGCCGCTGCCGACCTCCCTCGCGTTGGCGCACCACCGCATTTTTCCTTCCATCGATCGCCGGCCGGCCTCTCACCAGTGACCGGCCGGCCGCTCTCCCTTGTGCGGCATTTATAAGAGGAAGGTCTTGACTCTTGAGAAGAGAAGAACAAATAATATCAGCAGTCGTCGTGTCGTGTGTAAACTAGCTAGCCTTATCAGCTGTTATTGATTTTTGCGGTAATCCTGTCGCTGTCCCGCCCTCTGCGTCAGAAATAAATTGGCAAAGGGAACGGAAGCATCCAAAAAGCAGGGATTTGGGGATCATCTCCAGCGCGAAGCAGAGAGATTCGGTTCATGGCCCCCGGAAAGGGAAAAAAATTCTCTGCGTACGGGGCGCAAATGGGGCGGGTTCGGGGCGGGTAGAGCAAATTCATACCCGCCCCGACAGACGCAACGGGTAAAAATCCCCACCCGCCTCCGTCCCCGTGGGTGAAAATCCCTACCCGTCCCCGTACCCGTCGGGTATCGGGGCGGGTATCGGGTACCCACGGGTGCAATATTATAAACACATATTAGCCTTAAAATTCAATAAATTTTCATAATTTTGTAGCCTCTTACACAACAAACAACAACACATGAAACTTTTTTGACTAAAACTATTGTTAAACCACCTATGGACAGCACATATTAACATAAAACAACACATATATTAGATAAAATGAGTCAAATTTAGAATTAAATTCAAATTGCAGGTACTCGTCGGGTTACCCATGGGATAAATCCCCGCTCCGTACCCGACTCATGTCGGGGCGGGTACGGGCGCCACCCACGGGTAGAAAACGAGCCCCATACCCGGCCCCATCGGGTCGGGTACCCGGCGGGTACCCGATACCCGATCCCGAATTGCCATCCCTATGCGGCACCGCGTCGATCGATGCCACGTGTCCGTCCTCATCAATCTCCGCCGCTCTCGCCCGTGGTTTAGACAAAGCCATCCGAAGACTCTGGAGCGAAACGAGTCGAGCCTCCGAGCCGCGGGCGCAGGTGGCCACACCCGGTATCATACTCTTTCCCGATAAAAAAAACTCGACCTGCGAGGAGCAAGCCGCCCCCGCGGCATTTTCTAAGGAGAAGACCTTCTCACACAGGTCGAGAAAACTCCCGAACCCCTCTCCCCACCCTTACACTGGGAGCCACACACCGTGTGAGAGCGGTGGGTCTCTTAACCAAGTGCTTTGAGTGGAGAGAGGCGAGGGGATTTTTTTGGTGAGAACAGGGAGTCGAACTCCGGTCGGCAAGGTGCCAGCCGCACGTCTTACCGCTGCAGTCGAACTCCGGTCGGCAAGGTGCCAGCCGCACGTCTTACCGCTGCGCTGAGCGCACGTTCTCTACTCTTTCCCGACAGCGATCTCCTTGCCGACGATGACGACGGCAGTGGCGCGTCCCTCTTCCATGCCGCGGAAGACGATTGCAGATGTCTACTCCACTCGTCCGCGGCTCGATTCGTTTCGCTCCCAGGGAACTCGGCTCACTTTGTTTCGATCTCAGGCGCTAGATTGGTTAACGCGGACACGTGGCCTCGATCGAGGCGGTGCCGCACGGGAGTTTCTCTGCGACCCGTACGCAGAGAATTTCTTTCCCCCGGAAAGTGCTCCCTTGTCGTCTAGTAGCAGCCGCAGCGGTAGGTGCCAAGTCACCCATTTGCATGCCTGTTTTTCTCTGCACACATATATTATCGCGATTCGAGAATCAAATTGTTGCGTAACTCAACTGAAGATTGATTCTTATCCGAGTTAATTATTACTATCAACTAAACTAATTTGTATGTTGGGTTAGTTCGATGTATAACAAAGTGCCTGTTGCCTAATTAACAACCACTCCATGGAAAAGTCGTGCGATCTAGTTGGCGGATGCCGTAGGGAAATGTGCACATCAGAGATGGATTGGTCGATGATGACTACTGCTCAAAATTGCTGTTCTCTCTCCCTGTGTTCAGAAAAAAAAGGGTATTTTCAGAGCCATGAAATATCACCTGTCAGCCGTCAGCACACAACTAAGCCGGTAATAACAAAGTCGAACTGAGAGCCACAAAAGTTGAAGGAGATTGGACGACTGGACATCATGCTGAACAATTTAGATTACGTTGGCCTCATCATCCACTAGTTGCCAAGTTGTTCTATGTCATATCCATCAAGTACGTCCAAAACTAAACTTTTCGTGCATTGATAATTGCTGCCGGCCGGCCGTTGGGTCGCGGTCATGCGAGTCATGACTCATGACAGCCAAATAAATACAGGAAAGGAGACTTGCATGCTAGTACAGTAAAGGGGTGTTCGTTTCATGGGGGTCTAAAATTTAGAGGGGTCTAAAAAAAGAATCTTATCATTTAAGAGTATTAAATAAAGTTTAATTACAAAACTAACTGCAGAACCTCTGGTCTAATTCGCGAGACGAATCTAATAAGGGTAAGCAATCCGTGGTTAGACGATGGTTACTGTAGCATTACTGTAGCATGACTGTAGCAAAACATAGCTTACTTAGGCTCGTTAGATTCGTCTCGTAAAGATGTACCCATCTGTAAAAAAGTTTTGTCATTAGACTTTATTTAGTACTAGATTCTCTTTATTTAGAGGTCTCTAAAATTTAGCGCTAAAACAAACGAACAGGGCCTAATAATATTTGTTTCGTACTTGTACTGAATAAATCATCGACGCAAACAGCTGCACACACGCTATCTCGGCGCCAAACTCTGGGTCCCAATCACTGCACGAGGCTACACAAGCACTCCTTGGTTAACAGTGATCCAACAGTGAACGTACGTACCTTCTGGGTTAATCAAAATTTGCTTCCTCTTAAATCTTGATCGACAGCGATCCAATGGAGTATCTACTAGAAGCTATACAGAGGATAAACAGCTAGTAGCACCTGTGAAGAGATGATCGACAGATGAGGTGACCTGGCTCTCTATGCATGGATCTGTTGTCTTCCTTAACTGTTGCAGCTATCTAACTAGTCGCTGTTAATTTATTTAGGCGGGAATCTGGTATATATGTACTTGTACGTGCATCATCTATCAGGGACAGGTGCATGGATCACAGCTGATCAGAGTCTGAAAGAGGAGATAGCAGCATTGACCTTTGCGCAAGGCTTGCAGAGGTGTCGTGTAGGCAAACACCGCAGAGGTGTCGTGTCACAGCTGATCACAGTTATTTGGCGGCGCCGGCGACGATGATGGAAGAAAGGCATGGCATGTGCACGTACACACGACCGACCCGTGCATATGCCCGTGTTGTCCTCTTCTTCTTTTCCTCTGTTCAAAGCTCCACGGCATACATCTTGCAACTCGTGTGTTGTCGGCAGACGGCAGGTAGGATCGATCGGAAACACATGCTTGTTTTAGCTGCTGCGTAATTTTCTTGCTTCATTAGCAAATGGATCAGAAGAACTCATGATGATCGATGCAAAGAGTCCGCCACGTACGGACGGCAATCCACACGGCGTTGAGATGCAAACAGTAGACATGCTTCTACTATGGGGCGCCATGCATGGGTACCGGAACAGAATTGGCGGCACTTCTTTGGAACAGAAGTTGGAAGGGTCTTAGGATCGTTTATAGTACACCTAGAAGTAAGCAAACATCATTTTGTAGGAAAATCATTTCACAAGATCGTTTGGAACACCAAAAATGTGCCTACACTACACATGAGGTAGGCCGTGCTGCATTGGATGTTGGTGTGCAAGCGGTACGTGGGTGTCCATTTTGTATTAGAGACAAAATGCCGTGCCCACTCTGCACGTACACAACATGAAAAATGTTGTTAATTGACAAGCTGCAAAATGATTTTTTTTTTGGTTTTCAAGTAAATGTATCTATCATATTTCAAACTATTAATCTCTCTTCTAGCATGCTTGGTCTTATATTCATCACATAAATAAAAGGCTCTAGACTTTGGTACTTAGAACATAGAGTAAATTTCACAGACCCACCAATATTTTGGGTTAAATATCACAAACCCACCAACTATGATGCCCATTTCACAAACCCACCAATAGTTAAGGTTTCTTTCTCACACACCTACCAATTTTGACGAGTAAATTTCACAAACCCACCGATATTTGGGCTAAACATCACAAACCCACCAACTTTCATGCAGATTTCACAAACCCACTAATAGTCTTATGTCACACTAATCTTGTTCATGTTACACTAATCTCACATGTCAGTTGCACATACGCAACCTAATGGTGATTTGAGAGGATTCCAACTCAGCCGATCCCACTTAATTAATATAGCGAGCTAAGATCGTAGTGTCATATAATCGGACTAGTTGCAGTGCAGTGCAGTGCAACGCCGTTTTGTCTTCTTACTCTACTTAAACCATTAAATGGACGGTGTTGGAAAACGTCGGGTTGCGTAGGATAGAGGAAGTCCTAAGTGTAGCTTCAACTGGATGCAGCCATGTTAATAAGATATTGGTCGAGAGCAACAACTCTTGCGTTGGGCTGCTACGCTCAGTGCCCATGAATGATGTATTCTAGGACTCGACTAATTTCACAGCCACGGATCATTGCTAACATGTCAGTGACCCCTGTTGAATTTGCATCTCCTATCATCGTCAAATTTGTGCTTGGACAACTAACATGTGCAAAAGAGTAACGTAAACATGATCAATCGAGAATTGGTGAGTTTGTGAGAAAAAAACCTCAAATATTGGTGGGTTTGTGAAATGGGCATCAAAGTTGGTGGGTTTGTGATATTTAGCCCAAAATATTGGTGGGTCTGTGAAATTTACTCTAGAACATATTGAGTGCTAGAGGGGAGATATTTTTTGTTGCCCTATATACTTGATAACTGACTATTTGGCACCAACCAATGATCATGCATTAGCATATAGTGTGGTTAGTCGTACTCATCCAAAACAAGATATGAAGTGCTACTAAAGTCAACTAAATCAACATATATAACTACATAACTAATCCAATAATGCCAAGCGCAACTTAGAACATGAACAAAACGAAAAAAATAATAAAAACTCGTTCAGATCAGGAGCATGCGCATCAAATTTTTATCATCGATTGGGTCAAAGATTATTGTACAGTTCTGCTGTCTCTTACTCATACATGGACACAGATCATGTTATCAACTCAACGGTGCAATGGAACTCCTATTGTTTCCACGAAAACACCCATGCCTCTGCTCCCTAGCTTGTAAGTCAACCAAATCCATTAACTAGAGAAAGTAAAGGAACATGACGTGAAAATATCTGGTTTTGGCAACGAAAACGTTTTTTTTTCTTTTGGCAGCTGGCTCAGTTGACCAACTACTACGCATTTAGCCATTGTGTGTCCAATGATGAGACATAATGATGCATTTTTTTAAGAGGCTACAATCGTGAATTTATGGATATGATATGTATACTTTATTCTTTTCAGGCATCATGTGTGACGATGAATATGCTTATTATTACCAACGGAAAAAAGGTGTCATTGCTTACGAATTATCCAAAAAAAACCCCAAAAAAAAGCAACTCCATTTCGTATTATCCAACGACTAACTTAGTTTGTTCGTCATGCTTACGTCCCAGCTCCATCAATTGGGGTGACCCATGAACCTATATTTTTTTTTTTAATTTATGTTCAGCATTGTGGAAAACATGACTATACATTTTCAAAAGATAGTTGAACAAATCGAGATATATAGTTCAAAATTTAATAGAAGATATAGGCAAATACATTCAATTATTTAATCAATGTATTATCAAACTCAACAAAATATTTATTTGCACTCAACATTTTATAGGATTTATCAAACTCAACAAAAATCACTAAGAAAGCAGACAGTCCAGTCTAGCATCTCTATATCTAATTGAGTGGAATAAAAACACATTATCGAAACTTAATCTTGTTCTGGTCACAAAGCGTAGTGCTTCTTTATCCAATTTGGACCCTATACTTTCTTACTTTCTAGCAATTAGGTAGAGCTTTGATTTGCTTCGATCTGTGTATCCTTATTTTCTTTGGATGAAAGGAACCAGATACCTTCTTCCAAGTGGTGGTTGTAGGCTATTCTCGTTCTCAGCTTTATATTAAGAAACAAGCCTCTGCGTTTAAAATGTTGAATTTTATTAAGAAAACAAAATGTTGGTTCACTCGTGACGTTTAGGCCCAGGAAGAGTGGGCAATAGGCGCGGCATTTCATGCCCAAACATGCACGCCGTGTCGACGAGTGTAATTTTTACATTTTGGCCCTTTTTGAAAAAGTTTTTCATAAATGAACCCCTGGAGAAAACATGTCCAGAAATGGACCCCTTTCTGAGCGCCGTCACATTTGGCGCTCATGTTGAATAGTTGAGCGCCGTATAAAATGGCGTTCACCCTGCCACGTCAGCTGGCGGGCACGCGCCCGTGCTGGTGACCTGGCAGGGGGTGAGCGCCGGAATCTATGGCGCCCAGCATATGAGCGCCGCTGAAAGTGCATGTGCACCCCTAGTGGGTTTTGGTGTATTGTATGACAACATGATTAAAGGTCTAATATTCTTTGTGAGTATATGGACAGGTTGCAAGCAATATATGTACAATGTCTCTCATGAATACACTCTTTGATGTACAATTGTTTGAAGCAAATAAAGACCATGTGGGCATTATATGATGAAAAGAAATGAATTATTTCAAATACAAGATTCTATATCTAGTGGCTTTCTCATGGTCAAAATGAAGGATGATCAAGTGCTAAATGTCAATAATGATTATATATTTGGAAGCAACTTGATCAATCAACAAATCAATCATCAACACAAAATTGGATGCTTAAGGATGATGCAAAGCAATGTATGGCTTAAATAGCAAGAAGGTGAAGGGTTGACATGACTTGGTCGCGATGAACCATAGTTAGGAGAAGGGCAAGCAGGAGTCTTGGCGCCGAGGCACCTAATGTATGGTGAAGGACAAGTGGAGTTGATTTCGATGGACCGTTCAAGCTATATGGAGTATATATTGCTAAGTATCAATTATTGTTGAATCACAAGCTCAAGATAGTGATGCTCAAGAGAAGCTCATGTGGCTGCCCTCATAAAGCAAAGTTGAAGAGAAGTGGCAATATCAAGTTTCTTATATGCTCAAGTTGTAAAAGTTGTTTTTATATTTGATCTTGAGTATAGGTATGCCGCTCTATCAAGAGGGATGCTACATGGATAGCTAGCAAGTCTCAGTGCTCAAGAAAAACCTAAGTGAGAAGAGTGAAACACTATAGCCAACACTTTGCACTTAGTCTGTGAGCCTGGCAAAACCGGAAGTTCCGGTTTGCCAAACCGGAAGTTCCGGTTTTAGCAGATTTGAATCCTAACGGCTAGTTCTGGGAAACCGGAAGTTCAGGTTTGTGAAACCGGAAGTTCCGATTTGTACTGGCTAGTTTTCCAACGGCTAGTTTCGGGGGGATGAGTATAAATACCCCACCACACCCTCTCTTTGAGGGTGCTGACCACATCCACGAATATATCCAGAGCCAAGGTGTCCTAGAGCTCTCCCCAACCTCTCTTTGTGAGATTTGTGAGATTATAGCTAAATCCTTTGGATTGGGTTGAGAGAATTTGAATTAGAGAGCACAAGAGAGCATCTCATACTTGAGCATTTGAGCACTTCGCCTTGAATCCGTGAAGCATTTGTTACTCTTGGAGGTGAAGCCTCCTAGACGGCTAGGTGTCGTCCCTAGAGCTCCCAAGCTTGTGGTGAGCCTTGGGAAAGTTTGTGCAAGGCCCGTTTCGCCTCCGCAAGGAAAGAAACAAATAGTGGAAAGGAGGAAAGTGGTTGAAAGAGACCTGGCTCTTGAGTAGAGCTTCCTCAACGGAGACGTAGGCAGCTTGGAGAGCAAGCTGCTGAACTTCGGGAAACAACTCCTTGCGTGCTTCACTCGGTTTGCATTTGCTTTACACGTTCTTATCATTTATATGCAAATCTTGATTGACTAGGTTGCTTGTGTAGTTGAGCTCTTATTCTCTGTGTATACTGTTGCTAGAGCACTTTTACATATCCTAGTTGTTTACTTTCAACCTAGAGGGAACCGGGGATCGAAAGATCTGAACTTCTGTTTTTCTGTCCCGAGAAAACCGGAAGTTCCGGTTTGCCAAACCGGAAGTTCCGATTTTGGCAGTTTCAGTTTCCGCTGCAGTTTTAATTGCTTAATTTCGTATATCGCCTATTCACCCCCCCCCCTCTAGGCGACATCAAGGGACTTTCAATTGGTATCAGAGCCCAACCTCCTTATAGGCTTAGCCGCTTGGAGGAAAGATCGATGTCTTTAGGCGAAATGGATCAAAATGATTATGGTTGTCATAGTTACTCGCTTCCTTCTATATCTAGACCTGCTTGTGATATTCCTTATTTTTGTGGCTCAAATTATGCTCATTGGAAAGACCGAATGATTTCTTATTTTCGTTAAATGAGCCCACAAATTTGGTGGATCGTAGATATAGGCTTTTCTCATGCCTTGGATTACTATCATCTTACAAAAGGGCAAGAGAAATGCTTATATCTTGAAGCTCATGCATATAATGCTTTATCTAGTGCTTTGAGCGCAGGTGTGGAGGATGTGATATTCAAGAAAGTTGGATTTCTTGAAAGTGCCCATCTTCTTTGGATGGCACTTAAAGAAACATATGGCTCAACGGAAGACATACTATTATCCTCAGAATCTGAGCCTGAAATATCAACATCCTCAACAAGCTTCAATGTACAAGAAGTGAAGCAATCGAGTTGTGAAGCAAAGAATGTTCAGTCTATCAGTCCAGGAAAATCGGAAGTTCCGGTTTTGGCAAGACAGAAACAAGTCCAACTCGAAATGAAGAAAATGATTGGTGCCGCTTTAGACCAAGTGAAGAGTCTGTCTCTTCAAGTGACTCAGAAGGTAAACACTTTATGTGTCTCATGGCTAAGGGCAAGAAGAAGCCAATCAAGAAGGATGAAAGTGAGAGTGAAGATGATGACCTTGAATTTAACAAGTTGAGCAAGAAAGACATGTACAAGATTATGAAGCTCATGAAGAAGATTGAGGAGCAAGAGTTGCAGCTAGAAAAGCAAGAAGAGTTTCTCATTGAGAAAATGGAAGAGCTTGAAGCTCTAAGTGAAAATCATGAGAAACTCCACAACTTGCATATATCCTTAACTAATGATTATGATAACTTGAAAAAGGATTATGCATGTGCCACTAACTCTTCTCTATGTGTAGCTTCATTGCAGCAAGAAAATTGCAATCTCAAGGCTCAACTTGGTGTGCTCACTAGCAAGCAAGTGATTTTGCAAAAGAGCCATGAAGAGCTTTTGTGCTCACATGAGAATCTCATTGAGGCACATGCCTTGCTAGAAATATCTCATGAGGTTGTATTGACTATGGTAAAATCCTATCAACCTCACACATGCAATTGCACAAGTACACAAACGTCTATTGATTTACCTTGTGCTAACATTTGTTGCTCTCAAGCAAAGCCATCATGTGATGAGCATATTATTGTAGAAACTTGTGATGATTTCATTGCAAGTGAAAATGATAATCTTGTGAGAGAAGTTGAGAAGCTCAAGAATGAATTGAGAGTGTTAAGGGGTAAAGGTCATGTGCAACCATCTCAAGATAACCGTGATGACATGGTGAAGAAGCTTGAGAAGGGATCAACCGTCACATGTACAAAGAGCCCCAGCAACAAGCTCAAGAAAATTCATGACAAGAGTGACAAGCAAATGTTCAAGAAGAAAGCTCAAGTCATGTATTTAGAGTGCTCATCAATAGGACACTTTGCATCCAAATGTCCTTCAAAGAAAATTGATCAAACCTCACTTTCTAGAAGACAAAGAAGATTATCTCAGAGGAAGTGTTTTGGTTGCATGGAAGAAGGACACAAGATTTCCTCATGTCCTAAGAAAGGAAAAGGTGTGCTGACCAGTCAAAACCGGATGTTCCGGTTTGACAAACCGGAAGTTCCGGTTTCTGTAGAGAAGCCTCAAGTCATTGAAAGATGTGGCAAAGGCTTTATGTCAGCATATGATAGATACATGGGCAAGTGTGGAAGCACAAGAAGGCAAATCAAAGATAAGGAGAGAAGAATCAAATATCGGATTTGCTATACTTGTCGCACAAAAGGACACATTGGTAAGGATTGTCCAAAGGCCCAAATTTCCATTCCCAAGTTAGTCAATATTGATTCATTAACTATGAAGGCCACAAATGATCCTTGTGCTAATATGGTGATTTGTTCACCAAGTGGTAGCACAAAGCTCATTTGGGTGCCAAAATCTTGTGTGACTAACATTGAAGGACCCAACAAAGTTTGGGTACCAAAATGTGCTTGAAATTGCTGAGTAGGTACACATGATGCATTGATGTCTTGGCATACAAATGAAGCTATGCAAAGTGCCAAGAGTGGAATCATTGTATTATTACCTTCATCAATGACATCATGGTAACGAGTATCACTTCCAAGTTCTTATGATCTCTCATTCTTCTGCAATTAGTTTGCATGTGTCCTCTTTTATCTTGAGAGATTATTAAGAAACATATGCATATGCACAATTGTGTAGAAAGATGCAATTAATGTCTCCTATGGAGAAACTTGTCTTTCAACCCCTTTCAGGTACTCATGTTTCATATATTGAGCACCTAGAGGACAATACAAGACACAACTGTCAAGAAGTCACTAATCTCATTGAAATGCAAGTGTTCAGGAAAACCGAAAGTTCCGGTTTCCCCTGGAAAATCTGAGGAAGTGATTAAAAGATTCGAGCTTGTCCGTATATGCTGCGGACTCCAGAGGCTTGACATGGTGGTTTCTGGACATGTACTATGTGAGCAAGATTAGTCCGGACAAGCACAACATGAAAAACAAATATTGCTCACATGTCTATGTGGTTGTGAGTATTTCTTGACATTCATTCATTCATTGAATATCTTATTTGATTTCTATAACTGAGATATAGCTTGACTCTCTCCATGTTCTTGATTGAACAAGTGCACATGTTAAAATTATTCAAAAGTTTAGTGCACCTATTTAGGGGGAGACTCACTCTATGTCTTAAGTTAAATGAGACTAACATTGTTGTCTAAGATGTTTTATGAAGATAGTCTCACATATGGAGAATGCTCTTCTAAATTGAATGCACCTAATCATGGGATATGAAACTCCTGTTAAACCCCAAAATCCCAGGTTCTTTGTTCAAATTCTAAAGTACATGAATTCTGCAAAAACCGGATATTCCGGTTTGGTAAACCGGAAGTTCCGGTTTGGGCAGATTTCATAAGACTACATTTAGTTGTGGTCTCTTTGTTATTTCTCCATCTAATTGATCACTATGTGTGATAATTAAGTCTGTGCTACTAATGCTAGTTTGTGCCATTGAAAGTGCATTATATTCTCTTATGAAAAATCTAGCATCGGATTTGTTGAAAAATAAGCACACGACACAAGATTGATATATTCATCCTCATTGATGTGTGTTTGGTTTTTCGACATGAAGGTACACTCTACTCACCCTAGCATTAATTCTTTCCATCATATAGAACTTATGTGCTAGGTTGTGCCTTGGTATGTGGGTGACTCAAGTCAACATATACTCTTTGTGAGTTAGGATAGTCTTTTAGAAAAATCCTTATCATGCTTTGTGTGTGTTTTCGAAAATTATTG
Organism: Eragrostis curvula; assembly: GCA_007726485.1. NCBI lineage: Eukaryota > Viridiplantae > Streptophyta > Magnoliopsida > Poales > Poaceae > Eragrostis > Eragrostis curvula. Next base: position 44,689 of record RWGY01000774.1, read on the forward strand.
GTTCTTGATCTTTGTGATCATGTCAAGCTGATTGTGGTTATAGTTCACTTTGGTTGATTGTTGGCTAACCACAATTAGTGAGATTGTTCCTCTCAAGTCCTTAATCCTTTGATATCAAATCTTGATCAAGACCCCTCTTAAGTCAGTAAAATTCCTTGTATATCTCTCAAGACAGCAAGAAAAGTCAGTGGTCGGATTGTCCGGCATGAGGTCGGACTCTCCGGTAAAAATCATGGAATTTCAGCGATCAACATCAGAGACTCCCCACCGGATACTCCGGTAGGATACCGGATACTCCGAGCTACAGTGTTGTGAGGAGATTCAAATTCTGAGTTTTTCTGTATAAGTCAGAAAAACCGGAAGTTCCGGTTTGGCAAACCGGAAGTTCCGGTTTTGTCGGGTTTATCCCTACCCGAACAGAAAACTTACCCCTTCGTTCACCATTCACATCCATCGTGTTCCTCTCACCGTGGGCGACTCCCCTCTTCCCTCCTTTGGCGATTTCATTTTCCATCCGTGGATTCCTTCGGTTTTTGGGTGGATTGTGTATCCCCAAGACCGGAGACTCCGATTCCACCTCCGGATTTGAAGTTTCCCTCTCCAAAGGTACCCATGATCTCCTTTTTCGATCTTCTTGGTCCTTGGGTAGATTTGAAATTCCTTCCTAGCATTGCTTCCTAGGATGCCATAGTACATATACCTGCAATATCTCTGTGATTGGTGGGTTAAATCGATCGGATTCAAGAACTAGGTTTTCCCTGTGAAAACCGGAAGTTCCGGTTTGGCAAACCGGAAGTTCCGGTTTTGACTGGGGAAGTCTATTTCACGAATTTTTGGTTGATCTATATTATGGCTAGGAAATCTAGTGCTATCTTGTTATCTACTCTTGCCTTGAAACATCCTTAGTTGTTTTAGATGACTAGATGGACATAGGTTTTCCCTGAGAAAACTGGATGTTCCGGTTTGGCAAACCGGAAGTTCCGGTTTCCTCAGTGAAAACCTGAGTGCATGTTTTCATCTAAATTTGCTATCAAATCATCTCAATTCCTGTTCTGGCTGTTTCCTAAAATCCTTCATGCATATTTGATTATATCAGGGGCAGCATGGCTGATGATGGAAGGGAAATGAGAAAGAAAGCAAGGCATGATGATCCGAACCCGCGTGTTGGTCGAAAGCAAACAGCGGCTCGCACCAAGAATCTGCCTAGGGGTACTATGGAAATTGCAGATGTTGTGGAAGAGGAGATTGAGGAGACCTCCAGTGATGATATGGAGGAAGATGAGTATATTCCTTCTCCACAGCATTAAACCGGCGGTCATTCAAAAGGAAAATCAGCAGCTGGTATTGGCAGTGGCAGTGGGACAGCTGGTGGAAATAACAGTGAGTCCTGTGAGGAGGATGAGGAAGATGAAGAGGGAGAGATATTTGATGTGGATGAGCCTGTTCCAGCGGGAAATCCAAATTATGGGGCTGCAAAATTTCATACTCCAGCTAATCCTCATTGGAGAGCAAAAGTGAGCTACAAAGGAAAAATCTGATGCAGTGAGAGAGATGAGGGCAGTTGATCCTAGGCAACTCCAGAAGGAAGCCTCTGACTACATATTTCACACACATTTTCAGCAGGATTTCTATGAGTCAGTGATTGTGGCAAAGACAACTCCTGTGGCTATCTCTCAGTGGATTGATTGGCAGTATTTGGCAAGCAAGAATGACCCAATCATTAATGAAGTGATTGCTGCATGCAAAGTTAGAAAGGTCTATGATGTCATGAGCATTCAGAAGGATTGGAACAATGAGATCATTGCGCAGTTCTTTGCTACTTTGTATGTGGAGGAGAATGATAGAGTCAGTAAATTTCATTGGATGACAGAGGGTCGTTGGTTTGAAGTGAGCTATGCACAGTTTGCTAGAATTCTTGGTTTTGGAAGATATGATGCCAACCGTCCCCGCCTTCACTCACAGGCTATTCTGAGCACAAGCAGAATGAGTTTCATGTATCCAAGAAGCATGCAAGGCAGCAAGGGTCACTCTACGGGTTTGCTCCCTTTCTATGGATATTTGAACCGGTTGTTTAGGAAGACTCTCACTCCTAGAGAGGGCGATGCTACAGCTATTCCTTCGTACAACAAGAACATTCTTGCAGCTATGTCTGGGACTCCTCTTCATGGCACCCCATTCTCAGTGTTTGATTTCATATGGGAGGAAATCAAGATTATTGCAAATAATCCTCTTAAGAGTTGTGCCTATGCACCGTACATTATGCTTATGATTGAGAAGGTCACCGGTGGCACTTTTGAGTGTGAGATGAAGCATTTGTATCTAAAGGTCAAAACAAATCTGAAAATGCCGGTTGAGGACAGCGGGCCAGCAGTTCAAACTCATGAACCATCATCCTCCCAAGGTCCTAGCAGCAGCAGGACGCATAGGGGCAGCGGATCTTCCTCTCCAATCAAGAAGTTCTTCAATATTCTTCTTGGCATGTGTCGGTCTCAATATGATACGGATGTGAAAGCACACAATGAGAGGAAAGAAAGAAGGAAGCTCACAAAGACAGTGAAGCAAATAGCTCAAAAAGATCATCCCGATATTGTGTGCTCTCCAATTAGAAATGATGATAGTCCACCTATGGAAAGCTTTGAGGAAAGGATTAGTAGCTATCAACAAAAAAATCTCAGTGCTCAGATTTTTGGTGAACAAAGCTTCAATGACTATGGATTTGGTTTCCTTGGTGAGCAGCCGCAGCAGCAGCCCCCTCCCTTCTCCCCTCCAAGACATGAAGATGAAGGAGAGGAAAATGTTGGAGATGGCGAAGACGACGAGTGAGCAATCTTGGAAGTATCTCTACTCCTTTTTGGTGCTGGATGACAAAGGGGGAGAGAAATATTAAAGCTTCAAGTCGACGCCGTCAAGTTTTAGAGCTTTTTCGGTCTTGGTCTGTTCTGTCCAGTAAAACCGGAAGTTCCGGTTTGGTAAACCGGAAGTTCCGGTTTGGCTGGGCAGAACACTATCTATCCTTGTATCGCTTTTATTACTTTGTGGACTTGAGAACAATTGTAATGTGTGAACTATATGTGTGGAACCTTGTAATAAGTTTCTAAGGACCTCTTTATGCTAGTGTGTGATGCTTTGTTGAATTGGTGAAATGTTTTCTTTTTGTCTCTGTGCAGCCTGAAAATCCGGAAGTTCCGGTTTGGCAAACCGGAAGTTCCGGTTTTGGCCAGACAGCACAGATGCGTTTCTGTTTATTATGTTGTGTGATTATCTTGTCATATGCATCACATATTATTTGTTCACACACACTTGTTGCACCCCACAAATGCATACATGTAAGAAAAGCTCTCATGTTTTCCATTCTATATGTGCAAATGGCATTTGAAGCCAAATTCTTGAATTTCACTCAAATGTGCACATATTAAGGGGGAGCTTGTTCTACATGTTTGCATTCAAAATATTCTTTGAATATCATTTGTAAGCTTTAATCATGGTTGTCATCAATCACCAAAAAGGGGAGATTGAAAGTGCATGTGCACCCCTAGTGGGTTTTGGTGTATTGTATGACAACATAATTAAAGGTCTAATATTCTTTGTGAGTATATGGACAGGTTGCAAGCAATATATGTACAATGTCTCTCATGAATATACTCTTTGATGTACAATTGTTTGAAGCAAATAAAGACCATGTGGGCTTTATATGATGAAAAGAAATGAATTATTTCAAATACAAGATTCTATATCTAGTGGCTTTCTCATGGTCAAAATGAAGGATGATCAAGTGCTAAATGTCAATAATGATTATATATTTGGAAGCAACTTGATCAATCAACAAATCAATTTATGGATATGATATGTATACTTTATTCTTTTCAGGCATCATGTGTGACGATGAATATGCTTATTATTACCAACGGAAAAAAGGTGTCATTGCTTACGAATTATCCAAAAAAAACCCCAAAAAAAAGCAACTCCATTTCGTATTATCGAACGACTAACTTAGTTTGTTCGTCATGCTTACGTCCCAGCTCCATCAATTGGGGTGACCCATGAACCTATATTTTTTTTTTAATTTATGTTCAGCATTGTGGAAAACATGACTATACATTTTCAAAAGATAGTTGAACAAATCGAGATATATAGTTCAAAATTTAATAGAAGATATAGGCAAATACATTCAATTATTTAATCAATGTATTATCAAACTCAACAAAATATTTATTTGCACTCAACATTTTATAGGATTTATCAAACTCAACAAAAATCACTAAGAAAGCAGACAGTCCAGTCTAGCATCTCTATATCTAATTGAGTGGAATAAAAACACATTATCGAAACTTAATCTTGTTCTGGTCACAAAGCGTAGTGCTTCTTTATCCAATTTGGACCCTATACTTTCTTACTTTCTAGCAATTAGGTAGAGCTTTGATTTGCTTCGATCTGTGTATCCTTATTTTCTTTGGATGAAAGGAACCAGATACCTTCTTCCAAGTGGTGGTTGTAGGCTATTCTCGTTCTCAGCTTTATATTAAGAAACAAGCCTCTGCGTTTAAAATGTTGAATTTTATTAAGAAAACAAAATGTTGGTTCACTCGTGACGTTTAGGCCCAGGAAGAGTGGGCAATAGGCGCGGCATTTCATGCCCAAACATGCACGCCGTGTCGACGAGTGTAATTTTTACATTTTGGCCCTTTTTGAAAAAGTTTTTCATAAATGAACCCCTGGAGAAAACATGTCCAGAAATGGACCCCTTTCTGAGCGCCGTCACATTTGGCGCTCATGTTGAATAGTTGAGCGCCGTATAAAATGGCGTTCACCCTGCCACGTCAGCTGGCGGGCACGCGCCCGTGCTGGTGACCTGGCAGGGGGTGAGCGCCGGAATCTATGGCGCCCAGCATATGAGCGCCGCTGAAAGTGCATGTGCACCCCTAGTGGGTTTTGGTGTATTGTATGACAACATGATTAAAGGTCTAATATTCTTTGTGAGTATATGGACAGGTTGCAAGCAATATATGTACAATGTCTCTCATGAATACACTCTTTGATGTACAATTGTTTGAAGCAAATAAAGACCATGTGGGCATTATATGATGAAAAGAAATGAATTATTTCAAATACAAGATTCTATATCTAGTGGCTTTCTCATGGTCAAAATGAAGGATGATCAAGTGCTAAATGTCAATAATGATTATATATTTGGAAGCAACTTGATCAATCAACAAATCAATCATCAACACAAAATTGGATGCTTAAGGATGATGCAAAGCAATGTATGGCTTAAATAGCAAGAAGGTGAAGGGTTGACATGACTTGGTCGCGATGAACCATAGTTAGGAGAAGGGCAAGCAGGAGTCTTGGCGCCGAGGCACCTAATGTATGGTGAAGGACAAGTGGAGTTGATTTCGATGGACCGTTCAAGCTATATGGAGTATATATTGCTAAGTATCAATTATTGTTGAATCACAAGCTCAAGATAGTGATGCTCAAGAGAAGCTCATGTGGCTGCCCTCATAAAGCAAAGTTGAAGAGAAGTGGCAATATCAAGTTTCTTATATGCTCAAGTTGTAAAAGTTGTTTTTATATTTGATCTTGAGTATAGGTATGCCGCTCTATCAAGAGGGATGCTACATGGATAGCTAGCAAGTCTCAGTGCTCAAGAAAAACCTAAGTGAGAAGAGTGAAACACTATAGCCAACACTTTGCACTTAGTCTGTGAGCCTGGCAAAACCGGAAGTTCCGGTTTGCCAAACCGGAAGTTCCGGTTTTAGCAGATTTGAATCCTAACGGCTAGTTCTGGGAAACCGGAAGTTCCGGTTTGTGAAACCGGAAGTTCCGGTTTGTACTGGCTAGTTTCCAACAGCTAGTTTCGGGGGGATGAGTATAAATACCCCACCACACCCTCTCTTTGAGGGTGCTGACCACATCCACGAATATATCCAGAGCCAAGGTGTCCTAGAGCTCTCCCCAACCTCTCTTTGTGAGATTTGTGAGATTATAGCTAAATCCTTTGGATTGGGTTGAGAGAATTTGAATTAGAGAGCACAAGAGAGCATCTCATACTTGTGCATTTGAGCACTTCGCCTTGAATCTGTGAAGCATTTGTTACTCTTGCTGGTGAAGCCTCCTAGACGGCTAGGTGTCGTCCCTAGAGCTCCCAAGCTTGTGGTGAGCCTTGGGAAAGTTTGTGCAAGGCCCGTTTCGCCTCCGCAAGGAAAGAAACAAATAATGAAAAGGAGGAAAGTGGTTGAAAGAGACCCGGCTCCTGAGTAGAGCTTCCTCAACGGAGACGTAGGCAGCTTGGAGAGCAAGCTGCTGAACTTCGGGAAACAACTCCTTGCGTGCTTCACTCGGTTTGCATTTGCTTTACACGTTCTTATCATTTATATGCAAATCTTGATTGACTAGGTTGCTTGTGTAGTTGAGCTCTTATTCTCTGTGTATGCTGTTGCTAGAGCTCTTTTACATATCCTAGTTGTTTACTTTTAACCTAAAGGGAACCGGGGATCGAAAGATCTGAACTTCTGTTTTTCTGTCCCGAGAAAACCGGAAGTTCCGGTTTGCCAAACCGGAAGTTCCGGTTTTGGCAGTTTCAGTTTCCGCTGCAGTTTTAATTGCTTAATTTCGTATATCGCCTATTCACCCCCCCCCCCCTCTAGGCGACATCAAGGGACTTTCAGCCGCACCATTTGGCGCTCACCCCCGGGCACACAAAAGTCCTCTCTTTCTTTCTCCTCTTCCTCTCATTTCTTCACTCCTCACTAGTCGCAAGAAAAGGCCTTGTTGTATGTTGTGGACTATGATGTGGAACCGTTGGTTTCAACTAAGTATTTGTGTAATTGTAGTACTTTGCTAGCTATATTGCAATGGTAAAGATGTAGAACCCGGCTTCATTGGCTTAATTGCAGTGAAATGGAATTACATACGTACATAAATTGTAATGGCATGTTCGGTACACATGATGAGTAACCTATATGTGCACCGTACTAATCCTGACATGCCTTTAGGGAATTGAAAAATGCAACAATTGAATGACGAGAATGTAACATTTAGCCAGGTTTTGGTAGGAAATTTAGTCCCATGGACTGTAGTTTGACTCTCCGCCAGACTGAGAGTAGCCATAGTCATTGTACCTACCACCACCGTAGTAAGGTGGTGGTGCTGGTGGAGCTTGTGGTGGTGGGTTGGTTGGGCCTGACTTGTGGTGCGGACATTGGCAGTACGGATCAAGGCAATAGGTGTCGGGGCCAGCAATGCCAATCACGAGCTCTTGGCTTTGACGTGGAGTTGCCGTCTCAAGTTCTTGCTGTAGGTCGAAGATGCGGTTTTGCAGGTAGCTAATGTATTCAACGGTTGTGCTGATAGGCTTAGGATCCACCCACAGCGTGAAGCCACAATTGTCTTGGTCCTCGTTATTCTGTAAAAAAAGGTGTGCAAATGTTGAATAAAGATGATACTGAAAGGCGAATGAGAAACAAGTAAGAATTAAAACTCACTTGTCCATTTGGGCATCTGAGCGCCGTCACTTTTGGCGCGCACCTCGGGCACCTGGGCGCCGAAGGTCACACCAAAGCAGTGGCGCCGGGAGTCGAGGGTGGACCAACGTGGGCGCCGTCACGTTTGGCGCCCAGGTGGGCGCCGGATCATTTGGCGCTCATGTTGACTACCTGGGCGCCGAAGGTCTGTACGCTGTGGATGCTGTCGGGGCGCCAATATGTGAGCGCGAAATGCATCGGCGCCCAGTTTGCTGAGTTGAGCGCCGATGGATTTGGCGCCCACCTTGCGTACCAACACAAAACATCGGCGCCCATATTACATGAACATCCATACAAAGTCGATATAAATCAACGATATGACTTGTCTCCATACACGCCATCCATACAAACTAACGATACGACTTGTCTTCAAATCCATACACGCCATCCATACAAACTAAAGTCCATACATATGACTCAAAGTTTTCCGATCCATACAAAGTCCACACAAACCAAGTCCATACATAAGACTCAAAGTGCACACCATACAAAGTCCACACAAACCAAAGTCCATAGACGACATCGAAGTGCACATAACAACATAGAAACCATCATCAACAGCCCCTCTTTCCCTTGCCCCTACCTTTGTTGGCCAAAGCATTGGTTCCAGGAATATACCGATCAACTGGCTGGCGTGTACGTTGTGTTAGCTGGCTTGAGGCCGGGGCATCCTGCTGCTGCGATGGTCCAATCACATCCGGCGCCTCATAGTCCTCGTCGTTGCCATCACAAGCATCTGAGGAAGACGAGTCACGTGCACGAGAACGAGTGCGCGAAGAGCTTGCACCACGCGATGTAGAACCACGACCACGTGAGCGAGAACCGCTTGATGCACGTGACCGCTCCGGACTGACAACGGGAGGAGCGACATCTTGCAAAGTCTGGGCGCGGCAGCCACACCTTGCAGCAACTCTACGAAGCCTCTGCTGCAACCGCTGCACCGAAAAGAAGAAAATAAGATAATATTGAGAAGCAAAAAAGAGAACATGCAACTAAAAGGAAAAAATGACAAAGGGCCAACTTACCTCCATAGCGGCTCGAAGGCGGCTCTCTCCATCAGGTTGACCCGCGGGGAATGCCATGACGTTGCCGATATCATTGACAGACCGCCTAATGTCTCGCCCCTGCAACATGAATTACATAACCAAAGGTACGGAACTAATACATAGAAAAAAGGAACGAGCCCAAGTTAGAACACTTACAACGCGATCTAGGACAGGTCCTATCTCGACCACCGTCCCCTGACGTGTCGCGACATCATAGGGGGTGTTCTCATCGTCGGACGATTCCATGTCAGCATAATCTCTATCAATCCAAGCCTGCCTCAGACGGTACCGTGTCGACGACTGGTACCATTCAAGGTACCGGCGGAACGAAGAGTCGCGGTGCATTGCATGAATGCGCTCGCAATTGTCCTCAAATCTTCGCCATTCGTCAAGGTAGGCACGAAGGTGATGAGCAAAGTCAGTTACCTTATTCTGCTTTGATCGATCAAACCTGTAATTCACAACATTAGTTTTCATGCACACAAAGAGAAGGGAAAAATATCGACGACCAAGGGAAGCAATGCTTACTTATGCAGCTCGATCGATGTGGACACGGTGTCAGGTGGGAATGGCTGCTGGCGACCGAACTGCCTCATCACTCTAATTGGTAGGTGGTACTCAACAGCGTAGAAGCAAATGAGAGGGCACCTCATCGTCCATAGGGCTGCATCTCGACGGCACAACGGGTTCAGCCCCAACCCGTTCTCCACGGCTGCGACATCGTCACCAGAATAGGGCCACCAATTGACCTGCAAGTTACAAATCATGCATTACAAACTAGTATATATGAAACTAAGAAACTGAAAATGCATGGACGACATCGAAAAATCAGTTACACAACTAGGTGTGAGGGCATCAAGCTCGTTGCTGAACTCGACATACGCCCGCTCTGTTTCGGCGTAGGGTGCCCCCACGTTCTCCCACACGTAAGCAGCCGTGGACAGCTGCTCGGGAACACCCTCCGGCGTCCAAGGCTGTGGTGCACGGACCCTGGGCCTCCCAACAGGCAACCTGGACCACATCCATAGCTGCAGCAAGTAGACACAACCACCAAGAGAGGACCTCGGCTTGGTACGCCTGCAAGCCTCACAAAGCTGCCGGTACAAGAACGCAAGGACCGCCGACCCCCAACTGAACTGAGCAGCAGCATCCCAGTCAAGCAGGCAACGCACGAACGCCCCTCAACAAACTGTTGTACATTTCAGCCATGTTGCTAGTCATGAATCCGTATCGCGCACCACCCACATCATATGCAAGCGACCACTTGTCCCTTTCTTCGTATATCCCATCTAAGAATTGCCTACCCGCGTCAGTGGTCCTTGTCTTCAATGCATCAAAGCCCTGTTTGAAAAGGTAACGTTCAGTTTGCCGACAAACTTCCTCAAAGAATTTGAAGTTCTCTTTGATATGATCAACCTTCAACAAATTTTGTGCTAGATGCCGTGTACACCATCGATGATGTATACGACCATACCCCGGCAACTCCTCTTGCACCGCATTAAGTATGCCAGCATGCCTATCGGAGATGACACAAATGTCACGGCCGGGACCAACAACCACTTTCCTCACAATTCTCAGAAACCATCCCCAGCTTGAGGTTGTTTCTTTCTCAACAACTGCAAATGCCAAAGGTACAAGCTGCCGGTTAGCATGCATTGCGATGGCAATAAGCATGGTGCCCTGATATTTCCCAGTGAGGAAGGTGCCATCAATACAAATCACAGGCCGACAATGCTTGAAAGCCTCAGCGCTTTGGGCAAAAGACCAATATGCTCGGAAGAAAATCTCCCTTCCATCCGCTCTCTTTATTTGTGACTTAGGGACATACTCCATATACATGCCCGGGTTTTTGGCTTTCATGGCATGCAACATTGCAGGCAGGCGCTCATATGCTTCTACCCAATCGTCGTAGCATGTCTTCAGAGCGCGTTGCTTTGCCCGCCAACCTTTCCCGTACTTAATGCGGTACCTCCATTTCAAACGTACCATCTCAATCAGGGAAGCCACCGGCATGGTTGGAGTATGCTTTATGATATTGACAAGTCTCTGAGCAATAAATTTGGAGCTCAGCTGTGGGTGGCTGTCATCCGGATTGTCAGAGCCACAAGTATGAGGCTGCACCACACTTGTAATCTTCCACTTCGCATGACGAGTCTTCCGAGCGCGTACTGTCTAAGGGCAGCCACGTTTGCACACAACAATGAACCGTCGCTGCTTGTGAGAATGCTTCACACTATGAGGACGGCAGTGCAACACGGAGTACTCATTCAACCACATCTTCATTGACTCCATATCCTGAAAGATAATACCCTTCTGAATTATTTCAGCTGTTTCTACCCGTGGCACAACATTCTCGGTCTCCTCTCCATCAGCAACAGCTCTATGACCCTGGCTCAAATCCCGACAATCAGGGACCAATGGATCACGGTCCGTAATCACTTGAATCAACATTTCCTTCTCCCATTCTGCCAATCCACCGATAGGGCGATCATCATCCGAATCCTCCGCTCTCTCCTCCTCATAATTTGTATCATCACAAAAAACCGGGACATCCACTACATCGGTAGCAACAACATAGTTATCTTCATTAGGTGCCACTACTTCATTAGGTGCCACTTGAGGAACCGTTTCAATGTCCGGCAGAGTTTCATCCCTACGATCATCACCACAATTCGGAACGATCGGAGGCATTTGGTCTCCAACCGAATCAGTCATCACTACGGTTGCTGCAGAATTCCGTGCCAAACCGTCATGCACACTTGCTTGTGATGGCTGGGTTAGGTCAATTTCTACTTCATTCGAACAGCCAATACCTACGCCTCCATCCACCACTACCTTCCGAACCACCAAATCTAAAGCTCGAACTTCTGAATTCATAACAATCTCAACATATGCTTGCCATTCCTCCTCACTACCCACTGGAGCCATTATCTTCATGCGTGGCCCATTCGACGAACCCACATCAATCCTTCCTTCAAAATCCAACTTAACACCCTCCTCCGTCCATCCCAAACGTTGTCTCACTCGAGATGAAAGACTACACAAAGATGGTGTCTCAACAAAAAGCAACACAACCTCTGTCATGCCAACAAAATCAACACTACCATCATTTGTCCTTACAACTGAACCTCCATGATGCACTCTTACACATTTAGCCATCTACATCTATTTCAACAAAAAAAAAATAGACATTTCCCAATTTAGCATTGTTCATATCAAAATAAACATCAAAAATAACCCTACCGAATTTCGTACTGCAAATCTCATCCACTTCATATATAACTACCTCCAATCACTCTAAATCATCAAACAAACCTTCATTCTCTACTAATTTAAGCATACAACCCTATGTCATTAACATGCCCACTAACAATTCATTGCTACCAATCAAACCAACTACAACCGAACCTTCCAAACATCAACATCTCAACAACATTACACTTCCCATTGCAAATCTAACAACCAAACCTAACAAATCGAGCAATTTCAACCTCAAACCCTAGGGTTAGGGTTACCCCAAATTAGAGCCATACAAGCAATTCCATTGGACGAAATTCAAAGAGGTGGAGGAGATTACCTTGGGGAACAAATTTCTCCAAAAGATTTGGGCTCAAACCATCCGGATTTGGGAGATTTGGAGGAGGGGAATGAATGGGGAGAGAGAGAGAGAGCCGGCTCTCTGTTCTTCGGCCGAGCTCGGTGAAGGAGAAAGTGAGGGAAGGAAAAAAAAGAAAACGCCCGCGGCGTTATCGTTGCCCGGGGGTGGGCGCCAAAGGATGCGGCGCTCACCCCCTGAGTGCTAATGGATCTGGCGCCCACCCCCGCCAGGTCAGCACATCAGCCGCGTGCCCGGCAGCTGACGTGGACGAGGTGAGCGCCAATTCTTTCGGCGCCCAGATGTTGGACCTGAGCGCCAAATAACACGGCGCTCAGAAAAGGGTCCATTTCTGAACATGTTTTTCCCAAGGGTCCATTTGTGAAAAACTTTTTCAAAAAGGCCAAATTGTAAAAATTACACTGTCGACGACAGGGGAGATCGCTGAACTACGCGAGTCCAGACCTGCAGTTGGGCCGGCGGCGCCCCGGCGGGGCTGACACGGAAGACGTGTGTAGCGCCGCCCCGGCCCATGAGCTGCATGCTATTTTACCAGCCGCCGGCGACCGGGCGGACAGCCGCGCGTGTGTAATGATCAGCCTGACAAGCGACTGTACAGCCTTAGAGCAAGTTCAATAATCAGCCAAGCAATTGTCTTGAAGCCAAGCTCCTATAGCTAAGGGACACAATAATTTGTCTCCAGCTTGTTTGTATACATTTTTTAATATTTTTTATGAGTTCCTATGGTTCCACATATTCCTCTCTGGACCCATTTGCAGTCACAGAAGCAATTTTATTCCTCTCTCTCCTTGTGTGGGCCTGCATGCATACTTCTGATGGGACTTGCGCCGATCGACGGCAGCTCAAGCAGCATCCTCTCTCCTCCCTTTTCAGCTGCATGTCAGAAAAAGCACTGACAGCATTGGCTATACGCCCATTGTTGGGCTTGCTCTTACCCATGTTTATTGTTGCTCTCTTTGTACCCACTTTTGATATCAGTTTTGCTCCATCTCAGTCGACTGAAACCTTGCAAAGAGTGCACTTTAGTTTTGCATCTCTAGTGACTTTTGCTGATGATGATACATGGTCACAGACTATGGCACTATGCTATGAACTGAGGGGCGTCCATGAGATCCCTGTGTTCCACAGAGGCCGTCCATGCCTCCTCCGTTCCCTTGGTGCCATTCCACCTAGGCCACTGCCATCGTGTAATATTCAGAAGAATAACTCGTCTCCTTTTGCACGACACTGCATCACTTGCACTACATTGAATCGCTGGTGATGAGTGCCCATGGACGGTCCGTTATTCTGCCTGTGATTAGCATTTAGCCAGTCGCCCACCACGTGCTTGGCCTGAATATGCATGGACCAGCCTGAATGTAATTGTTTGCGACTGAATCCCACTCCAATCTGAGATACTCCTATGTTTGCTGGCCTGAATATGCATTTAGCCAAGTCGCCCGTCATTTGCTTGGCCTGAATATGCATGGACCAGCCTGAATATAATCTTCATATGTGGTCTACCATCAAGAACAGTTGCATTGAACTGTTGAGATATGCTTACAATAATTGACCTAGAATTCTCTTTTCCCGTTAACAAGTACAGTGCTGGTGACAAACTGTGTGCAGGTGGAGATCGATTCCTGGTTTCTCACCCTTGTTCACGTGTTCAGGTGCAGATTTATTCTCCCCCGTAGCCCACCCTTCGGACAAACTGTGTGCATCAACAGCCTTTTAATTTCTACTACATGATTCAGTAAGAGCTTTTCCAAAGGTAGAGTCAGCTAAGAGTTAGTTGCTAGCTCTTAAAAGGAAATAATATGTTGTGGGGTCCATATTTTACTCTCTAAACTTTGCTAAGAGCCGGCTCTTGAGAGCGTGCTCAACGGTGGAGGCAGCATCTGCCTCTTGGTGCACGGGATTTCAGATGCGCAGAGAGGTGTCAGTGACCCAAAGAAACACAAGTGTCACCTGCCCTCTCTCTCTTCCCTTTTCTCTATTAAAAAATTTAAGAGCTAGCTTTAAGAGACCCGCTGGGGAAGCTCTGAGGAAGAGCTAGCAACCTTCTCTCTTTTTTTTTTATAATAAGCAATTCTAAAAGCTAACTTAAAGATAGCCTTTGGGGAAGCTCTAACAAATCATAAAAAGCAAGCATGAATTCAACAGTTTGCTGTTTTCATCGTTGTCAGCCAAGATGTATCTGTCAGTACATCAACAATACAGTAGATGCTTATGTAGAAGCTTTGATCGTGATCATTTCAATTGTCCAAAGCTAATAACACAAGTCTTCGAGAGTTACCCAAAATTGCAACAGTGACTGAAGCCATGTTCACAAAGCCTGAACTACCGTATGAGTGGTTTCTTCAGCTGCAGATTCACATGAAGAAGAGATTACAGAATGGCCATCTACTTTTGTGAATCAGACATGGGAGGTCTTATTAGGATAGGCGGTCCCCAGTGCCAGGGGTAGTAGCACTCCTCCAAGTATCCAGCAGCCTCTGGAAGGGTTATAAGCATGGCGCCATGGATGACAGTCTCGTCAGGTTCAACTCCTCCGTTTGGCTCCCTGCCATGGAAGTAGTCCTTGACGAGCTGATGAAGCTTGGGTATCCTTGCGCTGCCGCCGACAAGAACGATCTCGTCGACCAAGTCCTTCCGCTGCTCCTCCGGTCGGCTGCGTCCCCAGCTCACCATTTCCATGGCCCTGTCGAACAGAGTCTTGTGCTTCTTCTCCACCACGGGGGCTGTCATCAGCACCCAGTCCAGCAGAGCCATGGCTCTCTCGAACAGGTCGTGGTTGAGCTCCTCGAACTTGGCGCGCGTGAGCGGCGCAGACAGGTCCACGCCGTCGACCAACGATTCGACCTGCACGATCGTCTCTTCGTGCTCGCTCAGCGCCTTCTTGGCTCGCTCGCACTCTGCCCTCAACCTGAGCATGGCCATCTTGTCATGCCGTATGTCGACGCCGTTCTGCTGCTTGACGAGCTCCACGAAGTAGTCCACAACCCTCGAAGTGAAGTCATCGCCTGCAACGGCCAACCATGAAATTAGTTGATTGATTATAATTCGGGAAAAAAATCCAGTTATTGATTCTTTGCCGGATGGAAAATATTCAAGCATCGATTTGAGTCCTATGTACTTGCCTCCGAGGAAGAGATCATCGCGCGCCTGGATCAACCAAGCCATGCCGTTGATGAACTTGAAGATGGTCGCATGGGCCATGCGGCCGCCAACGTGGAAGACCAAGACGACCTTGCCGTCGCCCTGCTGGGTGTGGTGGCCATGCGCCGCCGCTGCGGCGATCTGCTCGTCGACAACCTTGACGGCCCGCCGGAATCCAGCGAACCTGACGCTCTGCCTTCCGCCGTAGGTGACGTGGCGGGGCACGGTGATCACAGCATTGGTGATCTCGCGGCCCAGGTGCGCCTCCGCCATGTGCTTGAGCTCGGACATGAGGATGCCGGCGAGATAGTGTGGAGATAAAACTTGGCCCGTCTCCAGTTGGAAAGCGGCCATTCCCAGATGCGTGGTGAAGTTGTAGTGCGGCACAAGCTCCATCTCTTTCTTCACCACGACGTCTTGCAGCCTGCAACGAAGGACACGGTCCGCTCAGCTAGTCAGGCAGCAGGACTAGCAGAGAAATTAAAAGACAAATCCCGTCAAAAAAAATAAATTAAGACACAACTAGAAAGGAGATCGACAAGCATGCCTTCGGTGGAGGAGGCGCGTGAAGCCGGAGAAGGCTGTTTCGGGGTTGAGGGCGGCGTGGTTCAGGGCGGCCTCGCCGGAGAGCGTGCCCTCGTCGGTGAAGGCAACCCAGGAGGGGATGCAAAAGCGGTACACGCTGCCCTGGTCGCCGTCCCCGTAGCCGGCGATGCAGGACTTGGTGTTGCCGAGGTGGATGGCCGCCGCGGTGCCGAGATGAAAGGGCGCGGCAAATCGTGGGTCGTTCAGGATGTACCTGCACTGCTCCTCCGTGACGTATTTTTGGACACCGAACGCCGGCAGGCCTCGTCTTGGGATCCCGAACGCCACCACCGTCCCCTCCGCCGCCGCCGCAGCTGAAAGAAGAGGAAAGTTAACCAACCCGATCGAACGATCTCACCAAAATCTGGAAAATAGAAAAGAAATTAACAGCAACAAGCACCGACCCATGAGCAGGAGAATGATCAAGAAGAGAACACGGCGCCCCATCGTCGCCGGCAGCTGTCGATTTTCCAGTCGAGGCGGTATGCCGTGGGGCAACCCAGAGGCCAGAGCCGTCGGATTTACGCCACAGGGGGCTGTTCATGTCATCAAAGCATCCAGGGCCGTCGGATAGCGTATTGTCCCAACCGGCAAGGGATATAAGCTTTCCCAAATTTCGCAACGGATGCACCCTTTCTACGTATACTCGTGTAACCGACAAGGAAAGAACTCGAGGCAGACGTCCATTGTCCAAAAATTCTTGCCTTAATCATTTTGGTTCATGTTAAATATAGTTTTATGAGAGGTTTATGGAGCTGTTTTGAAGATGCTCTAAAAATTTAAAAGGTGAATCTAAACAAAGGCCTTGTTTGAATCCTTTAGCCGGCTAATTTTAGCTAACTAAAACATTAGTTAGCTAATTTTTTAGCCAACTAATTTTAGGAGGTACTTATTTGGATTCGTGACTAATGTCTCTGGCTTTTGTACTTTTCTTTTTTTTTTACGGGGTTCTTGCCTTTCTTATATGTTTAGTCGATTTTAGTAGCTTTGAGGTGACTAGGGGCTAAAAGTTTAGAAGGGAATGAGTTAAAAGTTTAGGAGATTTTAGGAAGTCATGTTTGGATGTAAAATGACTAAAATTAACCAGCTAAAATTTTAAGAGGTGGATCTAAACATGGCCAAAGTCTAATACTCTATAATCAACAAACATAAGATGAACACGGTAGTTCCAATAAAGAGCTTCAGACACTCAAGATAAGAAGTTTTGCCCACTAACGTAAAATGTAGTGGAGTTAGTAGTTTGACGCCAAAGTGAAGACCTCTTGTTTTTAAATCTTGACGTTCACATTAGAGAGTAGTTCGTTTCTAACTCCTTGTCTGAAACGACAAGAATAACGGAGGGAGTACATGCCAGCTTTCCATGGCAACATGTACCCTTCCTACGTAGTAACTGCTTTGAACATAACTATGAGCTATATGGCACATGCAATACATTATGATCAAAGCTCTTAATTTTAAGAAGTTCTGTCACTTGGACCTTCCTAAATTGTTTGATAATAACACAAGATTTTTACTTAAGGTTTTAAATCCCCCGCTATAGTTGTTGCCATAGTTTTCTGAGGCAGTGTGCCGTTATTTGTATTTTTAATAATAACACAAGAGTTTCACTTAAGGTTTTAAACCTCCCGCTATAGTTGCTGCCATAGCTTTTTGAGGCAGTGTACCGCTATTTGTGTTGATGGACAATTTAACTGCTATCTCCCGCTATAGCTCGATTTAGGTTCACTATTAGCTGTTTTGACAACATGCGTCACAAGCCGCTAAACCTCTTATTCCGCTATTTAAAATATTAGTTTTATTGCTTATCCTTTCATGCATCGAGAAACAAAATACTAACTTATTACATGTCTCTATTCTTCTAAAACACGTGCGTTTTCTCACAAAATAGCCACTCTACGTCAGCTATAGGCCAATCAACCGTTAGATCTTGCCAACAGAAAATACTCACCGTCAAATTGCTCTATCCGATCGCTACATCTAGGTCCTTCTAGAAGTTTTGAATCACAGACTCTTGCAATCAAGTCCCCACCCCCGAACTCCCCTCTGTTGTCTTCCTCATGGATCGTCGACGCTGCCGCGCAACTCCGTATCCTCGGCCAGCCCCGCCTGACGCCGTCATGGTCGTTGGCTCCCCTCATTCCTCCTCCTGCCCACTCACCCGCCCTCTTCCTATCTCTTCGGCGAGGAGGTCAACCTCTTCTGGAACTCAATGCGTCTGCTCATCGATCTGTGATGGCGGCAGCGGAATCGTTCTCTTCGTCTCAATCGGTGTGATCTCGATTCCTCTCCATGCCGCCTCCATGCTGGAACGCTGGCTTCAGCACCCAATATCATCTACTCCCTCCGTTTTTAATTATATGACGCCGTTGACTTTTTTGTTAAACTTTGATCAATAATATATATGAAAATAATTAGTTGATTAACGTGAAATGTATATTGTTGGATCTATTATGAAAAACACTTTAAAATTAACTTATATATTTAGCTATTTGCATAATATTTATGAATAAGACGAATGGTTAAAGTAATGAAAAAAGTCAACGGTGTGATATAATTAACGACGGAGGGAGTACATATTTGGCGGTGGCGGCCGCCGCCAATGCCCTCTCATCTGCCTGCACACGATTGATGCAATCGTCATCACATTCCATCCATCCTCATTCGAGGAGTTCGTCGACGATTGGGATGACTTGGTGGCGAAGTTGCTCGGATCCAACTTCGGTACGTCCAACTAAGCCCCATGGAAAAAAGCTACGGTTCAGCAAAAGCAGATACAAGCTTCCGCCTGCCTCTTCTTCTTGAGTCCCTTCCAGCGTGCTCCTCTTGAATAGCCTCAACGTCACCAAAAACATTCCACGGCAATGGATATCCTGATACAAGGGAAGCACAAGGCAACCGAGCAAGCAAGGTTTGAGATTCAAACTGCCAATGTACAGTAGCATTCTCCATTAAGCTTCTTGCACCATAACTGTTCGATAAAATTCCAACATAGCAAAAACTTTACCTTTAATATCACTTGGACTGATTTAATTTATTATTTGACTGGATGTAAGCAACAAATCTGATTTTAAGCAAATTTTTGTAGTAGTTTTTGGATATATAAGAAATAACACATTTTTTACAAGCTGGCAAAACATCAGTAGTTTCTGCTCTGAATAACCTCAATTATGGAAATTTAGTGTTATACCCAAATATTCTCTGTTGAAATTCATTATAGTAAAATGCTTCACATACCATATAGTTTTATATTGGTACTAAATGTTAATCTTGAGAGTCAGAGATGACAATTTTTTGTTCATCTCTGCCCCAATTTTGGTTACAAGTAGAGGAGAAGCTAGGAAATTATCTGGAATGGCACAAGCTATGTTAACCAACTGACATGTATCTACATATTCTAATTGTTTATTTATGACACCATGTAGATTAGTATATGAAATATTTGAACATAATAGGTCTTGCAATCTCGAAACATGACTCAAAACATGAGTCTTATTCATTTCCTTATTAGCAGAGCATCTCAAGAGCATTGGTTGTCTGCCTTCCTACAACTGATCCAAAGCCGGGCACCACCAACCGCCACTGCTCCCAGTAAGATGGACACAACACTTTCACGGAAAGGTTACTTATCAGAGAATAAAATATCGATGCCGATCCTGATTACGTAATCTACTGTAGGCCATCAAATTTGCATATTCATGATACCGCACGTGGCCTGATTCACTGTAATACTCTGAATGCTCTTATCAAGAACAGGTCCTTGCTGTAGTACTAGGTTCACACATATACAGTGAAGTTCTGAATTTATTTGCAGGCTTCAAAAGTGTAACATTGGCAGCTCAAAATCCAAATGTTCAATCTATTATCTGTCATTAGTCTTGACAAAATATAATGTGATTACTCAGAATGAGTCATGAGTGTTGTAATCCAGTCCTTTTGCCACTCTTGCAGCTACTAGATTATTTTATATTGTGATTTTAGGTATAACACTATTGGCAAAGATTTTGCGGCTTCAACAGCTCAAACATAATGCTCAAATGAGGTTATATAACTGAAGTAGTATAAACGTTCTGGGATGAGCTTATATTCAGCTGACAGAATCACCTATTGAACTGACATGATCTGAAACACATTGTTTAGAAATCCCGCTGCATAATCATTGATTTTTTTTCTCTTCCCTTTCCAGAAAAAGGTTGTTTGGCTGAAATTTAGTCTGTTAAATCTATTATCTCAATAATTTAGTCAGACAAAAGTTTGTGCAATGGAAGCTATGCCTCCAGCCAGTTTTTGCAACTCCCGTACTAAGCTGATAGGTTATTAGTCACAAATATTTCTCTATGCAATCATTTATGTTCATATTTAGCATTTGTATACAAAACTATATTTGCTTTGTTTGTACTAGGGAGTGACACTTTGAAGAACAAATCCTTGGGTAGAATGGATCTAGATAAATGCAATGCTCATGAGGAAAGATCAAGTGCAACTGCAAGTCAGGACAGCACACAATCTCAGCCAAATAACACCAGTGCAGTGAAAATTCTCACGGACTACAAGTTATCTGAGCAAGATCACTCATCAGGTTCACTGCTGGAAAAGGTGAAGGATTCAGGTGGCACGTGATATGACAACTCACATAGCCAAATAAAGTGAAGATTCAGGTGGCACGTGATATAGCCTTCTAGTTCGCTAGAATATGAAAATAAGAGGTATAAACCTGGATATCATCTGCCTGTTTGGAAAAGGCTTGATGAAGATTGCTCTCGACGGGAGAGGGAGACAGCCTCCCCGCTTTTTTATTAAGAGGATGCAAGGCTCGAACCCGGGTCTCCTGCCTGGGAGCAAGCTCCCATAGCCGGTCGCCCGCGAGAGCACTTGCTTGGAGATTGCGGAAATGTATTTTCAAGTGCAAGGGAGTTAAGGAGTGTTGACAGTCCTTTAATCTAGAGCATATCCGCACAAATTTAGTGTTGTGCTGGTCCGACATGGTAATGGTCATAAAGATCAAGGGACTAACCTACGAGGAAGACATGAAGGCAAATGGAGCTGAAATCTGCAGTTTTGTCACCTATGGATTAATTTGATTCTGAGAAGCTCAACTCCCCTAATTGACCTGCAGTTCGCAGATCATGCGCTTGATAGAAGGCACCACTGGCCGATTATTGGAAAGTAAACATTGATGCTTCTTTTTATGCTAAGGAACATGGGGCTTTGTACCTCAGGACTATGATGGTATTTTCCTAGAGGCAGCTGAAGCAACTCAGAAGCATGAAACAAGTGTTTTTGAGACAGACGCAGAAGATCGAAAATGACGCTCACTTCAGAAGCCAAGGATCGAACCCCAGATGATGCCTAATGCTCTGTTTCAACAGATAAGAAACTTCATGTAGCAATTTATTCAATGTTCACATAAGATAAACTTATGTATGTCTTTGTCCTAGAGCATGTAACAAATGGGCAGTCCGTTTTGCTGCTCATGGTGCGTGTGTGGTAAATGCTGGTTCGCAAATGCTCAAGAGCACGCACGCAATTTGTATCCAGTGATATGCCTGAAACCTTTCAAATATGCATAAGGTCTCGAAAAGGAAAAAACTTTCAGATATACATAAGATTGTTTGTCCTTTTCCAATGAAAGATTTTAGGCTTTTACTTGCATACACCTTTGGATACAATAGCTGCTTGCTGGTCCAACCACAGGAGCAAATAAAGAGCATTTACAATCATGTCTAGCGCGGCTCTGCTTCTAGTTTGTTTTTATTGTCTTTCCTTGCGTAAGAGACCCAATATAACCATGGACGACCGGCCTGCTGCTCGCCTTGGGCTGGAACGACCACGGTGCTATAGTGATCTCACGCGGGAGAGACGTGTGTAGCGCCACCCCGGCCCATGTGCTGCATCAGCATGCTATTTTACCAGAAGCCGGCGACCGGGCGGACACTGAAATCTTGCAAACTCTAGTGACTTTTGCTGGTGATGTTACATGGTCACAGACTATGCAATGAACTGAGGGGCGTCCTTGAGATCCGTGTGTTCCACAGAGGTCGTCCATGCCTCCTCCGTTCCCTTGGTGCCGTTCCACCTAGGCCACTGCCCAAATCGTTGCATCGTGCAATATTCAGAATAGTAACTCGTCTCCTTCTGCATGACACTTCGTTACCTAGTAATAATCACTCACTTGCACTACACTGAATCTCTGGTGATGACTTGAGTGCCCTTAGACGTTCCGTGATTCTGCCTGTGATTAGCATTTAGCCAAGTCGCTCGTCATGTGCTTGGCTTGAATATGCATGGACCAGACTGAATGTGATTGTTTTCATAATTGGTCTACCATCAAGATTCAAGAACAGTTGCATTAAATTGTTCAGATATGCTTACAACAATGTCCTAGGTCTTTTCCTGTTAATAAGTACAGTGCGTCAAGGTGAAATAAACAAATTGTGTGCATCAACAGCCTTTTAATTTCTACTAATACACGATTCAGTAACAAATCATAAGAGCAAGCATGAATTCAACAGTTTGCTGTTTTCATGCGGTTCAGGTTTTGGCTGGCCGGCCGGCGCCGACGCCGTGGCCTAGATGCTTAGGTAGCAGCTTTGATCGTGATCCTTTCCATTGTCAGTGCTAATAACACAAGTCTTTGAGAGTTATCCTCAATTGTTTTCTTAATAAAAAAATCAAAGCAGGGTAGTAACATTTGAGAACTTTTGACTGTTCTCACAAGGGAATCGACCCTACCGAAATAGTAGAGTTTGAAGGATCTTGGGTCCTTTACAAGGAGAAATAATTTCTGATCAGAGCGCCAACACATTAGTCAAAAGTAAACCATCAAGGTTAATATAAGCAATCTTTCACAGCTACTGAGCAACAGTGACTGAAACCAAATTCACAAAACCTGAACTACCATATGAGTGGTTTCTTCAGCTGCCGATTCACATGAAGAAGAGATTACAGAATGGCCATCTACTTTTGTGAATCAGACAGGGGAGGTCTTATTAGGATAGGCGGTCCCCAGTGCCAGGGGTGGTAGCACTCCTCCAAGTATCCAGCAGCCTCTGGAAGGGTAATTTGCATGGCGCCATGGATGACAGTCTCGTCAGGTTCAACTCCTCCGTTTGGCTCCCTGCCATGGAAGTAGTCCTTGACGAGCTGATGAAGCTTGGGTATCCTCGCGCTGCCGCCGACGAGAACGATCTCGTTGATCAAGTCCTTGCGCCGCTCCTCCGGTCGACTGCCTACCCAGCTCACCATTTCCATGGCCCTGTCCAACAGAGTCTTGTGCTTCTTCTCCACCACCGGGGCTGCCATCACCACCCAGTCCAGCAGAGCCATGGCCCTATCCAACAGGTCGTGGTTGAGCTCCTCGAACTTGGCGCGAGTGAGAGGCGCAGACAGGTCCACGCCGTCCACCAGCGAATCGACCTGCACGATCGTCTCTTCGTACTCGCTCAGCGCCTTCTTGGCTCGCTCGCACTCTGCCCTCAACCTGAGCATGGCCATCTTGTCATGCCGTATGTCGATGCCGTTCTGCTGCTTGACGAGCTCCACGAAGTAGTCCACAACCCTCGCGGTGAAGTCATCGCCTGCAACGGCCAACCACAAAATTGGTTGATTGGTTATTGTTCAAAAAAAAAAATTCTATTTACTGTTTCTTTGCCGGCTGGAAAATCGCACAGTTCGGCTGGCTGAATCCCTCTCACGAGTTACTGTAGCAGCTGGGCTACAGTAACTCGTGAGAGGGATTCAGCCAGCCAATCAGCCAGTGAACCGAACGCGGCGAATGTTGAAGCATCGATGTACTTGCCTCCAAATATGGGATCATCGCGCGCCTGGATGAACCAAGCCATGCCGTTGATGAACTTGAAGAGGGTCGCGTGGGCCGTGCGGCCGCCAACGTGGAAGACCAAGACGACCTTGCCGTCGCCCTGCTGGGTGTGGTGGCCATGCGCCGCCGCTGCGGCGATCTGCTCGTCGACAACCTTGGCGGCCCGGAAGCCAGCGATCCCCCTCCCAGCGAACGTGACGCTGTGCCTTCCTTGGTAGGTGACGTGGCGGGGCACGGTGATCACAGCATTGGTGATCTCGCGGCCCAGGTGCGCCTCGGCCATGTGCTTGAGATCGGAGATGAGGATGCCGGCGAGATGCTGTGGAGATAAAACTTGGCCTGTCTTCAGTTGGAAGGCGGCCGATCCCAGATCCCAGGTGAAATTGTAGTGCGGCACAAGCTCCATCTCTTTCTTCACCACGTCGTCCTCCACACTGCAACGAAAAATACGTGCTCAGCTAGGCAAGCAGCAAGACTAGCAGGGGATGGCAGAGAAATTAAAAGACAAATGACACAACCAGAAAGGAGATCGATATGCATGCCTTCTGTGGAGGAGGCGCGTGAAGCCGGAGAAGGCTGTTTCGGGGTTGAGGGCGGCGTGGTTCCGGGCGGCCTCGCCGGAGAGCGCGCCCTCGTCGGTGAAGGCAACCCAGGAGGGGATGCAGAAGCGGTACACGCTGCCCTGGTCGCCGTCCCCGTAGCCGGCGATGCAGGACTTGGTATTGCCGAGGTGGATGGCCGCCGCGGTGCCGAGACGAAAGGGCGCCGCAAATCGTGGGTCGTTGAGGATGTACCTGCACTGCTCCTCCGTGACGCCTTTTTTGACCCCGAACGCCGGCGCGCCTCTTGGGATCCTGAACGCCACCACCGCCCCCTCCGCCGCCGCCGCAGCTGAAATAAGAGGAATTTCAACCAACCCGATCTATCGATTTCCTCAAAATTTGGACGAAAAGTAGAAAAGAAATTAACAGCAGCATGCACCGACCCATGAGCAAGAGAACGATCAAGACAACACGGATGTCACGGAGTCCCATCGTCACCGGCAGCTGTCGATTTTCGTTGGCGATTACTGCGCTCATGATGCTAGATATTATCCAGTCGAGGCGGTGTGACGTCGGGCAAACCCAGAGGCCAGAACCGTCGGATGTACGCCACAGGGGGTTGTTCATGTCATCAAAGCATCCAGAGCCGTCAGATAAATTATTGTCCCTGCCGGCAACGGATGTACCCTTCCCAAATTTAAGTATAGTAAGTATATATTTACTTGAGGTAATTATCACAGCGCTTTCCTACGTATTACAAGCAACGGATGTACCCTAATAGCTTCTCCAGTGCCTAGAGTCAATATCTTAGTCGCCATATTTAAATCCGAATTAAATAAAATTAGCCAGTTAAAAATCTAAAAGGTGAATCTAAACAGGGTCTAACTCTTAGCTTCGGGTTAGGGACGCTCTAAGGTTAGTAGAGTAATAGTATTTAAGACAGGTATAATTGTGTTGTTATATAAGCTGTGTAATCTTCAGACTGCTTATCAGACCATATATACAATGAGTGATTGTTTTAGTTGTCTTATAAAAATTACATTGTTCCTTAATTTATGTATAATAAAAAATAATATTTATGAATTGCATGTCAACTATAAAGCTAATGTCAATGAGGATTTCATCAACATTAAATGAGGTGAAACATCAGTAAAAAATATAACATGGCAAAACATTTAAGATGAAATAGCTCAAATGAAGCCCCCTTTAATTCTGGATTCTAAAAACAAAAGCTTGAATAAATGGTTGGATTTTGAGTTTGGATTTTATAATCTGGTTCAAAATCTGAGGCAGAATTTACAAACTGCTCAGGACTAATTTTTCTGGATTGTGACACAAATATTTACCCATTTTTCACTGTGACTCCACTGTAAGTGACTGAAATGATCTATAAGCTGGTTTGTGGAATCCAGACAAACAAATAATTTCCAGATTTTGTCATACAGTTTCACAATCTCAGACTCTGAAAATCACAATCCAAAAGCTAGATTTTTAGAATCATAATCTCTAACAAAGGGAGCCTGAGTTTCATTGGGAATAAACCCATTTAGCACTATTTCACATGCATGAAACTCTATTGAAACCACCATTGAGAGTCTAATGTTTCATTCCAACACATCTTTAACCAATCTCAACACAACAATTTAATGTAATAGCTTCTTTATGAGAAATACTATGCATTGAGAGAGACTATTTCATCAACCAAACCAAACCTTTGAAGCTGATGTAGCGCTCTTTAAAAATGTGAGAAAGTTGTCTCATACTCCTAAATTTTTAACGTATGAGGTGGTTGCTTCACGAAATAACCACATGTTTCTCTCACCACCTTCTCTTTTTTATCTCATCAAAAATCTTATGTGACGTTGCATGAGAGACTGCTTACGTATGGCATTGTATCTGTCTTTTATGTCTTTAACACAACGACACAAGATGAAAGAACGAAAATATTGGCTAATAATTTTTATTTGCTTTTATCAAACTGAGGCGTCATGGCCCAAAAAATTGTTTACAACCTTTACCCAAACAAAATACACTTTCAGCCTTAGGCTCTGTTTAGAGAAGTGGTAGCTTTACTGCCTTTCTCCAAAAAAAAAAAACAAAAAAAAAACCAGAGTTTTGAAGAAGAGAATGTCGCTTGCCCAGAAGCTGCGCTTTGGAGAAGCGATGGTGGCATGTTTGACATCTCCAATTTTGGAAGGGTTGTTGGCATTGGGGAAAGATCTGGGTGCTATAGCCAGCCGTCGGCATTGGGGGAGGAGCAAGAAGGACACAACGATGGACGACGACTGCTTGTGGAGTGCACTTTGGAGGTGGCGAGCTTGTGCTAGTGCTCTCCGGAGCACGTAGATGGAGGGAGCGAGGTGCGAGGAGGACGCGAACACGGGATGGGGAAAACCTAGGGAAGGGTAGTGGAGCCATCATGGAGAAGAGCTCGAGGCGATGCCGTCTTGTGAAGGGCCTGCGATGGTTCTATTAGACGAGGGGCGACGAGTGATGTGTGGAGATGACGAGCGTGGCAACGGGCAAAGGGTAAAAGCTCAAGAATCGACTCGCCGCTCACTATTTAGATCCAACCGCAAGATTGTTTCCCCCTTGTTATAGAATTAGTTTGTTTCATCCTTCAGCCTATTGGAGGCTTAATTTTGTTACTCAACTTCCAGACTGACCAATTAGGTTCCTCAGCTTTCGTATGTAAGATCAATATTATCCCCGATGCTACGTGATTTTTCATGTTCGTGTATGTCATCTTGTCCACGAGATTTTCATGTAGGTGTACCAGTCTGCCAGATCAGTTTTGAGTTCAATGTAAGCTTCCATTTTAGACTATTCATATCCCCCAACTCACATCCAATTCAGAGCCAACATATTTTTGTTGACTTTGACCAAGTAGTGAATTTTGTTGAGTAGAGTACTCCCTCTATTCTTAAAGTGGTTTAGAGTTCTTAAATATAACATACTTGAGTAAACCCTCTATTCTTAAAATCAGAGGAATGAAATTGACGCTAGACAAGGAAGGTTGAGGGAAAATGCAGGGTCTAACTTTTGAGGATTCTCACACGAGTCCGTCAAAAAAAAAAAAAAAAAAAAAAATCAGCACATCTAGGTCTAGGATCTGATCAGAGTACTCCGATCCGGTCCATACGCCTTCATTGGATCATCTAGGTTAGGTCCGATATGTCACTCTCTCTTGATTTGCTAGCAAAACATATTGTGGGTTTTGTTTGAGTCGTTAATGAAGCAGACCAAGATGCACTAATTACCGTTGATTTGTAAAATGTGGCAGAGTTTGTATGCATAATATAGTACTCTTTCCGTTCAACATTATAAGTCGTTTTAGCCTCATCAGTTTTTACCAAAATATAAGACGTTCTCGTTCAATTTTATAAGGCGCTTTGCCTTTCTACACAAGAAACAAGGAGCGTGCCGACAGTGGAAAAAAGACTCTGCAGCCCCTCAATAATTGTGTCTCGCGTTCGTCCTGCCTGCGGATCCGGATCCCCTGAAGTGACTCACAAAATTCAGGTACAGTAATTTCTGTGAGAGCGGCTGCAGTGGCCTGAATTAACCCTGTAGCAGTTACTGTTTGAACAGGTTTCCAGGTTACTGTGGCAACATTTTGGTACTGTATCATGCACACTGTAGCAATTGATTTGGACCGTTCAACTCAGATCGGACGGTGAGGGAAGGGAAAAAATTCAGATTACTGTAGCGCACCTGAATATTGTTCTCCACTTCAGGTGATCCCGATCCCCTGCCTACCACTCCCTGCTGCTGCTACTCCAAGGAATTCCCTACTCCAAACCTTCACCGACGACCCGCCATGCCTATCGCCGCACGGGCCCTACTCCCAGCCGCCTCGCCTCCATGGCGTGAAGCTGCAGGTAGTGCTACTCGGCGGCGGCGGGTACTCTGACGAGGTCTGCTAGTGCAGGGGAGTTGAGGAACGCGTCCGCTAGTGCAGGCCGACGGGGGTGGCGCCGAGCAGATGCGTGGCACGGCGAGCTAGTGTCGACGGCGAGGTCGTCCCCACCGTCCTCCCGACGTGAGAGCTTGATGCATGGGTGGCGAATCGAGCTCAATCCAGGAATCAGAGAGCCAAATCGCGCGCGACAACCCCAATCCGACGAGCCCCCGTCGACCTTTGCGTGGCCCCAATCCAGTTGCTTGCACAGGCAGGGAAGCTCGACGAGGGCGGCGCCTGCAGAGGAGATCGACGAGGGCACGACGAGCGGCTCCGAGCAGGCGCGCCGCCATGCAGCGCAGCGAGCAGGGAAGCCGGTGGTGGCATCGAGCGTCGACCGGAGAGGCAGGTGGCGGTTCCAAGCAGTCGCGCGGGGAGGAGGACGCCGGCGAGCCGGGTGGATGCGCGTGCTGGAGCTCGTCGGCCTGGGACGACGTCCGTCAAGATCTCGTCGACCATGGTTGGGCAGATCTCGGGCAGGAGCAGAGGCGTGCGGGAGCTCGTCGGCCAGAGGCGGCTTCGACAGCAGCGCGGCACGGCGAGCCGGGTGGCCGACAGCGGGAGCCCGTCGACCAGCGGCGACTTCGACATCTGCGCGGCACGGCGAGCCGGCGACTCCAAGTAGCTGCGTGGCACGGGGAGCTAGGTGGCCAGTGGCGTCTCCAAGCAACAGCACTGCACGACAGGCTGGGTGGCCGGCCGCACGGTGGGCGGTGCTGCTGAGAGAGAAAAGGAAAGGGAGGGAGGGAGGGAGGGAGGGAAAGTGAGTGCGTCTAGGGCAGGGGCAGGGATGGAAAGCGCGTGACAAGTTTTTCTTGGACTCTGAGAACAACTTATATTGTGGCAAAAACCGGTTGTGCTAGAAATAAAATTGAACCGAGGGAGTAATGAGTAGCAGCAGCGCCGTATTGGAGGGAAGGGGAGCAACCGGTCAACAACAACTGTGCAATGATTCCTACCCCTATATGGTGTGATTCCTACCCAGATGTCAGACAGAGCCTGCAGATCAAAGAGCAGCAGCTTATCATATTGATTTCTACACTCCATCCGCTGCTGCAGATCAAAGAGCAGCAGCTTACCGATCGGGCATCATCATCAAGAAGAAATTTTACGGCGGTCTAAAATTTAGAGGGGTTTAAAAAAAAAGAATTTTATAATTTAAGAGTATTAAATAAAGTTTAATTACAAAACTAACTGCAGAACCTCTGGTCTAATTCGCGAGACAAATCTAATGAGAGTAAGCAATCCGTGTTTAGACGATGGTTACTGTAGCATTACTGTAGCATTATTGTAGCAAAACATAGCTTACTTAGGCTCGTTAGATTCGTCTCGTAAAAATGTACCCATCTGTAAAAAGGTTTTGTCATTAAACTTTATTTCGTACTAGATTCTCTTTATTTAGAGGCCTCTAAAATTTAGCGCTAAAAGAAACGAACAGGGCTAGATCTTAAGTGGTACACGGCGAGTTGCGTAAAGCACTCAATACAAAAGATCATCTTAATTCTGCGATCAATACAGAGGAGCAGGAAATATTTCTCGCTCTTTGTTTTTGTATATGTACTATACTGTGGTTCGCAAGCTGCCAAGGCACAAGTCCTTGGTTTCTTGACAGTTATAGGGTGTTCGGCGTAGGAAGGTCTAAATTTTAGAGGGGTCTAAATTCTAAATAAACTATATTAAATAAAGTTTAATTACAAAACTAACTGCAGAACGCTGATCTAATTCGCGAGACGAATCTAATAAGGGTAATAAGCCATGATTAGACGACAGTTACTGTAGCATGACTGTAGCAAATCATAGATTAATTATGCTCATTAGATTCGTCTCGTAAAGATGTACCTATCTGTAAAAAGGTTTTATCATTAAACTTTATTTAGTACTAGATTCTTTTTGTTTAGAGCCCTCTAAAATTTAGCGTTAAAAGAAACGAACAAGCTGTTACTTTCTCTTGTGTGTGTTCTTTCTCCTCCCACTAGTTAGTACTAGTACTTCTTCAGAGAAGGGCATGCAACAATGGTACACTTGAAATAAAGCTTCTTTTATCTAAAAAAATAATGGTACACTTGCAGTTCTTTGATAAGGAAAATCTTAAGCTGTAGCCAAATCATGAATCCCATTTTGGCTGATAAACTCAAACAACACAGAGAGGCATCAAACAACGCAACAGAGTACACACAGTACTTGACACTCCCACAAACAAACATGCAGTTGCTACTCGTACAAACAAACACGGCAACACAGTACGCACTGTACTTGACACTCTTACAAAACAAACACATCAACAGCTTACGAGTACTCCTCAAGTGCAACGACAACAGGATTCTAGCAACACACCCTCCTACTACTCCAGTGCTAATACAAATGCTATGCTGTTGAGTGCGATTACTACTCCTGGATGAGCCTGGATGTTTGAGTAGCGTGCCGACGACAGACGCCCCATCTCCGTGCCCTCTGGACAAAAGGAACAAAATCTCAGTTAGTAGTAGTCGTACTCTAGATGTTTTGAACTGGATGGATGAGGAGTACAATATTTGATTTACTCTACGTATATATACCTACCTGGTTGAGAAGTAGCAGCGCCGCTGTTGCTGGGATCCGGCGATCGGCGCTTTTTGGCAGCCGGACTGCACAAAGCCCGGTAGAGGCACCATGCAACGAGCATCATGGCTGCAACACACGCAGCTACGATGCCGATCACGGCTCCTATGCCTAGGTGCTCTCGACCACTGCTGCCGGGGCCTGGGGGCGGTGGGGGTGGGGGTGCAGCAACGCCACCCACGCTACATGGCCCTGCAGTTGTAAGCCATCCTTGATAAGCATGCATCGAAGAAGAATTAGAGACAACCACTACTACTACAGTCCTAGTACTTAGGGACCAGTAATATTCTTCTCACCGTCGCAGTTGGCAGGAGTGGTGGTGTACTGCTGACGCCACACCTGCACGGCAGCTGCGTCCTTGCCGCGGCAAGCGACGTATGCACCGGCGAGATCGAAAGCCAGGGGGGCTTTGGCCACCAGGTACGAACACAGGCAGCACACTCCTTGCTCCAAGCTTCTGAGCGGCCAGACATCGATCGCGTACAGCAACGCATCGCAGCAGGAATGGGTCGGTGTCTGGGGTGTGGTCTCTTCGCATGATAGAAAAGCTATGCTGGTGTACTCGAATTTGCAGGAGGGTTGCACAATGGATGACGAGGAAAGGAGAGGGTGGGCGACGAGCAGCAGCAGCAGACATGCTGCCGCCCCAGCACTCCTCATGTGGTTTTTGTGGCTTGCTAGCAAGGAGAAGAGGTGGTGGAAGAAGAAGTGCGCGACGCCAAGATGAACAAACATTCGGTATTTATAGCCTAGGCGAGCAATACGTTGCATACGACTACTATTTTTTTGTGGTAATTACAGCGAATTAGTACGAGCAGAGTGGCTCGTCAGCGGAAGACCAGCAACATGACTTGACTTCTCTTCTCTGTTGCTTGCCTTGCCTGTTGGTGACAGGCACTATCGTACACTGTAGCAGCTATATAGGGCAGGGGTGGACGGCCAGTCAACACTGCACAACACACACCACAGTGCCACACTTCAACTTCCAAGGCTGTAGTAAAGCTACAGCAAAGACCTCCGGGACGAAGGGCCGATCATGGCGCGGCTGATCGAGCAGCTGCCGCTGCTTCTGCTGCTGCTGCTTGCAGCACCAGCAGGAACCGGGTGCTCCACCGGCTGCCCCTCCTCCATCTACGGTAAGTTTGTTCTCGGCTCTTGTTCTCTCTGGCAGTGCCATGGCACACTGTGGAGCTGTGGAGTGATTCTGTCTGTTTTTCTTTCATGCCATGCTGTGATTCTGGAGTACAATTGTAGATCTAGTACTTTAGCATAGCTTTCAGTTCATAAACCAGTATTAATTCCTCGTGAAATATCATGTAGCACGTATTCAGGGAGTTCTTATTGTCTTTTGCTGGTGCCCAGAAGATAGGGAAAATATATAGCTCATTTAATACAGATTCTTGCAAAAGAAAGGAAAAAATCATGCCATGCGGTGCTTGATTCTGAGGAGTACAGTAGATATAGTGCTTGATTCTGTGGAGTACAGTAGTAGTAGTACTTTAAGACAGCCTTCAGTAAAGCAGTAATAATCAATCCCTCGTGAAAGACAACTTATTAGTTCAGCACTAGTTCTTACCCTTTTCGCACTAGTTCTTGCCCTTTTCGTTTCTCTGTTTCTATTATCATGCCTTTTGCTGCTGCCCAGGCCCAGCAGATGGGGCCGGTTGAGTGCTCATTTAAATATCCTTGCCGTATTTGTTCTTTGCAATACAGTCGTAGTAGTACTTCTTTGCTGGGACTAGTGATTTTTTTCCCCTCCCATCCGCCGCTTACTAGTATGGGTAGCTGACACTGAACGCCTTCTCTTGCAGATCACACCGTCAACAAAGATGGAGGCATTGAGTTCCCTGTCTTCCACAGAAACCACCTATGCGCCCGCTCCTTTGGTGCAGCAGGAGAGATGGATCAAACCATGGGAACATCAATTAATGTGATCGGAGATAGCAGTGTGAACTCTTTCGCGTTCCTGATGCCCATTGTGCTCGGCACTCCACCTATTATGAATCTGGTGGCGTTTGACACGGGGTCAACCCTTCCATGGGTACAGTGTCGACCGTGTACCGTGAAATGCCACGACCAGTTACCCAAGGCCGGTCAAATATTTGATCCCAGCAAGTCCAGCACGTTCCGCAGCGTTCCCTGCTTGTCACGAGACTGTCTGGAACTGAAGAGCACTCTTCGCCTGGAGCTTGCAACCTGCAGGGAGAGGGAAAACAGCTGTCTGTACAGCTTGACCTACGGAGATGGTTGGGCATCAACTGTTGGCAAGGTGGGCAGAGACAAGCTTCTCATTGGGCACGACGAAGCTCTCATTTTTGAGCTCATGTTCGGCTGTAGCTTGGATACGGTGTACTCAGATTACGAAGCAGGTATCATTGGATTTGGCAGCAGCAAATTCTCCTTCTTCGAGCAGGTGTCGACCCGGATCAACTACAAGGCCTTCAGCTACTGCCTGCCGAGCGATGAGGCACAGAAAGGTTACATGATCCTAGGGGACTACAACCGTGGAAGTGTGGATGAGTACACCGCTTTGTTCCCGTCCAGTGGCAGGCCGACCTACTCACTGACGATGAATGGCCTTATTGTCAACGGACATAACCTAATCGCCTCGTCGTCGGAGATGATCGTCGACTCCGGATCATGGTGGACTATCCTGTCTCCTGACACCTTCGACCTCCTCGACGAGGTAATCACAGAGGCACTAGCATTCCTTGATTATCAGCGCTCTTATGAAAGGGGCAGCCAATACATCTGCTTCATATCAAGAGCCGACTCGTTGAACTGGCGCGGCGTCCACACGGCTTTCAGTGACTGGTCCAGCTTGCCATTGGTTGAAATCACATTCGCAGGCACTGCATCGCTGACTGTTCCAGCTGAAAATCTGTTTCAGAACAACGAGAAACACGGGCTGTGCACGAGTTTTCTTCGGGGCAGCAATAATATGTTGCCTCAGGTCCTGGGGAACAGGGTCACTCTATCTTTTGGGACAATCTTTGACATCCAAGGCGGCCTATTTGGGTTCCAATATGCCGCATGCTGATCCATCCATGTGAGTAATGTCGATGCCCTTGCTCTTTCTCCTTCTGTCCATGCATGATCACTCTTCTTCGTTGTACTAATATATAAACGAGACATGGCGATGGTGAAAAAGTTGATGTAGTACTGGCCAAGGTGCATGTTGTAGTCTTTCAAGCATCTGCATATGTATAGTCCTCGTCCATTATATTTGCTGATTCGTAAACGCGAGTGATTCTTCTGAAAGTTGGGCGACTAACTGGCTGATTGCTTGTTCTTATGCAGGTGAACGCGTACATCTGGGACTGGAGGAACACCATCATGCACCCCTGCAATCGCAAAAAGTGGCCCGTGGAGGATTGACTGAAGCTAGCTACTTCCTTAGCTCTCTGTAGTGATAACCTGTTCTGTGAACTTGATCGTGTTTGTGTGTGTTGATTTGTATTGGCGTGAACTTCATGTCTTGGTCTTTGTTATGTTTGGACATCAGTGTGTGTTTGCTATGGAAGGATTCACTTTTGTGTCAGTCGATTCCACTGCAATTGTTTTTCATCGATGGAAACATTATTGGTTCTTGCATGTCCCTGATTGATGAACTGGACGATTGCTCTGTTCTGATGAGTTTCAACATGTTTACCTGAACTCAAGTTCGGGCTTTCCCGGGGGAGATGCCTCCACAAGCCTTAGCAGGTTTGCAGAAAAGTAATGCCCGTGTACTAGTGCATCATCATTTTTACCTCAAGACACTCAGCTTCTTGATCTATCTAGCTAGTCAGTAATGACTGCATAACGACGCATTGTCACACTAATATTCACCTTCCCGCCAAATCAGCAAGAGAGCCGTACCAATAGAACCACCAAGAAAACCACCTGACAAGCACAGCATGTGATCATGAAAGAACCCATGGTCATGCTCTACAGAGGTGCAGAAAACTGTGCATAATTAATTAATAGTTACAGGCATTCTTTCGGTTATGCCGATTAAGCAACAGCTTACATCCACAGCTAATCAAATGAAATGGCAACAAAAATCATCACCAGCTCAGCCATCCCACATTACAACTGAAACTCATATATGGCACGGAACAAAGTAGCACCGGACACCAAGAGAAAACAAATAGGTTGGAGGTGAAAATGATACGACTAAAAATAGTCATCGATGAAAAAATTGTAGCCCTACATATTATGTGCACTGACTAAACATGAGAACTAAAGTAGTACAAAACAATAATATAAATGTCCCCAGATTCCTCCATGTATAATTGGTTCAACCGGCAGAAACTAGCAGCCAGTGTTATCTTGTTATGATCAGGCGAAACAAAGCTTGAAGTTACCACGAACGAACATCTTGGACAAGGCACTTTGCATACATGAACATTACTGGATCACGCATTCACATTTCCTGAACCCCTCATTTTCTAGGTCATCTTCTGACAGATATTGCCCCAAACACAATATCAGTGATCGTTATTGCCAATTTAAAAGTTTGAAACGATTGATTTTTGAATGCTACATTTATCTTCACCTTTCCGTCCAAGCAGCAAGAGAGCAAGAGCGTGACTATATCCTGACGCTGATGACGGGAAAAACCACCACAGCCAGTAGCATTTCAGCCGCTCATCCAGCCACCATGAACTGAAATCTTGCAGCAAACCTGATCCAGAGCACCAAACGGCTCAAATGGAATGTAGGGTATCTTTGGCTCCTACTTTAACACGCCTAAGATGCTTCCTCGAGGAACATGCTGTAAAATGAATCAAGCATGCATCAGGTTTAACAGATCACTGATCATGAAATCTGACAGTTACTGCATCATAATATCAGTGAACTCGAAACAGACAAAATGTTCAACTGGCATATGAGCTATCCAGTTTCACTACGTACACAATTAAAGACCCATGGGTATATAAATGTCTGGCTCTAAAACTTTTCTCCATAAAGAACTGCAAATATTATTCTTTTTACCAAAGAAGTTAGTCATTAAATGCAGTTAATCATGGAGGGTATCCATAAAAATAAAGTTGCATCTAAAGTCCTATCTGAACCAATTATAGAGTCATGAAAACATCATAAGTCAATGGCAAAAACTCAAATGTTCAAAATGTATCTGATCATAACACAAATGTAATGATTGGATGTTCGAATTGTATCTGAAGTGAATTCTACAACCATGCACTGAAATCGCATATATTAAAACCATGAAAGGATATCCAAAGGAAACTGTAAATTACAAATCCGTGCCATGCTAAGATCCTGGTTCTTCTTCAGGGGAAAAGGGGGGCATCTACACATATCCCAAAGTACCAAATATCGATGCCAAGTATCTTCGGTTGCTACTTTGACACACAGCAGAATGCTTCCTCAAGAAACATGCCGTAAAATGAGTAACCGACAAGAAAAGAACAAAAATACATATGACACTCTGCAACAATTGGCCTTGCCCTCTGCTTCGGAAGCAGTCCCTTCATGGAATATCAGTACTAAGATCAGATGAGTGGTGAAGCAAACGATACATCCATTCAGAGAAAGTTAAATGACCGAGTACAAGCAGCAATAATCTAAGGAAACGATGGGTACAAGTTTCATCGCTCGGACCGAGTACATGCAGAAACAATCTAAACGAGTGGTGCTAGTCACTCTCACGAAACTAAAACTGACACGAATTTCCTAGTCACTCGGTCGGAGCTCCTCACGCCATTGCCGATCCAGCCCGGCAACGTACGACGCGTCATCAGGTCGCAGGCTGCGTCGTCTTCTTCTCCTTCTCGCCGGCACCGCCGCTGCTGCTCGGAGGCAGAGGAGGTGGGGACAGGGGCGCCGCCGCCTCTCGGCCACACGGGACTGCTCGCAAATAAATAGCATCGTCAGAAACATCACAAGAAGGAGAACACGGTTGTCTCGAAACAAGAACAGAAGAAGATTGGCTAGGTGTCGTATTACCATCACAGTTGGGGGCCGGAGCACCACGAAGCTGCTGCCGCCAATGCGCCACGGAAGTGGCGTCCTTGCCGTGGCAGGCGACGTAGCTGCCGGCGAGGTCGAAGCGGGGGCGCTTGAGAGCGAGGTAGCTGCACAGGCAGCAGAGGCCCTTGTCCGCGTTGCGGACGGGCGCGGTGTCGATGGCGTAAAGCAGCGCGGAGCAGCACGAGCCGGTGGGCTTCTCGGGAGCGGTTTCCTGGCAAGACAGGAAGGCCAAGCTGCTGTAGTCCATGCTGCAACGCGGCGGCGCGTCGGAGGAGGAAGAAGCGAGCTGGAGCTGGAGCGCAAGGAGGCACAGCAACGCAACTGGAACAAGAGACCTCATCGATCCCATGGCTATGGCTGGTGGTAGGTAGCTGCTGGCTTCTTCACTGGTGGTATGGTAGCTGCTTGCTTCTTCACTGGTGCTGGCTCTTTTATGGGCTTACAAGTAGAGGACCGTGTTGGTTCCAGGGCAAGCCAAGCAGAGGAGCAAGGCGATGAAAGGCAGGCGAATGTCATCCCCAACCCAACGCTGCTGCTGCATGGCATGCGCTTGCTTGCTTGGGTCAGGACTAGGCAGGACGCTACGACGGAACCTCGTGACTCCCCACCGTCAACGCCGTACCAACAGAAACACCACGATGCGGACCCGACATGAACGTGAAGCTCTCCAGAGATTAAATGGCTACAGTCTCTGGGCAACAGTAACATGGTTGATGGTCCACCTGAACGATCATGGGGTGTTCGTTGCTTTAGCATTTAGCATTTAGACCTGTCACATCAAAAAGAATCTTATTATTTAAGAGTATTAAATAAAATTTAATGACAAAACTTTTTTACAGATAGGTACATCTTTACGAGACGAATCTAACGAGCCTAATTAATCTATATTTTGTTACAGTGATGCTACAGTACCCAGCGTCTAATCACGGCTTACCTACCCTCGTTAGATTCGTCTCGCGATTTAGACCAGGGGTTCTGCAGTTAGTTTTGTAATTAAACTTTATTTAATACTCTTAAATGACAAGATTCTTCGCTCTAAATTTTAGACTCCATGCAACGAACACCCTCCATGTCTGAAAACGTAGGAGTACCACGGACTATTCCCAGGCAATCCTTGCTAATCTGCATGCCGTTTCTGCAACAGCTTTACATCAACAACTTAACAACACAAACCAAAATGGCAACAAAAATCGGCACCACCACAGCCATTGCAAAATACAATTGCAGTCACATATGGCACAGAATAAGACAGCACGGCACAGGACACCCAATGGGAAAAAAATGGGAAAAGGGAGCTTAGTTGGAGGCGAAAGTGTAACGACCAAAAGCAGTCAACCATGACAAAATTGTAGCCCTACATATTATGTGCACTAACTGAACATGAGAACACCAAGGTAGTACAAAACAATAACATATATATGTCCCCCAGATTCCTCCTCCTGTAATAATCAGTTTAACCGGCAGGAAGCAAGCAGCCTGTGCATCTTGTTATCATCAGGCCAACCAGAGCTTCGTTAAGCAACATCTTGACAAGGCACTTTGCAGACTTGAACATCACTGGATCACACACTCGCATTTCCTGAACCCCTCATTTTCTAGGTCATCTTCCGATAGACCGTCATCACTGCTCAAGCATAAACGTAGCAATCAGATAGTGCCACACACAAAAGAATAATGTGAATGCAGATTAGACTGAGCATGCTCAGATAATTCCAACATTTAAAGTGCTACACCACATTCCAACGTTTTCTTGTAAGAGCTTTTTAAGTTGAAAACCAGTATCAGAGCAACAAAATGGCCCTATTCAAGAGTGACACTGCATAAAGCATTCTAGCAATCATATCATTCAGACAAGACAAAAATCATAGATGAAAACTGAGGTACTTAAATCGTATGCGACTCCGCATATTTTGGAGATGATGGCCACATCAAGAAAATAAAGATATTATGTACAGTATATACTATGATAAACATGCATGAAACTTATGTTGGGGAGGAAAATTACAGTATCTAGACACAAGGAACAGAAACAAAAAGATTACCTGACTTCAAACTCTCTTATCTCGAAAAGCTCCTTCCCGCATGAATCGGTCCACTGAACTTTTCTTCGCTCCATGCCAGACTTCAAGGTTTGCACCTCTTCCAGCGACTCACGTGGCTCCTCGCTAAAACTTGGTATAGAACGCTCTGAAGAATCCCTCTGCAGGTTGTTCTTAAGACAGCCTTTTATCCCATTTCCATTGGTGGAACCATTTGATGTCGCTGTCTCGTTTGTTGAACTAGACGATTGCTCCGACGAGCTCCCAGGAGTGTTACTTGAACTCAACTTTGGAGGTGATGCACCCACAAGCCTAGCAGGTGTGCAGCCGAAGCAGATATAAGAAGCACATTTACTGGGAACATCAGCTTTCGCGGAAGGCACTTGGCAGTCATGCTCAGCTTCTTGACCAACTAGTCGATAATGACTGCATGGAGATGCCTTGTCACGCTTATCTTCACCTTTCCGTCCAAGCAGCAAGAGAGCAAGACCATGACTATATCCTGATGCTGATGACGAGAAAAACCCTCCTCCCTCCACAGCCAGTAGCATTTCAGCTGCTCATCCAGCCAGCATGAACTGAAATCTTGCAGTAAATCCGATACAGAGCACCAAATGGATGAAATGGCATGTACTGAATCCTGATGAAGGTATCTTTGGCTCCTACTTTGACATGCCTAAGATGCTTCCTCAAGGAACATGCTGTAAAATGAATAAAGCATGATATCAGTGAACTTGAAACGGATAAAATGTTCATTAGCAGAAGAGCTATCTAGGTACACAATTGAAGGACCACCCATGTGTTTCAGCTATAATTTTTTTTTCTCTCTAAAGAACAGCAATTATTTCATTTTACCAAATGAACTGCAATTAATGGTCACTAAATGCAGCTAATCATAGGGGCACCCACAATGAAGTGTAAAGTCCTATCTGAACCAATTATACGGTGAAGAAAGCTTTATAAGTCTATGATAAATATTCAAACGCTCATATTGCACCTGATCATAACACCGACCGACATCCAATATCATGATTGCTTGACACTAGCGCAAATCTACATTATGCAAATTGAACTCTAATCACAAATCCATACCATAGCTAACCCGAATAACAATGTCAATTATCTTCAATTTCTACTTTGACACACAGCTAAATGGTTCGTCAAGAAATATGCTGTAAAATGAGGTTAGTATGCAAAAGGTTGAGGTTTACCACTCATTGATCAGCGATCATGGGTATGAATGGACTTGTAAACAAATAAAATGGAAACTGCCTAACTGGCATGTGAGTGATCTACTTTCACATAATCTACACAGTTAAAAAAAAAATCAGCAACGAGTTCACAAATTTCTACCGTATGATACAGTTGCTGAAAGACACATTTTCTATGGAATTGTAATTATTAGTTGCTACATACAGTTAACAATGGGTTCCCCGCGAAATATAGTTGAAACTAGCGTTTATCTGCCTAACTGAAGCAATTATTGACATCAGGAACACATGATACAATATCAAATGACTCAAATTGTGCCTGTTCACGGAATCATGATTGGCTGGCAGTGCGCTACTGCAAGACTGCATTCCACAAGCATGCGTTGGAATCAGAAAGTATAACCATGCATATCAAAATCGAGCTCTAAATTGCAAAGTAATACTGGCATAGAAGATTCTGGTGTTGCCTCAAAATTTTGGGGCATAAAAAGAGGTCACCTACACAAAACTACCAGGTAGCAGGGGTCGACTTGACATGGGCACTTTCTTGTATTACCAACTGCTTTTGCAGTAACCGTCCACAGAGCATAGAAATCCGAATCAAGCTGGAAGGATTGGACTTTAATATCATGCAAATTTACATTATGCAACCACGTTCCGAAACCACAGACGTTAAAAACCACGAAAAGATATCCAAATCGAACTCTAAATTACAAATGCGTGACATAGCTAAGATCATGGTCCTACTTCATAATTACAGGGGCAAGGGGGCATATACACAGAGGTAACAAATACACATGTCAGGTATCTTCAGTTTCTACTTTGACACACAGCAGAATGCTTCCTAAAGAAAACATGCAGTAAAATGAACTTAACATGCATGAGGTTTACCACTCACTGTCAGCGATCATGTGTATGAAGGGACTTGGAAGACAGATAAAATGGTCACTGGCATATGAGTTTCCTAGTTTCACCAAATACACAATTAAAGAACCAGCCACACATTCACAAATTTGTAAGCTAGAGTTGTGAACAACACATTTTCTACAGAATTGCAATTACTGGTTGCTACATGCAGTTAAGAACGGGTCACCACTCACCCACCCACCAAACCAAATATAGTTGAAACTATAGTTTCCATGCCTATCTGAAGCAATTATAACCTCATGAGCTCATGATACAGACTCAAGTGACTCAAACTGCGCCTATTTACAGGATCATGGTTGGCTGCCAGCGCACTAGCACAAGACTGCATTCCACAAGCATGCATTAAAATCGAAGACATTAAACCTATGATTTTCCAAATCTTCTTACTCTGTATTGCAGCACAAGTTATCAGTGGCGAAAAAAAAAGGGGTCTTCTACACAGATCTACCAGGAAT
The DNA here is from genome assembly GCA_007726485.1 of Eragrostis curvula. NCBI lineage: Eukaryota > Viridiplantae > Streptophyta > Magnoliopsida > Poales > Poaceae > Eragrostis > Eragrostis curvula. Next base: position 86,128 of record RWGY01000774.1, read on the forward strand.
CAGGGGTGGCCTTGACACGGGCATTTTCCCGATTCTCAACTCTTTCGCAGTAAACCGTCTACAGAGCATAAGAATCCGCATCAAGCTAGAACGATTGGACTGTAATATCTACCCCAGCAAGCAAGATTCGGATTTGATCGCTGACAGCGAGAAAACGAACGATCTTACAGAAAGAACACTGAGCCTACGAAGTGATCCAAGCAAGAAAGGGATCCCTTACCAAGAAATGAGAAGAACCAGCTCCAAGTCCGGATGGATCTCCAGTCCACCCCCAGTACAGAAGCGGCCGGGACGGAGCACGGCAACTTCAGTTGAAGAACTCAACAACTCCCTCGGAGCGCCACGGCCGGGTATACGGAATGCGGCCCGGAGGTGCGCGTAGAGGGTTCAGCGAACAAGCCGGGGACGGAGGCAGGAGTAGCCGACGAACTCCTTGCGGTCGAAGAAGCTGGAGGCAGAGCTCGGGAGGGAGTTGGGGAAAAAAATTGGCCCAAAAAGTTGGAAATAAAAATAAGAGAAAGGCAGAGGAGTGGGAAAAGAGAGAGTGGACCGGACAAGGCCAGCTCTGCTCTGGGAAGAATAACCGTGGACTACGAGTGACGCTGACGTGCGGGCCACGGCAAAAGCGTGGCGGGCGCGTGGGCCCCGCACGTGGTGGGTGGCGTGGGACGTGCTGCTTGCTGGGTCGGTGGGGCTCGGATCGCGAGAGCCCAGGGAGGGGCTTGAGGCCGTCGGATTCGCGCGGGACGTGGTGGGGCGGCCCGCGATCGGCGGCTTTGGACTTTGATGATGCTCCGGTCTCCTCTCCTCCAGGTTGGAGGTCAGGCGTGGGGCCCATTTGACTGACATTGAACCGCGTGCTAAAATTTGGTTTGGTTGATGCTTTTGGACCAATTTTGTACAATTGGTCGTCTCATCGCTCTCCTTTCTTTGGCAAAAAGGGGAAAAGGGTTTGCTTGGCCCCGTCGAATGGAATCGGCGTCGCTTTTTGGGGGATTTGTAGGGAGCAAACCAAATCAAAAGCTAGACATTCTTTTTTTTTTTAGATATTACACAGTACAACTCAGACACTCACAACGCACGCACACTCACCCCTATGAACGTACATACGCAAACCCTACCCCTATGAGCATCTTCGAAGACTGAGCCGGCAAATTCTCCAGATTCCCGAAGTCACCACTGGCGCCTCGTTGTCGACGGCCTCGTCGAATACCGCTGAAAGCACAAATGCCGTTAAATCCTAGAAAATTCGCTCCCACCGGGAGTCGAACCCAGGACCTCAAAGGTGCTACTCGGTTGCCTTAACCACTAGGCCAAGACCCCTTTCACAAAAGCTAGACATTCTGTAAGTAAAGAAGATGCTGCTGTCATCAGGTGATTGACTCAGATTAAAGAGAGAAAGAGAGAGGCTGCTTGTCGCCGTCAACGGTGATTGCCGGTCCGTCCTGTCTCGCTGACAGCGTAGTAGTAGGGGTTGATGATCATTGGCATCGTGACGGATAAGATAATTCAACCGCTTCGAGTTTTCGCTAAACCTGCACGTTGATTTGACGTGGTTTTACAGGGTGTGTGTGACCTCGGTCGGTCAGGGACACAGGGGAACACACCCCTGGTGAGCTACGGTTCTTTGATGATGTCCCGTCAGGCAAGCAAACCAAAATTTTCTGAACGAAGAAGCCGCGAAACCAAACTCTGCTTGCTAAAACCGCCAATGTTTTGTCCAAATTCCGTACCACAGCAAACCGTATCTGATGAGTCGCCGTCTGAATACACGCAAACTCAATCGGAGTACGTACGGGCTCTTTGTGGATATTATACGTACGCAAGTTTATACGGCCTGGCCCGCCGTCTCGTCTCGAATCGACGACGGGGAAGGGAACAAGGAAGCCCGAAGCGGCACTTCTCGCCGCGCAGCCTTCTGGATTAGTCTAGGGTTGCTACTCCAAGGCGGCGGCGGCGGCGGCGACGATGGGGCGGAAGCGGAAGACCGACGCGGCGCCCCGGTTGGACGAGGCCGACCGCACGCTCTACTCCACCTTTTGCAGCGCCGCCAACTCCCTCTCCCAGCTCTACTCCCAGTCTATCGCCCAGCAGAAGCAGTCCTTCCACGCCGGCGAGGTCCACGCACTGGTACGTTCACGCCCTTCTCCGTCTCTCTCTCTTCTCCCCCACCGACTCCGCCTTTCGATCTATTCCGACCTCTGTATTCAGAATTCGGATGCCACTGTTCGATTCGGCCTCGTCAATCTTACTGTCCAAAGTGTCACTGAGTTGCGTGTTAAACACCATGTTGCTATTACCGATTACTTTCATGTAGGAACAAATACGGTACTTGCTAAAATTTCTCACAATTGTCTAGTGCGATTCACGGGCACCAGTGCACTCTGAAATGAGGCTAGTCGGGTTTATCAGACAACTGAAGTTTGGATGGCACAGCAATTGTATGAAACCGTACCATACTACTTATCAGACAACTAAAATTTGTATTTGATATTCTGCAATCTGTGATAATCAAATCAGATGCCTTCCCTAAAATAAATCAAATCAGATACCAATGTGCTTGGAATTGTACTTATTGGATTTTGCATTTTTCTTCTGCAGGAGAAGCTCCACCAGTGGATCCTGAGGAAGTACGAGCAAGAGTCAAGACTGACCGTCGCAGATATAATGGCTCATATCCAGGTACGCTCCAAAATCACCAAAATTTATACTGGATTCAGTAGTGGTCAGATGCCGATTAACTTACTTAGCTTTACATGCCCGTGCACAAATATACACCTCATCGTATATTAGATATGGGTTGCTCTAGATTTTTCTGATCCTTAGTCGTTTTAAAATTGACATATGGCAAACTGTCAATGGTAGATGGTTCTGAGCATTTTGATGTGCACGGCACGGACACTTTATAATCAAATTTTCGGAATTTTAGGAAAAACGTGTGTGGTAAAATCTTACATACAAGTATACAACTTTGATACGCAGCATGAGATGGACTACGGAAGCAATGATGCAAATGTTTCCACAAGAGCACAACAAAATCCTCAAGGTGCAGGGCCGTTTGGCAACTTAAATAGCCAAGTCACTGCTGGCGCCTTTGCTCCTCGATCCGTAAACAGCGAGCAGTCGAAGAGTACTATATTTTCAAATGCGCTGTCCAGTCCAGTCCGGCGAAGCCTTCAGAGCTATCAGCCAACTCAAGGTCAAGGAACTGCCAATGGCGGGAGGAACACCAATGAAACTAACTCTGGAGCACAGAATGGGGACACCAACTCAGGAGGATCGAGTGACACCACAATGGACATGGTTTCAGACAGTCCTGCAAATGAGTACTACTAAGATTTTTGATCGATGGGGAGTGGAGCATCTCATGGTGTGCTGTTATACAAGAATAGAGGGGCTGCTCTCTTTTTATTTTTTTGTGTTTGATGTTTTCCTAAATCTCTCCATCTTTGTGTCATAAAAACATCAAGGTCGGAGCTTGTCATGTAATGTGATTCTTGTTGGTTTTGTCGAAACACTTCTCAGGAAGAGAAAGAATGAGAAAAGAAAAGAAAAAAGATGGTTTGTGGTATTCATGTGAGGTGGTCTCAGTTCATGAAAGAAGAATTGATGTGATGGCTGCTAAACTGCATTTCCTCCTCTCTTTTTCTGGGGGGGGGGGGGGGGGGGTCTTCTAAACAAATATTCCCTTTTTTGTGCTGTAAATAAATTCTGTTGAAAACAGCAGAAACGAACCGAACAATGATGTGGGCCGATGGAAGCCTGACGAACAATCGGTCATGGTCCAAGATACTCGTCATGGGCCTCGTTTGTAAGATGAAAAAGGTCACGGCATGGGCCTAACGTATACGGGCCGTTCGCACATTCAGGCCCGTCCTGAATCCACGTATTTGCAACTTTCCAGGACGATACTCATCCTGGGCCTGAACGTATACGGGCCCGTTCGCTCATCCAGCCGAGGCATCCCGTCCTGGAAATATTCTAAAGTCCTTTTGCAAGTTGTGACTTGTGAATCAGCTCATTTATAGAGGAAAATTTTTTTTTAGATGAAGAAAAATTCTATTTCATCCAGCAAATGAAAACGTCACGGCCTCTACATCACATGATGCATTTAGCAGTTCAATTATTACAAAGTTCGCACTATGGGTGAGACTCTGTCTACCACATAGGCACCAATAACCAAGGGCATAAACGCCACAACCAAACAAATGGTTGGCAAATAAAATGGAGAGGAATAACAAAAAGTTCATTGCTAATAAATTAACCTATTACTAAACCTCCACCCATGCTTAGCGAAGATGTCCATTGTTGTGGTCTCCAAAAGGAAGCATGCTTTTTGCATGGAGCTTCTTTGCTCCTCCTTCTGAAGCAAAGACCAATACCTGATCCAATGTGTTCCTCTGTAGATAACCTGCATAGGAATCAAAATAGATGATTTATCAAATACAATGTCATTCCGGCTTAACTATATGGCCCAACATATAGCGCCGGCTCCCACAAGAATTTGCTTCCTAAGCTTATTATCAATTCCATTTAGCCAAGAAGCAAATATATGTGGTACACTCATGGGACATTTAAGTCCAAAAGTAATCTCAATGATTCTCCAAATAAACTTAGCATACTGACATTCAATAAAAAGGTGTTGTATTGTTTCGTTCATGTTACAAAAACAATATTTTTCATTTCCACGCCAGTTCCTTTTAACTAAGTTATCTTTGGTTAAAGTTACTCACTTATGTAAAAACCATAGGAACACCTTGATTTTCAGCGCCACTTTCATATTCCATAAATATTGATTATTTAAAACAATATTACTGTCTAGGATCGCATTATACATAGATTGAACAGAAAATTAACCACTTTGGTGTAAGTTCCACCGAAAAACATCCCTATTTATAGAGGAAATGCAAGTGGCCAACATGATTAAGCATAGGAATCGCACCTGAAGGTCGATGCAACGCATCGGACAGGTGCTAGAGGTGCTATCGCAGCTGTCTGCCGGATTGATCACAAGCTGCTAGGGCTATTGTCTGCCAAAGTATTGCTGACGTGGGAACTGTCGAAGTAAACATCGGACAGGTGCTAGAGGTGCTATCGCAGCTGTCTGCCGGAATGAGGAGCTGCTAGTGCTATGTTGTGCCAAAATATAGCTGACGCGGAAACTGTCGAAGCAATGGCTTGTGCCGAAGATCTTGCTCTTGCTCAGGACTTTGGGATGGGCAAGGTGAAATTGACTTCAGATTTTCCTCGATGTAGTTAAGAATATTAAAGAGACGCCTAGATGTCCGTATATGATGATCATCCGAGATGTTTAAGAATTAAATAAGGAAACTTTTGATTGTGTGCATTTTGTGAACGAGGGAGTAGCTTTGTGCTACTATGGCCGCCATGTGTGGCTGGGCTCGTCTCCTTTGTTCCTGAGTGTAAAAAGCTTTGGGATATGTTTTCTCGACATGAGAGATGGGTGAACAAGCTTGCTTGCTTGGGGCCGTGAAGCAGCTACTCCTACGAGTAGTAGTGGTCTGGTCTAGAGTGGAAGGGGTAAGGCTAGGAAGGACGGCAACGAGCCAACGACATGCTTTGGTGCTTTGGTTGGGTGCAGAGATCGATCGAGCAGAGACGACAAGCAGAAGCAGCCGGCCGACTGGAGAGGGACATGCATGAAGCGCTGTTGGACGCGTCACGTCAACGTACAACTGGTGCAACCAAATCATTCCTTTTCTCCCTTCTTCCTTCCTTGAGCCTGCTCGGCTGAGCTGGGCTGATAAGTTACGGTTGTTTTTTTTTTTTAGAGAAAAGTACTGTTGATTGGGTGGTGCTGATAAGCCGCGGTTGATTTTTGTGAGAGAAAAATACTGCTGGTTAACAATAAGCCGCGGCTGATAAGCCAAGCCTAACTGCAGTACATTTAACCCCGAATCATTTCTACAGAAGCTACTCCTAGAATATTTCTAGGAGTCCATTTCCTCTCCTTCTTCTAGGCATGGCAGTACTACTCCTGCTACTCGTGAGCGTGAAGATCGGGGGGCGATGCAAAAGGGAGCACGCGCGCGCGTTTCATGAAAGGCGATGCCTGGATGGATTCGTAGATCGCAGATCCAGGGATTGCATACACGAGCTGATCGAACTGAACAAGTACTGCACCGGCCGTAATGGAGTCCTACACTACTACGGCGAACCTGTGCTACGCATGGAGTTTTCTGCTGGACCCTCCGGCCGTGCTGAGGCTTCAGTACTGTACTGGCAGTTTTCGGGCAGTCCCGTCAGGAAAGAAATCATTCCATTCCTCCCATTTCCACTGGCTCTGCTCTGCTCTGACTGCATGCATCCTCACCGAGTCACCGCATAGTCCTCTCGATGAATTTTTAAACGTTTGCGCTTCAGCCGAAACTGCAACTCTGCTGTAAATCCAAGCTGCAGCCGCTTGATCGTAAAGACTATGGAGGTGTGATGTGAGTAGACGATCGATCGTCGAATGCATGGCACGCGCGCGCGCTGTTCTTTTGCGCTTGCTATTCATGAAATAAACACGAACCATATTTCCATTGCGCATGCCTCGCTCGGTCCGAGAAACACAGATCTGGTACGAGTTGTAGTACGCTTGTGAACGAACATTGCAACGAGCATCTCTGTCCGGCCATGTTCATGCTACTGTGTGTACGTATCTTCTCTCGTGCATGTCGCTCGATCTTGGTCGCGCATCATTGCAGAGCGTACTGCGCTGCTGCTGCTTCTGGGCATGCATGCTTCTGCACTGCACTGCATCCACAGTAGTTTAGCCTTGCCATAGGGCGTGCATGTGTAGAGTTACACATGCATGCGACGTCGTGTTTAGATCAACAGGCGGTCACCTCATTTCGAGTACTGCGCCATTCCATGCAAAGAGAGAGCCTCCCTCCTGCGTCCAGTGACAGAGAGAGGGCAAGTTTCTTGCCACGCAGCAGATCTAATGATTACACCTTTTGAAAATCGACATGCCCGCCTTGGGGCGCTCCCGTCTCATCTTGGGAAATGGAGGCCACAACAGTAGGCAGGCCTCGGCTCTACACGATCAGCGTAGCTGCACGCGTAGTGCGAGTTCAGGGCGAAAAGACAAAGCATAGCTGCACGAGTAGTTGATTGGGGGCTGTTTGTTTGCTTCCTTTCTTGTGCACGTTCCGGATTGTGGATTATCGAGTCCACAGGCTTGATTGTGTGTACAGTAACGAGTTTGAGTCATGAACACAACAAGTAAAAGCAACCTCTTATGCCATTTTATTTCAGCTTTAGATTGTGGAATACGACTTTTGATTTTTGGAATTGTATACAATCCAGCTTCAATCACTTACTTTGGGCCAGAACAGAATATTGGTAAATATTTGTGTCAGAATTCGGCGAAAGTTGCTCTTAAGCATATTGCTGGATTTTGAAATCTAGAGAAGTGGATTGTGAAATCTGCATTCAAAAGCCGACAGTTTGTTTTAGCTTCATCTTTCAGAATCCAAACTCCACAAGCTAAGCTAAAACTAAATGTGCTTTGCGAGGGTTGCGTACTTAATCTGGACATCGTGTGGTTCATTTGTTTTCAAGGTCAGAAAAGAAAAACAGCGCTTATAATTCTCTCTCATGGAAAGGCACATCGTGTGTGCTTGGTTGTCAGCCACCGCTCGCCACACCACTCCCTCGACTGGTTGGTTGGTCGTCTCAAGGTCTGGCTACCACCCAAAATCAACATGCTTTCTCTCCGCAAAGTGTGTCGTAGTTTCTACTATAAATCCGTAAAAAATAATTAACTAAACTCACTATCATTGTTATGTAACAACTGATGTAGAAGACACATCTATTTCAGCGGAAGCGTATACAAGAAAGGCGTATTCTCCTTGGGCGGGAATGGTGTGCGTGCTCGAGTTGGCTAGTGAGCTTTTGCCGCGTTGCGTGCGGGCCAGGTTGGTCAGCCTGTGTGAGCGGCGCTTATAAGTCTGCAATGTAACAGAGAGAGGGTTAAGCAAGTAAACTGGAAACAGAACTCCTCCCTAACAAATCCTCTTTACTTCCCTCTCAAGTGTATCTATCTGTTCGTCCCCAGTTTCCCCTGAAATTTCAATCGATTGTTGCATCTCACGTCTGATCCTTGGATAGTGGCTACGGGACGCACTGGTAGCTCGTGGCGAACCAAACGCTGGGATGCAGTGCTCAACGGCCCTGTTCGTTTCTTTTAGCTTTAAATTTTAGAGGCCTCTAAATAAAAAGAATCTAGTACTAAATAAAGTTTAATGACAATTTTTTTTTACAGATGGGTACATTTTTACGAGACGAATCTAACGAGCCTAATTAAGCTATGTTTTGCTACAGTAATGCTACAGTAATGCTACAGTAACTATCGTCTAACCACGGATTGCTTACCCTCATTAGATTCGTCTCGCGAATTAGACCAGGGATTCTGCAGTTAGTTTTGTAATTAAACTTTATTTAATACTCTTAAATAATAAAATTCTTTTTTTTAGACCCCTCTAAATTTTAGAGCCTTACGAAACCAACACCCCCTCAAAGCAGTGAAACGATCATGATCGTCGCCGGCGCACGTGTCGTCTCAGCCTGTGTACGTTTTGCCTCGCATTGTCCGGTCTCCGGTGGATGCAGTAGATCGGTAAATCCGGGATGCTCCGCGCCGCACGCAACGCATGTCGGACGGCGACACTGCCCATGTCACTCACGTCCTTGTTTTTACTTCCCGGCAGACACGGCTCCGACCATGACACGGACAGCCCGTCACGCCCAGCCGCCCGGAGAGCTTCGCCATCGGTGAGTGTGAAACGGCCGCCGTCCCGTCGGAACGGAGCCGGAGGCGGCTGGGACGCGCCGTGTCAACGCATAGTAAACGAGAGCACGAGCAACCGGCGCCGGCGTGCTCAATAATTTGAGAGCTGCTACTTCCGCATTTATAGGTGCCACCGCGTTTTCTGATCATAAATTAAGGGATGGCATGCATGTGTGTACATAGTAGTAGTATCACACGCCTCAGCATGCATTTTGGTTAGTCCACTAATTATCATCGTTTCTTTTCCATTTCCCCCATGGTGTTTGGAGCAACAAAATACGTCATGTGTGATGCCTGAGCTGAGCCGGCCGATTTTGTGATTATCTTAGTGTGCCGTGTACCATCCACATGCAAAAGTGGAGCTAGCGTTGCTGGATTAAGAAATGCATCACGCGCTGCTATTGGACTTTTTGAGCAGTGGCTGGTATACTTAAGCCCTGTTCGTTTCTTTTAGCGCTAAATTTTAAAGGCCTCTAAATAAAGAGAATCTAATACTAAATAAAGTCTAATGACAAAATCTTTTTACACATGGGTACATCTTTACGAGACGAATCTAACGAGCCTAATTAAGCTATGTTTTGCTACAGTCATGCTACAGTAATACTACAGTAACTATCGTCTAACCACGGACTGCTTACCCTCATTAGATTCGTCTCGCGAATTAGACCAGGGGTTCTGCAGTTAGTTTTGTAATAAAACTTTATTTAATACTCTTAAATGATAAGATTCTTTTTTTAGATCTCTCTAAATTTTAGACCCCCGTAAAACGAACACCCCCTTACACGTTGATCGTTGTCTTTTCTGACAAGTAAACGGCTTGTTGAAATAAATCCCACCGTTTTCGTATCAACTTATCAGCTCAAGCACGTCTCAGATTTGGAGTACTAGTATTGTTTAGTGATACGTGTCGGATTCAGATTTGGCTGCACGAGCTAGCAACTGATACTGTTTCAGTTCCGAAGCCACCTGCTTGTCATGTTTTGGGCACGAGATGGCTCCAAAGTATCACCACTCCAATGGCAGAAATAGTACTTTCTTTGCTTGCAGAACGTACGCGAAACTTGAGGCACTGTGAACGTGAACTGAAAATCGTTAAAGTATAAGCGAATTGTTCGCATTTCTCATCAACTTAAGCTTTTCAGTATAACCACAAAACGTACCAGGGATAGAGGCGGTCTTTCCTGTATGGTGCAACTAGTTATTGTATAGTAACCCAATAATATTTTTAGACCAGTAACACAATAAAGGTGTGTCTGGCAGGATTTATGCTCAGTGCTACAGTGTTTTCACTGTAGCTACAGGAAAATAAGCAAGAAAAAACTACAAACATTGTGGTTTATTCTGGTTTATTCCCACTCTAAACATTGTTTTTACTGTAGCCACAATGCCAAAAAGTACCAAATCCATCCGCATAAGCTTTTAGAAGCTTTGCCAAACACACTCTAAAATTGACGCCTAGCTAGCAACACAAAAAGGTTAACGCCGTAATAAACACTTATCATCTCTTTTTAATTTTTATCAGTTTAGGAAGCCCAATTCTAAATTTCAGGCTCCATATTTCAGATGTGTGTATTGGTGTCTGCTAATCTGCAATTAAGGGGGCGATTGGCTGACGATTGATTAGGGTGAGTTAGCTAGCTCGTGCTGATTATGTTATACTGCATAGCTACGTACAGCTAGCCATCGACGTGCTTCCCTGATACGTATCTTAAGATTGTTTGCTTGCTTCTCTTGCAAATGTGATTTGCCAAGTTAATTAATTAGCCCTTGCCTTTTGACAAACGCTAACGTGTACGTCGAAGTGAACACGGAGTTGAGATTACGTAAGTGGTTACGATACTTCATCTTTCACATTTCATTCTGTCCATGAGTTTATTTCGAAATCTTCTCGAGATTACACCATCGGAGTACCATAAAGTTTACTAAAACTTGATTTGCATGATGTTTAATCTTAATTAAATGGACACGCCTTACGCAAACCATTTCAGTTTATCCCAAATGTCCGATGTAAATGTTATATTCCTAATTACAGCTATAGTATCACACCAGCTTCAATTAAAGCCCTTTGAATAGCAGAACTTCCTGCTAATCAAACGAAGTGCCCAACCGGTTGTAAATACGATAGACTTTTTTTTTTGCGAATATAAATACGATAGACTTATTAATCAGTTCAAAGTGGATGCCCTGCTTCTGCAGCTTGTTGAAATAAAAAAATCTTGTACTGTTTCCTTTTTAGGCAAATAAGAATTTCTTTGCTTTAAACAACCACATGCACCGGTAGCAATTTTTTCATGTACTCTAAAGGGGCGAGAAGGTTGGGTGTTTCGTTATATAACATCCCTCTCCCTTTTGTTTTAACCAGATTAAATTTTGACTAGTGAGCTTCGTGCGACACAGAGGAGGTTGGAATAAATATGACAATTTGCATCAAAGACGTTGGAGTGCTTATCAAAAAGTCAAATAGCAGGAACAAGTACTGGCGAGGGATGGACGACCAAGACCAACAGCTAGACATGTACTGCTGGTCTGAGATGATAGCCACTAGAGTACTTTGTTAGCAAGCAACTAGAAGCAATGTTAATGGTATCGTGTTTCAGCAAGAGAAGCAAAGGATTAAAGAAATGAGGTGCCGGAGTTATTCCGGCCGGAGATGATGAGATTGACCATCCTCTCGTATGGACTAACCGAGGACGCCTGCATTGCCTTTGTCTTTTCTTAAACAACAACAATGTTAATACTAGTATAATGGGCACAGGGCCCTCGTGCGCACTTGTTTTTGTTGGCACCTGTGTACAGCAAAGCATGTGTGATCATTTCGTGGATATATATGGATGGATGGATTCGTAATGCCTGACGTTGCGAGACCTTTGTATGGATCGGAACGCGTTCAGACTTATTAATTGTGTATCTTTTTCTTCTGATTGATAATCCCGGTCCCTAGGTTTTGGAGAATGCACGGAGCAGCTACTAGAAGCAGTATCATCATCGAGATGGTTGCAACAGCACACTACTAGTAGTACTATAAATTAAAAAGCAGGATCGTTGAGTGAGCAAGGATTGGTCAAGGCGACCAACAACAACGCAAGGGAAGTGTGAGCTACCCAATCCGCCTGGCGGATGGGGTAATAAACAAATCGGCTGGGCGATTAGCAATCCATGGCAAACAAAATCTCGCAATTAATGAACACATGATTGGCCAGAAATCAAAAGCAGCAGCTACTAGTAGCTCGTGGATATCCGCAGATCTCGGAGAAATTCAGCAACTTCAGCAGCGGCCTGAATCCTTCCTGCGAGTGGTGGTATATCGTGCGCCCACGCGAACAAAACATCAGCGGCGATGTGCTTCTCCTCTTCTTAATCCAGCACAACATGACCATTTGTTGCTTTCGCAGTCGCTCCTTTTTGTGGAAATCCATCTTGCTGGCAGCAACCGTTTCTTGGTACCGAATTTCCCAAGCACAGAGATTAATTAGCATGCGTCGGACCTGTAAATTCATATCCATCTCAGAGAGAAACAAGTGCAATCCACATGCTTCTAAATCGTACTACAGTACTACTCACATGGAGTATATTTTTAAAAAGCATAAGAAAATACAATGCATATCAATCGGAGATTTTGTTTTCACACAGCAGGGGACATAATTAATTGTGAAAGGAACCATCAATCGCGCAAACAAGCCATGGGAAACGTGCTGCTGCATTCCACCAAAGCGCTTGCTCGCTGCTCGTACTGTACTCCTAGAGTAGTTCTAGAGAGGGAAAGCAAAACAAAAAAATAAAATATAATGAAACGAGACGAGACGAACCCTAAAAAGAGAGGAGCCAAAAGCGAAGCCAAAAAGGGACCGGCCCACAGCACGCCTATAAATCGGGTGCCTCCACGGCAGCGACCTTCCTTCTCATCCCACCACGCCACTCTCTCTCTCTCTCTCTTCTTTCTCTCTCTGACGCCACGCCCCCTAGGCCAGGCCACCACCACTCCTCTTCTTCCTCCTCCCCAAGCAGCACCCGGTTCTCTCCTCCAACCACCCGCCGCAGGCTCCGCAAACGCAGGCCAGCCTGCCACAGGCGCGATCGCCACTGCATCCGCCTACCGGCCATGACCTCGACGGCGGCCCTTGCGGTTGCATTGGACGCTCCGGCGACGACCCCGATGCCGGCAGTTGCACTGGCGGCGCCCGCGGCCACGATCGCGGGGGTCACCAAAGTCCCCAAGGAGGCGGCGGAGACGGTGCCCGTGGGGTCGAGTAGCGGCGGGGCGGAGCGGCGCTCGCGTTTCCGCCGGATCTGCGTCTACTGCGGCAGCGCAAAGGGCAAGAAGGCCAGCTACCAGGACGCCGCCGTCGACCTCGGCAACCTCCTGGTAGGTGACGCTTGTCCTGGGATCTTCTTCGTGGCACTAATTAGATTAATTGCACACCATGATTTCCGTTAATCCGGAGGGTTTCAATTATGAACTAACTTCCATGCGAGGGTTTACATACGGAGATTTCTATCCTTTTTTGGTCTGATTGATTTCCGTGATCCGCTTTTGGATTTGGAAACGCGCAAGCGCAACTAGTTCTCTCATTTTGTTGCAATGGAGGAAGGGTTTTCATGAGCTGTATCATCGAGGATCCTCATGGTCATGGGGGTGTACTGCTAGTACTAGCCTGTCTCATGAGCTTGCGGCATCAGAGGTGATAGGTGAGGTGATGGAATCCTATCTATCCACTGCCAGAAAGAGGATTGCTCCTCCATCAAAAGGCGGTGTGAGGCCTTGCCATTCCCTTGCATTTTCTCCCTTGCCATCATGGCCTCTGACCTCGCTTGCTTGCTCCAATGCACAAACATTTCCCTCCCTTTCACCTTGCTTGCATGCATCGAGCTAGTAGAAGGTTCAGTTCAATTCCATGCATGTGGTTCCCTCTGAACTGATCGATGATGTGATTGGACTAGACTAGAGATCGATGGCTTACTTCTCTGATGAGCTTTTTGTTGCCTGTCTATGGCCGTGCTGTGCAGGTGGAGAGGGGCATAGACCTGGTCTACGGAGGCGGCTCCATCGGCCTCATGGGCTTGGTCTCGCATGCGGTTCATGCCGGAGGCCGCCATGTCATTGGGTCAGTATCCATCTCTATCGCTCCTCCATCTCTCTTCCATTTCCATTCCATCTACTACCTGGCTGCCCCCACAACGCAGCGATTCTTCTTTGTGGTGCTCTTGCCCCGGGTGCGTTGTTTCCAGCAACTCCCTGCAGCCTTATTAGGGGCAGAAAATGGCAGCCTTGTGCTGCCTGTTGTTGGGGTCTGGGCTCCATTGCCCGTTGGGGGAAGGGGGGCACGCCATGCCGATTGCGTTCGGTTTCACCGAAATGGAAGCAACTTTCTGTCTTCTTTTCGAAAGCCTACTTGTTTCCGTGCTCGCAATGGGACCTGCAAGCTGGGGAGCTACTCTTGTGCACCCCACAATAGTGTTCAGGATTACTAAATTATTATTCTGCACGGCTTATCTAGTCAAGTTCTTCAAAGGCGTGCCTCTCTCTGGCGGTCTCTAGGTTTGCCAGTTTCTTTCATGGGAAAAGATCAGCTTGTTGCTCTGGTACTTGTTTGACTGCTTTATCCTCAAATTTAATGGGCCTTTTTGTTTCCTCCTCTTCTTTTTTGCAGGATCATTCCAAAATCGCTCATGCCAAGAGAGGTGAGTCAAAGGCTGTGACATGTGTTACTATGTTGCCAGTCCATGATATTTTACTACTTCTCATGGTTAGGCTTCCTGTTCAACCAAAATAACTTAGGACATAAATTATTCATATAACTTACATGTCTTGATCGTATTAAAATCTTACACGTAGTTGTTTGAAGCAGTGTAATACGCCTGGCTTAATGACTTAACAAAATAGCTAGAACTATTTAGCAGCGACTAGATACTTGGAATTTGTCACGTTCATGCAAACGTACATTAAACATACTAGCTCATGTCCCAAAAAAAAACAAAAAAAAAACATACTAGCTCATGCACATTGTATGCTGTCGATTGTGTCCATGGACAGTTTGATGCATATAACGCTCTTTCTTTTCAATATTAATGCTAGATGAGGTATGTTGCTAGGAGTATCTGCAAGTAGTTTGAAACTCAAAGCACTACTATAGTACCGTGACAACATAACTAGCCGTTATTTCCTGTTTAGAAAGCTTTCTAAATGTAATTAAACCTGCATCTTAATTAGATCATGCTTCTGTAGGTTACTGGAGAGCCTGTTGGGGAAGTTAGAGCTGTTTCAGGCATGCATGAGAGGAAGGCCGAGATGGCTCGGTTTGCTGATGCTTTTATTGCTTTACCAGGTATACTAGCTTACTCAATTTTATTTGGTATAAGCTGACAGAAATAAATTGTTAATATGTGTACATAATATATTAATATTTTACACATTTATGATCAAAACTGGCAGGTGGCTACGGAACTTTGGAGGAATTGCTTGAGGTCATTACTTGGGCACAGCTAGGAATCCATAAGAAGCCGGTAAAAACTAACTTTCGTTTGTTCTAGACTTCTAATTGCTTCTTCACTGAAATCATCCATGTCTATAATTTGAAGATCGTGGACTTGTTTGCATGTGTTAACCAACTTTGCTTTAGTAGATGTATAATTGCTTATTTCTATATTGAAATGTCGTTAGAGCTGTTGCGATCTGATGCTACCGTCTTGCCTTGGTCCATATTTGACTGGAAGTTTCACCCTCACAGCAACAAGTTTAGTCAACATGTTATCAACATCATTACATCAGAATATTATTGAGACTGTAGGGCACACTCTCTGTGTTCTCTATCTTTTATATCTGGCGCCAATTAGATATACATCATACTTTATGAATATTCCCACACAGCTACTAGAATGAAGGTTGGAGGATCTTATACTGCATGACGTGTTGCATGCACAAGGAAATGCAGTGGTCTCTGCATGTTAACTAATTTGTGTATTGAGATATAATATGGTGAAGATGTGAAAGGATTAGACCAGTCAAGTCGATGTTTCTTTTCTCTCCCTTATCTGTCGCTATTATGAGCTTGATGGCCCCACCAAATTGCTATTTTTTGCTGAGGTGATATCAGATACGATTCTCTGGTTGTGAATGGATTGTTCAGTAATCATATTAATGACTCCAACATTATCATAATACCGCTTCATCATAGCTTATATGTAATTGCTTGGAAACATATTCCCAGGTTGGCCTTCTAAACGTTGACGGTTTCTATGATCCCCTCCTGTCTTTCATCGACTTGGCCGTTAATGAAGGCTTTATCACGGAGGAGGCGAGGCACATTATCATTTCAGCCCCAACAGCCAAGGAGCTAGTCACGAAATTGGAGGTTAAACCCCTATGCTTCTAGTGTTTTTCTTGGTATAGAAGTTGCAAGCTAAAATGTTTCTGTGAGCTCCATGTTTGCATATTCCCTGAACATTAATCTGGTTTATCTAATGCAGGAGTATGTCCCGGATTATGACGTTGGGCTGGTTTGGGAGGATCAGAAGCAGAATAACCTGGTCCCTGAGCTGGAGTCTAGGATCACCTCATCTTGATGATCTTCAAAGCCAGCATATCTTAGTGTAACGCTAACCGAACAGTCACGAGTAGCAAATATTTTGTTCTTGGTCTAACCAAATGGTAATGTATGAGATCAGGGGGGCGCCAGTGTGTTGGTCTCATGTGCTGGCACTATTAATTGTTGTTTTGGTGGCATAGAATGATTAGCAGTCCAGTGGTAGATCTTGCATAATATGATTAGCAGTCCAGTGCTGTAGAGATCTTGATGTGATCCTGGAAGCAATATAGTACATATACTAGTATTAATATCCAAGCTAGCTTGATAGTGCATCTCCATGCTGTTTTCTGGTTCTGATTTTTGTATCCCCAACGTTGTGCTGCGTGCATGTCCATTCTGATTGATTCTGACAACGGTTTCTAACGATCTCCAGCTATGATCGCATATATGCACAGTTGCGCACACATGATTGCATTGATCATGCGCCTAGTGTCCTTGTGCCTTGGTATTTTCTGAACAAGTGCCTGTGTGAAGCTAGTCTTGTGCCTTTTTCCATTGGATTGAACTAGTAATCTGCCCAAACTATTTCCATTTTTAAGTACTAGCAAAAGTGCCCGTGCGTTGCCACGGGCTGACCGGACAAAAAATGTATCAAGAAAATTAAATTTAATAAATGTTTAAATTTTTTTACTACTATTTAATTGGGGCTCTTATTAGTTGGGCCATGCTATATTGGACAACAAATTGGATTTGGGTAGTCAGATGGGTGACAAATGACGTTTACAAATCTAAGTAGTTGTATATGTCTGGAGTGGAATCATGACACAACGCGTGACACTTTTTTATGAAATTCATTGTACCGAGAAATAATTAAACTAAGAGTTTTAATTCAAGTTAAACACTCCACCATAACAATAAGTGGATTCATAGTTATATGATTTATCGACTAACATCTCAGCAGCCTGAGTTGGATCAGAAAAATACACTATTAAACACAACCCACTGGCACGTGAAGTAGTGTCTCACGTGCAAAGGGTCCCGAACTACATAACAAAAAAAAAAGATTAAAAAATAGCAGTAAATCATTTCTAAGGAGCCATGTTGCATGCTTTCTTTTATTTTTGCTTGAGAAGGTATTCTTATCTTGCTCACATCGCCACCACATATAGCTGGTTAGTGTATTATCCACGATAAATATATACCTTGTAACCTTTCATGGAACAATAGTGAATCAGAAGGTGGTAAGTAGTTTATGGAGTACTACAGACATCCTTATCTCGCCTGACATATCATAAGTAGAGAACCAAAGAACCGGCAATGGAACTTTTTTTTTTAAAAAAAAAAAAAAAAAGGGGCAGTGGTAACATCACGTGGACACAATTATATATACTCAAGCAGACTATATTGAGCTACTCCACAATCGCCTGACAGACCGTGGTCTACTATATACAATTAGAGCTACATTCATTTCCAGACACTTAATTCTTTCTGTGAAATTGCCTAGAAGATATTTGTATCAAGAAATTGCTGGAAACAGCAATCATTTTCTGTCACCCGTAACCAATCCCAATTTCAATCATTTTCTGTCATCAAGAATACTACCGATCCTAGCCTAGACAACTGAATCTCTATCTCCATCATGGTTGCACCTCAACAGCTGCAGCTCTGTTTCTCATTCACTGGCTTCACCCGTTCATTATCTTCACTATTGAGAATATCTAAACTCATCTCTCCACTCCTTCAGTCACCTTCATGTCTTCTTGATCAACTCTATTATTTCCACTGCAGAAAATCGTCATAGATGAGAGGTGATTGGAACGAAACAACAAATTAACCAATCTGTTCAGTAACTTTACATGTGTGCTTACTTTAACAATTCTATGTAGTGTACTTAACACAGTAAAAAAAAAACAGCATTCCGGCCAAAAGCGTATATGCCCCACACTGTTCAGAAGCAAAGACATTCTTTTAAGAATATTCCTGGTGCTACATAAAGAAGACTGTAACGTAAGAATAAACAAAATTCCAGGAATATGCACTTAGGTCTCACAATTTTAGGCAAGGGAAGCTTTCGTTAAACTTCTCTCTTATACATTTGGTTTTTGATGCTGCAGTTGAACAATTGTGATTATCAGAATGTAATCACATGCTACACTCATGAAGATTCAAACAAGGCCTGGTAAGTGCCACTGGGCAGAAACAATACCAAAGTATGTGGCTACGGAGAAGCAAACTGAATGTCATCCTTTGTATTCAGCGACAGTTCTAAAACAACTTATAGATCTTAGACCACTAACTTATATCAAAGGGGCGATAGAGTGGGGATGCTGATCCTTAATTTTGCAGCGCTATTGATTAAAACTCCAAGTACATATGCCAGCACATATGTGTGCCATGACCCGGAAAGCATTATAAGAACTACCTTCTAGCTACAGGAAGTAGGAAAGCCAGTAAAGCTGATATTATAAAGCTACCAACAAGTAGAAGAGCTGCCAGTCAATAAATTTCATTCATTTTCAGTGGACATAAAAATTTCTCACTGGTTTGTATCTGTAACATAGGTAAATTATGCTATTTCAACTGCAGGTGTAAATATGAGTATTGTAAACAATATTAGGGAAAGGAAACTGCAACAGTAAATATGAACATACATGTAGTCTTTTTGTTAAATTAGAAAGATAGTGAATGTCAAACTGTACCATCTTAAATTCGAACAATAGGGATGACATGCTACAGTTTGACATTCATACCTCAATGTTATGGACAAAAAGGATGAAACAGACCATATGTATATATTCATATGAAACAAAAAGATAGGTGAAGCATGTAAAAACAATCTAGTTCTCAAATTATAACTGATTAAACTACTCAATGAGTCTCTACTATAGAGCTCTGAACCAGAGTCATGCACACATGCATTCCAGTATCTATAGCTAAGTTTGATTTTCTATTCAATCAAAACATATGCACAACTTACTTATCTAGCTTATCATTGTAGATACGCAAAGCGCCTCATGTGAAGAAAATTTCCCAAAACCAAAAGCAGCAAAATTAGACTACAATCAGATTGTATTAGTGAACTCAAAACATCCTTACATTTTTTTTTTTTGCATTTACCTTCAGTTTATATGTGGCAAAATGACAATGGCCGCATTTTAAAATTGATCTACTGCGCTCAATTTCAATAAAAAGGAACATGTGCTACAATTGAACAAACAAACATGTCCCATACAATTGTATTCTTAACTGAACATTGTTCAGGTTACTTACAAACCAACAATTATTTTATCATCCATGTGGAAACAGCCTCTTCATTGCTAATTATGTAGGTTTTGGTCTCAGCGGGCAAAAAGAAAAAAAGAATTGAAAGTTAGACATGCCAATATCTATTTTATGCCACCAGTTGATATTACACACTTGAGAAACAACACATCTTAGCACTATGAACCTTAGTAAGCCTGATAATAGGACATGCTTATTGGCACTTTAACATATCAATATTGCGAAGCCAACATATAGGAAAGAAAAACTCCTGTTAGACATCTATCAAACCTTTCACACAATTGCTGAAACAAAACACAATACTGATTAGAACAAAATATGCTCCAAGAAAGTTGGTGCAACCATACCTTCATATCTGAGCAATAGTAGCGAGCAGATTTGCTATTAAACCATACCTTCATATGCTCAACTCAGCATCAAAGCTTCATTCATCAGGAAGTAGCAGATTCCTGAAAAATAAAACCTTTTACACAGTTTTCCTGTAAATATGAAAGAATTGTCTGATGATGGTAAGCAAAAACATATCACATCCCATACAGGCCATAGAGGCACAGAGGGAAAAACTATGCTGAGAAGAGTAAGCAAACAGGTGATTTGAATTCACTGCAACAACCAGAAACTTATATGGTATTTTTTATTTGATGAAATAACCTATCCTTTTGTTTTCTGTTTCACACTAAAATACCCATTTCATAGTTGCATTGCACACTGTATGTCAAAATCCTCCTTTTCTCTTATAAATTGTAGCTCTTGCCCACTTCTTGACGTGCTTTCCAGGATTTGCAACTTCTATATCACATTATCATCAGAAATCCAAGATCCAGTAGGTGGCATAAAAAATCCCGAATTGCACAACAAAACAACTCAGAAAATAAACTGACCATTCATATATTCCTTAAAAATTTTCTATTTCCTGTGCCCAAAATTGATCTTACATCCTTGTAAGTTTTGTTACTTCTACTGCACCTCGCTCGATGATTTCTAATTTGTTAGGCATGTATGCTTGGCAACTTCTATTTCGCATCATCTTCAGAAACCCAACTGCCAATAGATTTTATACTAAATCTCGAATCCTACATATGGTGTGAGGTCAAGGGTCCCAAAATCTACACATCCTACTTACAGGCAAAGGTACTTTTGCAAAAGGAAAAAAAAAAAAGAACCTTTACTGAGCAGACTAACTCGCAAGCAGTAATCACTACAAAACAAATAGAACAGAGTGCTTATAGCTTACCTCGTGAAGGCCGCCCTCTGGTCGTGGAAGTCGGCAGGGTTTTGGGCAGCGCAGTGGGATGGGCGAGCCACCAATTGACCCAGTACCGGCGTCTTCGGCGCGCTCGTCCTGGGAGGGGGCGAGGTTCGCCCCTGCGCCCGTCCAGGAGGCGCGAGCAGGGTCGATGGCCGCGTGGGCTGCGGATGGCGGCGGCAGCGTGAATGGAGGAGCGGGGGAGAGCGTTTCGCCTCGACGGCGGCGCGCGGATCCTGGCTAGGTGGAGCGGGCGTGCGAGGAGTCGGAGGCGGCCGCGCCCCCGGCCGTGCGAGGTGCGAGGAGGCGACGAGGGTTGGGGAAGAGGGATGGGCTGTCGGTGGAGACGTGCGAGCGGGCCCCACCTATCGGCGCCGAATTTTTTAACGTGGGAGACGCGACGCACACGCACGGGAGTGAACTCACAACGAAAATAATAAGGAGTAAAGATCCTGAGATTGTCAAGATAAACGTAGCTGAATTTTTATCAGGCAACAAGAGTTTCGGAATGGAAATACTTTATTTACTCTGCCCTCCAGTTTTCTTCCAAAAAAAATTCAGTTGTCGATAATCAAACAATTTGGATTATTTTCACTACAGTCTAAAAATACAGATTTTCTTTTTAAGAAACGTCTAAAAATACAGATGTTAAAGATAGTAAAGCAGATGGCGGCCTTTTTGGGAGTACGCTTTCTAAAAATACAGATGTTTAAGAAACGTCTAAAAATACAGATTTTCTTTTTAAGAGTATGCTTTCTTTTTGGGCCAGCCATTTTAGTTCTGAACCAAGAAAATGGCGGCCTTTGGGCCTTCAACCTGTTTTACTATCACCTATGGCCGAGAAAGCGAAATCCGAACCTTTTAAACGTGCCATTCAAAGCAGGCAAGCATTTTAATCCACGCCATGGCCCATAGGCCATACAAGAAGGATTTTGCAGGCACCCGCGGTGACGGTGGCTAAACTAGTATAGACAATGCATTATTCTTGCATGCTTGCTTCGTCTGCAGTAACTTAAGCAGACAGAATAACTGGCTTGTTCGGCAGGCTGTTCTGCAGCTGTTGTATTGCAGTGGATGCTGAAGAAATAACTGCAGACACTGTAACGACTAAGAAATAACTAAAACTCTGTAGCTGCTGCCGAACAAGCCGAACATCGTGTAAGAAAAATGACTGAATTCAAGCATCTGCGTTCAAACGTCATGCCAACTGATAAAACGTGACTTTCAGGTTCTGTAAAAGAAGAAATCGAAAATGGACTCTACACAAGCAGAGACGACGCGGTGACTGATACACTACAACCTAATTTTTAAATTTTTTTTAGAGACTGCACTACCGCCTAAATGCACGCGACATTATCGTCGTCGTGTACAAAACCAGCCATCTGGAAATCACAAACACCGAAGCCGCATCGGCGTTCCTCCAGCCTTTTGTCACGGTCCACAGCGCGGGCCCTCCGTCTGGGCCAGGCCTGCATGACTGACTGCGGTCGCCATGGCCCACCTCGCTGAGAACACCGCGGGGCCCACCCCGCCCTCTTCTCTTCCCTCCCAACACGGAACAGGCAACGGCAGCGCTCTCCACTCCCACTCCACTGCCGCTCTCTCCTCCTCTCCTCAGGCCACCACCACCCTCGCAATTCCTAGCCCCCAGGAGCTGGCTCCTGCCTCTCGCCCCTCTCCCTGGCGCCGATTCCTCGCCGGGCGGCGTTGCCTGCTTGCGATTTCGGTTTGCTCTCGTTTGTTGCGGTGAACTTGCCGCCTGCAGAAGAGAGATGGGCGTCGGCACCTCGGCGGAGCGTCGGAATGAGAATTCGCGGGACGAGGAGAGGACCGGAGGACGGAAGCGTTCCGGCTGCTGGATCCGCCTCTGTGTGCCGCCGTCCTCCTCCCGCTCCAAGGTCGACAACGCCCTCTCCTGTGGCGCGCCCGCCCGTGCCTCCGGTAACAAACAGCCTCTTCCTCTCTGTACTGCTCTGTAGATTGCTGAATGCTTGTGCGTACCGGCATTTTTGTGCGCTTGCGTCCTTTCCTGCGTTGGCGCATTGGGTGCGCTGGTGAGTGCTGGATGTTTTGGGTGCCCTGTGTCCTCGTGTCTCATCCGTACTACATGTTTATGTGCCACGGAGGAATTAGTGCTCAGGATGATGTGTGTTGCGCCTCTAGTATCAGGGGACGACAATGCTGTTCCTATCATGCCGGTTGGTACAAGTTGGAGGAGTACCCTGTTCCAGTCACCTTTTGCAGTGCTGTATGTTTAGTATTGTTTCATGTGCAGGAGACACTAGTTTAATTAGCTTGTTAAGGAACAGATACACTGTTGGAGTGTTTAAGGTGTTCTCATTTCTGAATTCTGATCGATTCGATGGCATGCGCTAGTTATGGGCGGAACAGCAAAGTAGGAGTTGTTCTACGATCGTAATTTTGAAATTGTTTCATGTGCAGGACACACTAGCTTAGTTCTGTTGTTGTAATTTTGGAATTGCTGCATGTGTAGGAGCCACTAGTTTAGTTCACTTTCTTAGAAACTGGTATGTGGTTTTGAGTGGCAAATTTTACTGAGCCAATTCAAGTTTATGTCTTGTGAATAGTCTGTCTAGCTTGTGTCAATTACCATCACTTAATAACTTGTATATGTTTGTTTATTCATGCAGAGGGCGAAGCAAAGAATGATGTTACCCAGGACCAACCTGTTAGACAGATAGTTCCCTGCGGGACGGCAACTAGCAACGCTGAAAAAAGTTCACCCTCAACTATAGTTGCAGATGGACTGAAAGTAGCTTTCCAGTTGCGCAAGTTTACTTACAGTGAACTGAAGTATGCTACCAGAAACTTTCGACCTGAGTGTCTTCTTGGCGAGGGCGGGTTTGGCCGTGTGTATAAAGGATGGATTGAAGACAGTGGAGCTGCCCCTGTGAGACCTGGAACAAGGTTAACTGTCGCTGTTAAGACGCTCAACCATGATGGCCACCAGGGACATAAAGAATGGGTGGTACGTTCTTGACTTGTTTCAAATGCATATCAATGTATGAAATACTAATGTTTTGTATCTTCATGTGAGTCTTACATAGACCTTTATTTATTTTCTCAGGCAGAAGTAAACTTTCTGGGAAACCTACAACACCCCAACTTGGTGAAATTGA
Source organism: Eragrostis curvula (assembly GCA_007726485.1). NCBI lineage: Eukaryota > Viridiplantae > Streptophyta > Magnoliopsida > Poales > Poaceae > Eragrostis > Eragrostis curvula. The sequence continues at coordinate 110,116 of RWGY01000774.1, forward strand.
TCGGCTATTGCATTGAAGATAACCAGAGACAACTAGTATATGAATTTATGCCCCGCGGGAGTTTAGAGCACCATCTCTTTAGGAGTAAGCATCTGGTATTTCTACCATTTTTATTTAAAGCCTACGTTCTAGCGTCTCCTGGATGTATCTCAGCCTCCATGCACCCCTAACATGGTACTGAAAATATGCACATGCTACGTTTATCCATAGGTGTCACTGTTATTCACGCAATTAGTATATTTTTTACTAACATAGTAATATATGAAGTTATATGTCCCTATATGAAAATGGTAATCAGAAAATGATACCACTTGATTTAATGCGAAAAGTTATATATTTCAAACGGTGACATTGTACAATATGATGTCTATTTTTTTAATAGAGTAACTTGTATCATGTTTTTTTATTGTTTTCTTTTTTCCAGCTTGGAAATTTTTTAAGTGCTTATATACCTATAATATTTCTCACTTATCCTTGGTAAGTAGTAACATTTTGCTAGGTCTTGAAAGCCCATGTGCACGGTTAAGAACTGATCTCCGCATGCAATGGAGACTGCAAATTTGTTCCTTTTCTGTTATTTTCTAAATGCTGCATATGTTATGCTTGACCCACTGCAATTTTTTTTAGGTTTTAGATTTTCAGTGGTAACTCATTGTTTGTTCAATAACTGCTTTAATAGAGTCGGTGCCACTTCCGTGGGCGATCCGGATGAAAATTGCACTCGGTGCAGCTAGGGGACTTGCCTTTCTACATGAGGAAGCTGAAAGGCCCGTTATTTATCGTGATTTCAAGACATCAAATGTTTTGCTTGATGCAGTATGTAGTTTTTTGACACATCTGTTGTTTCTTAGATCCTTGTGCTTGTCCTTTCTTCAACATATTCTTCCATCCAGGACTACAATGCCAAACTCTCTGATTTTGGGCTTGCTAGAGATGGTCCCGAGGGAGATAAGACCCATGTATCGACGCGAGTCATGGGAACATATGGGTATGCGGCACCGGAGTATGTAATGACAGGTGAGATTATCATTGTTTCTTTGAGCAAACTCATTGCTTTTTGTTGCTTAACTAACTTTGGAGTCCTAAATCGTTGATGCCATCTTACTAAACATAGTTGAACCTTGCATTTGTAGATGTTTACTGATTTGGAATACCAGCTGTTTTATTTTTATATACTCTATCTATGTTTAAAGCTGTCAATGTGCATTGACATCTCCCCTGTAGCCAACCACATAAGTATCAGTTGCACACCAAATTTTGCATGATAGTAGATGATTACATGCTCTATCCATACATGTTTTTTTGTAATTTTAGATGCATATTTGAAGTTGTAATTACAAACGGTAACACCTAATGCAATGGTAACACACGATACATTAGTAATACACAGGATACATTCTCTGTGGCATACTGCCATACTCTGTCCTCAACATTTTTGGTTGATTATTTGTTCTTCAAACATAGAGATGGTCCTTGACTATAAACCGCAGCGGTTTGGTAGAGAAGATGCAGCCTTGTATGCAAAGGTGTCATAGTTTTGCATTGTGTATTATTTTTACGAAAGCTCCTTCATTGATCATCTCCTCATTTATCTCATGTACTATGCCACACCATCTTTGTTTTATGTGATTACAGATATTTATGGTGCCCATGTGCATCCTTGGTTGTGCACTAGCTGTCAAGTTTGTTGCTATATTAAGTGGTCAGAAACAATTATAGTGCAGCACTGGGTTGAAGTGATTTCCCTGCTTTCAATTTCAAATTTTGTTTGACACTAATCGAACTTAAGCTGAAGTTATTTGAGTCGTGACTAGTTTTCAGTCCTAAGATGAAGTTGTTTGAGTGGTGACTAGTTTTCAGTCCTAAGCTGAAGTTGTTTGAGTGGTGACTAGTTTTCAGTCCTAGGCTGAAGTTGTTTGAGTCGTGACTAGTTTTCAGTCCTATTCTGGGCGCTGCTAATTACATTTCATTTCCAGGTCACTTGACATCCAAGAGCGATGTCTACAGCTTCGGGGTGGTACTGCTGGAGCTCATGACAGGCAGGCGATCAATGGATAAGAACCGACCTGTTGGGGAACACAACCTGGTTGAATGGGCTCGCCCCCTTCTCAAACAAAAGCAAGGATTCCACAGCCTGATGGATCCCAAACTTGGTGGAAACATCTCGATGAAAGGTGCGCAGAAGGTTACCCAGCTGGCCCGGTATTGCCTCTCCAAGGATCCCAAGAACCGGCCTCTGATGAGCCAGGTGGTGGAGGTTCTCAAGCCTCTTCCAAATCTCAACGACATGGCCTCTTCATCCAGCTTGTACCAGTCCTTGCAAGCACAGCGTGCTGCCAGGCTTGCCTATCCAAGCGGCAGCCAGAGCATGAAGCCTCATAGTAGCTTTGCGTGGAACGGTCAGCAGGCAGCGAGGAGCCTCTCATGTGGGCCCCATGGCCATGCTTCTCCGTACCGCCCTCAGGCTTCTCCGTACCGGCAGTCACCGAGGTCCAGTGCTGCCAAGTAGCACCAAGGTTCACTTCTTGTTATAATCATCCAATACTGAAGATGGAATTGACGAGGAGAGTTAGGCATGTGGCGGTCTGATCTGCTTCTGTTCTTCTAACGTCGGAATCAGTTAGAGCTTTATTTAGCTCCGTTGTAAATGTCAGGTTAAGTGAACTGGAGATGAGGTAGATGTTTTCGTCTTCTTTCTTTTCATTCTTTGAAGGAAGGAACTCTTCTTTCTTTTTAGAACGAAAGGGCACTGGCGTCAGTCGCTTTGTAATTGAAATCATTGGATTGAGAAAAAGAATGAAAAGGGTAAAAGCAGCAGACCGCAATCATCGGCATCATCATCATTTTTCATGATATACTATGTGAAAGCAATGCTATGCATGTGCCATTTATGCTGTGACAGGTCGTTCTGCCAACATTTGGCGCATTTCATTCATTTGATGCAGATTGGCTGTGCACCAGACTGACCTCTGCTCTGTCCCAAACATTTTAGGGGCAGCAAATGCTTGCAGGAATTTACGAGAAACTTTGATTGCAGAATGACTTAATTCAGAGGACAAATCATGCTGCACCTCAAGCACAAATTACTCTAGAGGTCTGAACAACAAGTTACTCACTCTAGTGGTCTGAAGGAGGTCGGTCTCACCAACTTTAAGCATTACACACATCATCAATATAGAGTACGGTAGCAAGCATAGCTAGTAGTAGCATGAACTGGCAGGCAGTGAGTCCGTCCGAGATTGCTGGGCTAGTGGCGCTGGGTGGCAGCGCCCTGGAGGAGGCCGTCGCGGATCTGCGTGGCGATGTCGCGCACCGCGCCGGGGCCGTGGGGGATGAACACCGACGAGGCCTTGGACGACGCGCCGATTTCCTTCATCGTGTCGAAGTACTGGGTGATCAACACCATGTCCATGACGTCCTTGGCAGTTGTCCCAGGCACGTTGACGGAGAAGCCCAGCACGCTGTCACGCAGGCCGTCGACGATGGCCTGGCGCTGCCGGGCGATGCCGAGGCCGGACAGGTACTTGGCCTCCGCCTCTCCCTCCGCGCGCTTGATCTGCACGATCTTCTCCGCCTCCGCCTTTTCGTTCGCAGCCATCCTCAGCCTCGCAGCTGCACAAGACATGCATGTCAGTGTTTTTTCATAGCAAAGCTGAGCCCATGTTTTTACAGTTTTGATTTCTTGCTGTTAGCTCGTTACCTGCGTTGATCTCGTTCATGGCGCGCTTGACGTGCTCGTCTGGCTCGATGTCCACGATCAGCGTTTGCACGATCTCAAAGCCATAGGCAGACATGGCCTTCTCAAGCTCCTCCTCAACGGCCTTTGCTATCTCATTCTTCTGCTCGAACGTGTCGTCGAGGTTGAGTTTCGGGACACTGGCTCTGATCACTGTTCGTAGCAATCACAGACATAAATCACATGAGAGATACAGTTAAACACAGTTCTAGGCTGATTCGCATCCCATACACACAAATACTATTAGTGATACTTCATATGATACTTTTAGTGCTACTTCATATAAAAAGATTTGAAATACTCTCAGAAATTAACAGCACGAACTGCACAAAGGAACAGGTAAAGTGGCATCTCATATGATAAATACTCAATTGTTGTGAGAATTCGTACCATCAAAGACGTAAGCTTGGATCTGGGACCTTGTGTTGGTCAGCTTGTAGAATGCATCACTTGCTTTGCCAGCCAGAGCACGGTACTGAATGGATGCAACGACATTCACAAAAACATTGTCCTGAGAGATTCAGGTGTTAGCAGGATCATGTGGTGATCTCCAAATCAAAAATACAAGTTAAAAACATACACTATATCAATGGTAACATCTCCATTCAGTTACTAAACAAGATGTCAACAAGAATTACCGCAGAATTTCACATAGAAAGACTTCTGCGTATTTAACAGTAATTTAGTGTTGCAGACACAAAGATAGACCAGCAGGCATCTTGAAATTGGATGAACTTATGATGACAGCAGAATATGTAGTCTCAGCGTCATATAGTTTGACCAAAGAAAGTAATATGCAGCTAGCCTCTCCTAGAACAGTGTCTTATGTTACTTTGATCTAGCTTTTCCTAAGTTTTATAACCCAGAAAACCTAGATGATCATCAGTGGCATACTTTGGAACTTATGCTGGAACAAAATGACATCCATCACTCTTTATTCTTTAAGGGGAAAAATAATCTATGAAAGTTTTACGACGAACCTTTGTTTTGGTCTCACATTTCACATCAAGTTGCTGCAGCCTGAGTGTGAGATGACCAGCAACGCGCTTACCGACAAACCATGGCAAGCAGTGACAGCCGGGCTCCAGTACACTGTCAAACTTGCCAAACTGCTCTCTGATGGCCACGGTGGACTGATCGACCTGAACACAGCAGCACAAGTTGCCCATCCTTGCCGTCTACAAGTCACTGCCCGTGGTACCTGAAAGTTTCACAGAACAATAAAAACTAAGTGCTGCGGATAGTGAGAATCAGAGCCGCAAAAAGATGAAATAATTGCCAATAGCAACTATGGAACGAGAAATGCTTAACATCATTCAGTGAACAAGCACTCATATCCTTGAAAAGAAGCAAAAATACTTGCTAAACTTGTGCTTGAAAGGCTGCATCATGACTACCTTGGTTAAGAAAATCGAACAATCATATCTCATTAAACACCTCAGACTATGCAAAAGATAAGCTATATAATGGAGATTTCAAGCGCGTGATGCTCAACTTTCAGTCTTGGCACTACACATGATGATGTTTGCAACTGAGCCTTAACATTCCATCGCCATAAGTGCGAGAGTTTATTTTCTTTCCCCACAAACCAAATTGTTGAGTTAAAGCAGCAGATTTTAAATCACTAGTAATTAGTAAACAGTAAAAGTTTCAAGAGCAATCACTAGTAATTACTAAACAGTTAAAGTTTCAAGGACTACCATATAATGAAATTTATGTGAAAGCTCAATAAAACAGGTGTATCTAACATCACATACAAGACTAACCGCACTGCAAACAAAAGGAAACCATTAACTAATTATCCAGAAGCTGTTTTGAGACACAGAAAAAAAACTGAAAGATTTTCCATTCACAGTAGAGCAAACATGTTTTAACTAGCATTACTTACAAGATTAAGCAGACCATATACAACAAAAGCAAACCCTGGAATAGTTCTTCCAAAGCTGTGTCACAATCACCATGATATTTTTGCTCAAGATTTCAAGGTATGATGCTGAGAATTTTCATTCACGGGAGCTTGATGCATAATGATGTTTGCAACTAAGGCTTAACAGTTCCATCACTATCAGAATGTATTTTCTCCGTCCAGAAACAAATTTCTTGTGCTAACAAAGGAACAGAATTTTGCTAAGTAATTTGTTAAGAACAAAAAGATTCAGACAATATGCATCATCCACAAACAAAGACTAGTATTTATGTGAAAACGAAACAGAATTATAACATCACACACAAGACTGACCATACCATCTACAAGAAAAGAAAACTCTGAACTATTTATTCAGAACATGTTTAAGACAGAGCAAACATTGGAAGAATGCAACATTAGAACTTGCCAGCGCCGAAACGGCAGAGCGAGAGGGAACACACCCAGCTTGCCCAACTGGCAGGGTGGAGTTGTCTAGAGGGCAGGGAAGGTATCTGTTCTCTGAGCCTTATAAAGCGTAGCTAGACACTACAACCTGCTTAATTATCACCTCGTTACCTGTCTCCACGGCGGATCAGCACAAAAACGAACCAATCAACACGGGTTTATGTCATCCAGAAAGTTGACTAATCCCACTTGAAACAATTGGAGCAAACTTCAAACTCAACATGTCACTTTCAGGAATGAGTACAGAAACCAGAAGGGGTGTGAAATGATAATAAATTGGCAGGCAATTGCGTAAGAAGACTCGCGGCAGGTCATCTAGCGTTGGACCGCACAAAAAACTTGGAACTTTCGATATGTAGCGTCCATAATCCACCAAACGTGTGTATGTTACTATCAATCAGAGGAGGAGAAATATCTGCGCTACGTTCCAATTGGTGGAGAGGTTTTCTGGGGCAATTGTATTTCACACAGAAAAATCAACACATGAAAAGAGAAATTTAAGGGAGACTGTGACCTGCTTCCCAATTCGCTGTAATCTCAAAATAACTGTCAGAAAATATCTATCAGTGGATAAGGATTTAGGAGGGCTTTGAAGCCATCTACCAGACAAAAAGTAGGAAACAATATGTGGAGAAGGACGAGGAGAAACCAGAGCAAGATATTTGGTTCTGGATCCTTTCTTGAAAAGAAAAAGAAGAAGAAAGTGTGAGGCTTGGCACCAAACAGTTATGAACCGAATTAGAAAAAAGAAGACAGGGAAGGGGGGAAATGGGGAGAAAAGCAAGAGCGCGAAGAAAATGAGGACGCCTGAGCATGAGAGCGTGTGAGGGAGAGATCATCAGAAATCAGAATTCAGAGGTACACGTCCCTCAGCCAATTCATCATACCCTAAGATCCCTAACCAGTATAGTAACAACAAGCGGCGACCCGAAAAGAAAAAGGAACTGCAGAATTGCAGCGGTGAGTTCATATGCAGGGTTGCAGTCCAAAGGAGAGAAAAAGTGGTTTTTGCGAGGTTTACCTTGCGGGCTCGGCAGGCTCGGGGGAGAGGCGAGGAAGACGATGGTGCAGTGTGAAGGGCGCCTTTCCTTGTGTGTCTCTTTCTTGCGGCCAGCTGATCTGAACTCTGATGGTGGTGTCTTCTCATCAGGCTATATATATAGTGCAGTTGGCGTTGGGACAACATCAGATTCTAGTCGGGGGGTGCACGATCAGTTGTTAATGATCCGAGTCAGATTCACGATCTGAGAGTTTCTCTAGGTAATGCCGCCGTTACATTCGATAACCCCGTCATTAGTCGCGTCACGTAAACTGCCATTACAAGGCTGATGAGTGAACTAATCCAAGTAGCTCGCTTGCAATTGTACAAGTGCAGCTGAGCTGCTTCCTTGCCTTTTTGGGTAGGGACTGGGGATAAGATCGAGGCCGTCGTGGGTTGGCAGGAATTGAGCAGGCTGCTTTCTTGACTACCGGAGGCTAAAGATTTCTTTTGGGGCCCACACCAAGCAAATATCCTACCCCACCCTCAAAACCAAAGAGGACGAAGATATCTCGGCCAATGAATGCCACCAGACGCCGTCGCCCACCGGTTTGTCAGCGGATTCCCTCCCATGGTTTTCTTCCCGTTGGCAAAGCTTAGCTGTGATGGCTTGCCCTCACGACACGCGCTCCTGCTACTCGAGCTAACAATGCACTAGCCTAGTAAATGCCGCCTCATCAACAACTTGCAGTGCAAATGGCATGGGGTTTTCTGTTGCTTCCTTTTTTTTTCTTTTTCTTTTTTGAGGGAACTGTTGCTTCCTTGGTTGGAACAAGAACTTTGCCTACTCTAGCAGCTGACAGCAACTATGTACTAGGACTAGGAGGACACCTCTTCAAATGGGCCCGTCTTGTAAAAGGAAAATGCAACATGGCTTGCTGGGCCGCCCGATGGTCTCGCGGACTCGGCGAGTGACCCGACCACTGACCCAGCAGCAAGGTCGATAACTGCGGCCTGTTTATCAATACACCCGCCACGGCCCGTCCATAGGGCGATTAATAGTCGCATGTTTTAAAAATTTGCAAGACTAGTCGCATGTTTAATCAATTTTTTTATTATATTTTTATTAATAGTCGCATGTTTTAAAAATTTGCAAGACTAGTCACCCAATCGCCCGTCCATAGGGCGATTAGGGCTTATCGCCCGGCCAACGGGCGCGAAGAAACGCGATCGGGGCCTAGTCGCCCTGCAGGTGGGCGACAGGACCCTTGTCGCCCGGCAGTTGGGCGACAGGCACTGTAGCGGTTCTTGTCGCCCTACTGTAGGGCGACAGGTACTGTAGCATTTTTTTATTTTTCGAATTTTTCTGCATTAACAGTTAAGCCTTCCAAAGACTAAATTAAAAATATTTTTACACATCTAAAGACAATGGTGATTTTAATGGTGGTGAATAATATGTTGATGTAACCATTTTAACACAGAACAGCCCAAAAATTGATGGTAGTTTTAAACTAAAAATCCCTGAATCAAGCTAGCTGTTAAGCGTTAATTGAATTTTTAGACCATCTTAATCTTCTCTAAAAATTAAGAAAAAAATACATAAATTCATTGCATCCTTAGTAGTACCAATATAATTTTTTTTAGCATTAGGTTACATAAAAAATATTTGAATTATTTGAATTTAATTTGAATTCGAATTTGAATTTGAATTCAAAGTACAAATGACCATACTTTCAAATGACCATAGTTTCAGTTTGAGTTAAGAGGAGTCATATTTTGAAATTAGATTTTAAAGTGACCATAGTTTCAGTTTGAGTTAAGAGGAGTCAGATTTTGAAATTAGATTTTAAAGTATGGTCATTTGTACTTTGAATTCAAATTCAAATTCAAATTAAATTCAAATAACTCAAATATTTTATATATAACCTAATGCTAAAAAAAAATTATATTGCTACTACTAAGGATGCAATGAATTTAGGTATTTTTTTCTTAATTTTTAGAGAAGATTAAGATGGTCTAAAAATTCAATTAGCGCTTAACAGCTAGCTTGATTCAGGGATTTTTAGTTTAAAACTACCAACAATTTTTGGGCTGTTCTGTGTTAAAATGGTTGCATCAACATATTATTCACCACCATTAAAATTATCATTGTCTTTAGATGTGTAAAAGTATTTTTAATTTAGTCTTTGGGAGTCTTAACTGTTAATGCGGAAAAATTTGAAAAATAAAAAATGCTACAGTACCCCTATCGCCCTACAGTAGGGCGAGAAGAGCCGCTACAGTGCCTGTCGCCCAACTGCCGGGCGACAAGGGTCCTGTCGCCCGCCCGCAGGGCGACTAGGCTTCTTCTCGCCCTTGGCCAGGCGATAAGCCCTGATCGCCCTATGGACGGGCGATTGGGCGACTAGTCTTGCAAATTTTTAAAACGTGCGACTATTAATAAAAATATAATTAAAAAATCGATTAAAAATAAAAAAAATTCAGGCTCGAGCTCCATCCATTCCGTGCGGCCCAAGCACATGTGAACCCGCTTAGGCGCTTACCGTCCGTACCAACGACGGGCACGGGTTAACTTGCGATGAGAGCTTAAGAAGCACTCCGGTGGTGGGTATCCGCCGTCATCGTCTATTCGTCTTGCTTCTCCTCCCTCCCATCCCAGGCCAGTTTCATGAGAGGCAACGAGAGGGAGATCCTTAACCTTCGCTTCGATCTCGTGACGGAGACTTCCGGCCAAAGTTTCATGCCATGAATAAGCAAAGTTTGGGATCAACAGATGAGTTAGGCACCTATATATACGCCACAGGTCGATGCATCTCACCATCAACAGCACACACCAGCTCTTCTATTCACCACATCATCAGGCAGTAGCCGTTCAGTTAATACTCGAAGTTTGATCACCCCTTCTGCTTGATCAAACATTATGGCGAGCAAGCCGGGAACCAAGCAGTCCGCTGCTGCAGCCGATCAGGAGTTCGATCCCAAGTACGAGTGGCAAGAGAACGCCGCCAACTACGTCCTCCGCTTGCACCTCTCTGGTACGTCCGGCCGTCAATAATCGTTTCTTTTATTTTTCTTCTTTTTTCGGCAGCACAATGTTATGCACTTTCTTGTATGGAGAGTGCGCACATGCATGACTGGATTGTTTTGGTTTCTCTTGTGATTGTAAAAGGCTTCAGGAAAGAAGATTTCAGGGTGCAAGTGGACGGCGCCGGCCGCCTCACCGTCCGCGGCCAGCGCGCCGACGGCGCCTCCAAGCACGTTCGCTTCCACAAGGTCTTCCAGCTGCCGCCCACCTCCAACCTCGACGGCATCAGCGGCCGCTTCGACGCCGGCGTCCTCACGCTCACCGTGCCCAAGCGCCCCGCCCCGCCGCCGGCCACCATAGACGAGATCGTCAAGCCGGCCAAGGAGGAGACCAAGCCGAAAGAGGAGGCCAAGCCAAAGGAGGAGGCGAAGCCAACGGAGGAGGAGGACAAGAAGGCCGAGCCCAAGATGACGCCGCAGGTCCAAGCAGAGAAGCCTGGCAAGGAGGAGGCAAAAAAGACAGAGCAGCACAAGGAAGAGATCAACAAGCCACCAAAGGCAGCGCCGAAGGTGGAGCACAAGGAAGAGACCAGTAAACCAAAGGAGGAGGCCAAGAAGAAGGCTGCAGAGGCGCAGCAGATCAAGGACGACGCGGAGGCCAAGAGAAGCAAACCGGAGCAGAGGACGGCGCCACCGGCGGTGAAGAAGGAGAAAGACGACAAGCCCACCAAGGCCGAGGCAGCTGCCGCGCCAGCCGAGACGAAGCCACCGCAGGAGGCTAAGGATGTTGATCGGGAGAGCCTTCTGGAGAGAGTGAGGCGCCGCGCCGAGGAAGAGAGGGCCGCGGCAGCCGCCGCGGCAGAGGAAGCCGTCGAGAGGCAGAGGAAGCTGAGCGCCTGCGGCGGCTGGAAGGAACGCGTCACCGGGGAGCTGCAGGGGCTCGCGAACTCCGAGTGGGCGGAGGGCGTCGTCGACACGGTGAAGAAGAACAAGGAGGTGATCGCCACCGCCGTCGCCGCCTTCTCGCTCGGCCTCTTCGCCAGCAGGCTCTTCTCCAGGAACTAGATCACACGATTTCACAAATGCAGTTGCACACAGCTAGCATGTCACGTATATATACTCCATGCTCATATATACAGATACGGAAGTGAAATGTAAATCTGTCTATAATTGTACATTGATACAATCAAATACAAAGAAGATTTGAATTTACAGAAAATAGTACCTCAAGCTCCGGCTACCCAAAATATTAACTTCCAACAGAAGATTGATTGATAGGCACATGAGCATAACAACTTGAGCTGAATACTGATCATGATCCATCAGTATTTCAGGCCTTCACACTGATCAATAGTAATCAGCTAAAAAAATTCTGATTAGCATCAACAGTGCAGAACATCTCTTAAAGTGGATACTTGGTCGTTGTTCATATAGGTTACCATTTCCACTCGTGAAATTCTCAGATAGGTTACCATTTCCACTCGTGAAATTCTCAGATAATACAACAGCTGTGGACAGAGGGTAACAGAATTACACATACATGATACATAGCACAACTGGCTCTACGGTTTACAAAATATCACTAGCCATTATCTAATTCCAAGCTCCAAGGAGATGATCTTTGCACGTATACAAGAAGCATGCTTCTTTGTATACCAGAACCACAGTATCATCAAGAAGAGCGTGCTGTCCTGATGTAACTTTCTAATCTATCTAGGTGCAGTAGGAGTTGACCATCGCCCAGCTCCAGCCGCTGCACGCTTGCCCGATTGCCGCATCTCCTGTGCTTTGGCCAGCTGTGCAGTAAGATCCTAACCAAGAATGAAACAATCAGCTCGAGTTCCCTATAGAAACCAAAGAGTAATGAAGAGCAGCAAGGTACCTTTGGCTTGAAAGAGCCATCCAATGAGTGCAAGATTGTATCAGCAAGTCCATAATCAATGGCCTCTTGTGCACGGAAGTACCTCGGGCCTTTGAGAAATTCTGCGAGCTCTTCTTTCGGTTTACCAACTCCTTTAGACAAGAGATCGAGGTAGTAATCTGTGTTTGTATCTAACTCTTTTGCCTGGGTACAAAATAAAATATTCAATGAGGTACAGGTAGAGGCATAGCAGGGTATCGGATGGCGGGATAATGGAAAGAGTTAAATTTGACCTTGATCCACATATCAATGGCGGCTCCTCCAGATTTGTGGACCTTTGGAAGGTGCAGTTTAGCTGCATTTTAGTGGAACAACCAGTAATCTTTTAGGACCATACATCATTTTCATATATGCACACGCAAACATGTGATTAAACAAAGAGTAAGGAAGCTACGAAATATAACATACTGATAGAGTTTGGCAGCACTCCTCGTTTGCCCTTGACGCCAAGGGAGAGAAGCATTGCAGCCTGACCATATGCCATGCTAAGATTGATTGTGTAAACCTTGGATTTGCTTCGCTACAAAACAAAGAAAATATGATATAAATGTCAGAGTAAGCCTTTTTTCTTTTCTTTTTTAAAGAACCTTCTTGTTTTCTTCAAAGCAAATAAATCCGAGCACAACATATGACGGAGTTAAAAGCATGTCCTGTTTAGTAAAATGTCTACCCCTTAATTACAATGTCAAGCTTCAGCATAGTTACTTCTCAAATACAGGAGATATGCATCACTTCACTAAGACATTCATATTTGAGCCCTTGCAAACAATTTGCTGACTGGCAAGGCTTTGAGGCATAATGTTGCCTGATCACTAATCCACTAAGAATGTGTGAGGTGTGAGCTATTTACTATCTACCAGAATTTGTCTGCAACTGGCAGAAATTGTATATGGAATGAACCCAAATTGATCATGATTCAAATTAAGGTCATCGGTTCTTCTCACATACGGTCCTAGCACTGACTTCATCCCAGATATATATTTGAAAAGAGCATTGGTCATAAGTAAATATTCAGTGTGAAAGGTCAGACAAGTCCTTTTGCATTTTCAGTTTTAATTGTTCGCTACTCAACTCAACTAAAGTACCCCGCCGAATGAAATATGCAAGCAGAATCTAAAACATTAAATAGCGGCTACCATCTCCAATGACAAGCAAGGGGCACAAAAGAGTCGAGGATAGTCATCAAGTGTGCAACATATTTAATTGTTCTGGACTTGCAATGCCAATGATTGCAACCATTACGCATAGAAACTTTTATAAGGCATCCAACCACAGATAGAGTCCAAGACATGATAATAACATTATCGACCATAGATGAAAGTATGTTGGATTTCAGTTTCTGAAAAAGAATATGGCCTTACATTGATAAAATCAGCAATTGCATATGCATCTGTTTCTGATGCAACAAGCTCATTGTTTTCGTCCTGTTACAGCACAGAAGACGCAATTGTCATAGTTAAATAATAACAATACGAGACACTGGAAACTGATTAAAGATGACATAATGTCCCATTACCAGTACTGCAACAAGTACTTACCATAGTTCCAGTGGAGTTTATATAAAGATAAATTGGTTTTGAGCGGTCATCGTAATCAAGCCACAGAAATTGAGCAGCAATAAGCTCAGTTACTGCTGGCACTATCTGCCAACATAACAACGAACAGAATGTTACCATTATGTTCATTTAAACTATATAAATATCAAACCAACAGTCAAATAAAGTACAGAATTGATCTCTCACAGGCATTCCAAGAAATATAATTCGAGAGTCCAGTAGCAGTGATGGCAGATCTGGAGCAGAGCTTCTCATTCGCCTATATCCCCTTCCTCCTCTGCCCATTCCCATGCTCATGCTGCCCATGCCCATACCCATACCCATGCTGTAACTTGCAGGGCCCTCATGCTTGCCTGACAAGTTGTACATACCAAATTCATCGTAACTTCTTGCAGCAGAAACACTTTCCTACAGTTCACAGGGAAAAAATACAGTTCCAACATTGTTGCATTAACATCAACAATTTTCCAGATACAGAAATAAAAAAGAACTTTATACATATCACTAACCTCAGTAACTTTCTGTGACTGACGATCGTAAGGGTTATCGTCATTCATAAACATTTCCATCTGAGCAGGACTTAATCCATATAGGAATTGAGGAACATTCTTGTAGTTATCCATAACTGTCACAAGACATCACATTTCAAAGTGGTGCAAAACAAATAGCAGGTACAACAAAGAAAAGGTTAAATGATAAGATACATAAGAGTAAAAACAACAAGCCCGAAATGTTCGAATATTACCCTCCACCTCACCCTGGGAAAAGGTAGAACTGCTCAATTACTTAGCATGAAGTAAAAATGTATAATTCGATAAAACTATAAGGTCAAGCGTTAGATGAGTGTCTACAATGAAGACACCCCCCCCCCCCCCCCTCCTCCTCCTCCTCCCTATAAGCTAGTACATTTGACCCTATCAATTAGTCTCATCTATCATCTGGTACATTCAAATCTTGTGCTATGCATTTACCAAAAGATAAAATGAGGGTAGCATATTGCACATCAGGGAACCTTTACAGATAGTTTCTTCTATGCACCATCGCAAGCTTGTTAAATTGGTATTATCTTGCGATTAAGGTCAATGTGAATTCTGAACAAAGCAAATCATCTTAACAGAATAGTGCACAAGGCCCATCTTACGCCAACTTCTACAATTCCACACATTTGTTCATTCATGATCTATGTACTGACATTGAAACTGAAGAAAAATTCTTATAATCCTTGAGCTAACATGTAAAGGTCAACCATAAGTTCAAATAGAACATTAGTATGCTTCAATGCCATTTATATTTGTGCTCAGTAAAGGGTTCAGGGTTGTAGCCAATGGGCTGCCAGCTTGGTTAGGTTGTGTTCAGTACAGGGTTGTAGCTTCAAGTCGAGGCAGAAACAAAATTTTCGGTTATTTCAGTCTGGTTCATATGGAATTCAAAGTCTGACAGAGATGCGCGCTGTTGCATAATTGTAGACACGAACTCAACATGGCATCACCGTGGCAAGATCTTAACAAACAGCAAGCGATGGGGAGAAGGTACTAGGAAGCGAGAGTGCTTACGGCCATCCTTGAGGTTCTCCTCGCGGAACTGCTTGGGGATGTGGTCGTAGTTCTTGCGGAAGCCGCCGCCGTCACCGTAGTAGTAGTGGCACCTGCAGCTACCGGCCGGCCTCCTAGGGAGCTTCGCCGGCGTGAAGGGGGAGGACGAAGGAAGGACCGGGCTCCTGGCCGGCGACGGCGAGGCGGCGGCGGCGGGACAGCGCAGGGCGAGCGCCATGGGGCGGAGCGTGTGAGGGAGGAGACGGGGGTGGGCTGTGTGCGCCTCACTTCGTCTTCCTCCTCTGCTGCGGGGATTGGATAACCTTTTTCTTTTTTTTTTCTTTGTGCGTTGATCACTCTTAACGAGCCCAGCCCAAACTAGAGTCAAAGGAGGCCCATTCTACCCTACTATGCCGAAGTGGGCTCATTTTAGCTTTTACTTATGTGCCGAATGAAATGTGGTCCATATGAGCACTTGCTGACGATCCATCACAAATGCAGCTGACCAGTTCTTGCTCGTGATGGCTCTTGGTCCCAATTTTGTCATGGACGGCGCTCCCCCATGAGCATCTTTTTACAGGGATATCTCATACGTACATGTCATAATTAAGGACATGCTTATCTTGTATGTTTAGCAACAGGAGCTCGACAACTTTTGGTGTTTGTCGACCAGCACCAATGGAATGGAATATACTCTTGCGCGCCTCGCTTGAGAGTTAAATAGCAACTTATACTGTTCTTTCATCTTTGACCAGGATCCGGAGCGGAGCTGCAAGTTGGCCAGCATACAACTTTATTTGTTCCATACAAAACTGTCGTTATCTGCTCGAGTATATAGAAATAGTGATAGTGCAACCTGCAGCTGTTTTGAGATACTTTCGGCGAGATATTTTGTAAGGGTCCGACTAATTTTCAGCTGCCTGAAATCAGAGGGTTGTTTCAGTCGACAACCACAGCCTTCTGATCCCAATCGGACGGTCCATGTTTATGTCAAATTTGTTCCATGTATTAAATCTACAGTCAGGACTAAAACAAAAATGTTTTTAATTGTGATAACATAAACAAAATCCCTGACATGAAACAAATATCCGACGACAGAGACGTTGCCTGAATGAAACAGAGAATTCAGTCACCCGAACACAAGTAAATATGATTTTGTAATGGTGCTTAACTTTCTCTGTCCCGACGGATATATACCGTCATCAAAGATAACACAGAGCTGATCGTACCGATGCAAGCTAGCTTTTGCTACACTTCTTTCGTTCTTTTATTGACGACGTTCGGACAGAGATAAGCATTTCGTCGACACAAAATCAGAGGGACCCTTCTTTTTTTGGCGAATGGAAGGATCCTCGTGTATGGTTGCGTTGCGTGTGCTAAAATATTCAATCCCGACTGATTGCTGCAAGCAGATGACGTACGTATACGAGTAAGAAAGAACATGGACAAACACGCATGGGCTGTTGTTCTGTCTTCCTCACATCCTAAGAGAACAGACATTTTTTTCTCAGATAGAATACATAAAGACAGAGACACATTCTCCCTGAAGCCACGGGTGGTGCAAACCAGCTGGCGAACAAATCTTGGCAAATACTCTACTTGTGGTACAATTCTACGTGCGTGCCGTGTATAAAAAAAGTGCGGACAAGCCGTGATACTTTTGTCGACGCAAAGGTAGGTAAGAGGCATGGCCGTCTCGTGTCTTTTTGATCTGCGGACACATAGTCTATACAAGTGGCGCACAACATGCAGTGACAGGTGACGTCTGTATGCATGCTCCAGGATCCTCGTCGTCGTAACACGTACGTATCGCACTCCTAGTATCAGTAACTAGCGGTATTCAGCCCACAGGAACAATGGAAGCCGCTACGTGCTCCTTGTCAAACTACTTATCTACCTACTTTGCTACTTTCCCTGCTAGCTGGTATATTATGTATCTACGCCTGCTAATTAACAACAACCAAAAGTACGATGGATGCAGATATTTTGTGCCGCCGTGGCCGATGAAGTGATGAAAATTATACGCGCTTTAATTTCCATGCATGGTCGAGATGCTGTGAAGTTGATGTGGCCGAGAGGCCCGAGACCAGTACTTCTTCCAAGTTGGATGGCCATCATGCTTTTTAGTTTTTGCGCTGCCTTGCCAGAGACCCGGCGGCTGCTGAATCCTAAATCAAACTAGCATGCATGCATGCATTGCTCTTTTTCTTCGCATGCATCATCTTTAGCTGACAACATCAAAGAGTTGACCAAACTAACGACCTTTACTTTGATTTGCTTGCTAGGTCCTGTTCGTTTCTTTTAGCGCTAAATTTTAGAGGCCTCTAAACAAAAAAAATCTAGTACTAAATAAAGTTTAATGACAAAACCTTTTTACAGATGGGTACATCTTTACGAGACGAATCTAATGAGCCTAATTAATCTATGTTTTGCTACAGTGTAATGCTACAGTAACCATCATCTAATCATGACTTAATTACCTTTATTAGAATGTTCTCGCGAATTAGACCAAAGTTTTGTAGTTAGTTTTGTAATTAAATTTTATTTAATATAACTTATTTAGAATTTAGACCCCTCTAAAATTTAGACCCCCACGTACCGAACACCCTCCTACTTCCGGGCAGCTCAACCTATCAATCTCGTCATCTTTCTATCGTTCATCGCCCGGCATACCTGAAACTGCCCAAGATAGGCCAACTTCCTGGTTGGTTATAGAAAAATCCTACCACTACTTCATTGAAGGACGACTTGTCCAACAGGTGCGCATGACATGACATGGCCTTTGACACTGCGAGGTGCTAAAGGAGATCAAACGAGAAACCCAAAAAAAAGAGTATTGGTTAACACTAAAATGGTATCGCTTGTCATTTTTTTTACTTTCCCTTACTTTTTTTTTGGAAAAAACGATAGTTTTTCTAATTCCCTGTTTTTAATCAAACTTTGCATTCCCGCGCCGTTCCATATGATCGAAATCAAGGTTGACATTTTGAGACCAAAATATAGATGATTCCACCATCACATTAATTGAGGCTTATAGAGTTGATTGAACTCTGGTTCGGTGTAAGCTGGGTTAACAACTGTGAACATAGGTTTAATTTAGTGGAAGGGTTGTAATTGTAAATCTATGTCTATATAGGAGGGTAGGCATGCTTACCACGTTGATCATGACCATAAGATCGTAATGACAAATTAGTGGCTCGTCTGAAGCTGCAGGTTGAGACGTTAGTGGAAGACAAAAGGGTAACACAAAGATGACATGAGACACATCATACATGTAAGGGAGGTGGTGAGAAGAGAAGACCAAGGAGGCATGTTGGTGGCAGTGGCAGAATCAAGGGAGGGCCGGCCTATGTAATTGTCCAGAAAAATGATGAACATCACCGTTAGCGGGAGAGGAGAGGGCCATGGGCCCATGGTTATATACATGACGTTTGGCTCACGAAAAAGATCTAGTCCATCATAGACTCGTCCGTAGCTCAAAACGGATGGGCTCGTCCGACATGTTTTGAGGATGCCCACTCATTCCTCAAACCAAACGAGAACATCATGTTCTTATTCTGGCTAAGACTGACTCCAACAACAACATGCAAACCTAAATATGCGTCCAATTTGACACTGTGCATCACCAACTTTCACTCCAACAGCAGATGCAAACTAACAGACATTTTGCCACCTGAGAAGAGAGGAGATGTAAAAATACATCGTCTCTCCCCTCCGATGCATTCTCCTCTGCGTGCACGGCTACTGACCCCGCGTCGGCCTCCACACTGCCTCCGCCGCCGTCGACGCCGTGCCGGCCTCCACCGCCTCCACGGCCCCCGCAGACCCCGCGCCGGCTTTCACCGCTTCCGCCGACCTGCGCAGGCCTCCACCGCGATAGAGGAGAGAGACGAGGGGTGGAGGGGCCTACGAGCATAACGGAAGCGCGGGGAGGCGGCATCTCGAGCGCCGGAGACCGGAGGTAGCTGCTCAACTGCTCCAAGGGCTTCTTCTTCCTCAAATTCCTTCTCCCTGCATGAGCCTGCCGCCCTGTATGCTCCAGCAAAAAGCTCTCGGACCCGTATTCCAATAGCCCACATTGAAATCAAAACCCAGCTGTACAAATCCACCAGGCTACATTGTTAATTCCCCAAATCGAACTCATACGTGCCAAAATTGATGCAAAGGAAACCAATTAAGCATC
The DNA here is from genome assembly GCA_007726485.1 of Eragrostis curvula. Lineage (NCBI taxonomy): Eukaryota > Viridiplantae > Streptophyta > Magnoliopsida > Poales > Poaceae > Eragrostis > Eragrostis curvula. Next base: position 129,418 of record RWGY01000774.1, read on the forward strand.
CCCTTTACCAAATCGAAGTAGAAGGCAACACATCAAGCATCTGGCGTGGCGTGGCGTGTGGGCGCGGGGCGTTGGCGGGGCGTGGCGCGTGGGCGTGGGGCAGAGGTCGGCGGAGCGGGTGCGCAGGGGGTGGCGGCGGCGTGGGGAGGCGCGTGGCGGCGAGCTGGCTGCCTCGCGAGATGCAGCAGCTGCTGTTGAAGATGACGGAACGAGAACGATTGACATACTACTGCTTATGCCAGGCAAAAGGCCATTTGCATCTTCAAATTAGGCCTCCTTATTGGAGTCAGTCTAATGGTGACCATCTCATGTCGCAAACCAAACACATTGATAGGGTGCACAAAGGTTGAACGTTGAAATCATGGGGAAATGTTAGCTGCTCGAGCGAAATATTTGCTGGCAAGGTTGACGGTCGTTAGGGATATGAACATCGTTTCCTCCGTGGCGCGCATGTCCAAGTAGTTTTGGCCGTGACCTGGCAGACAGTCACCAAACCTCGTCCGTGCACAAGGGGTGTTTGGCGCTAGTTTCTTGTCCGGCTTGTTCACCTGTTTGTGCACTGTAGCACTGTTGCAACAGTGAAAGCACTGTTCACGAAACGAAGAAGACGAAACAAACATCATTTTGGTTTATGCACAGCAACAGTGAAAGCACTGTTCACGAAACGAAGAAGCCGAACAGTATTTTAGTTTATGTACTGTAGCTATAATACTGCTACAGAACGTAAGCAGATAGAAATGCTGGACATATAAGCCCAGCCAATTGTTTGCCCCGCACGAACAGGAGAGGCTAGAGAGAGAAAAGAGGATTTGAGAGAGAGGGAAAGGATTAATAAAGGCAGCGGGAGGAGGGATATTTAAGACGAGGAGAGAGAAACCAGAGGCAGTATGGATTCAGCCCACAGGAAAGGCGTCTCCTTCCTCCCTTGGTCGCCCCCGGTTTTGGGTGCTCGCTTCTCCCTCGCGGTTTGCTGCCTTCCCCTCTCCGCCTACACATACGCCAATGGATATCGTCAATCCACTATTCTTTCCCCAATTTATACCCACCCCCGATCCTCTCGCCTCCCCTTACTTCCGGCGCCGCCGCACCACCACCGTACCCGGCCGAACTCCGTGCAAGATCCCGTCTTGGCACGTCTAGCCCTGTCATGCCGGTGCAGATCGGAGGTGGGAAGGTGTCGGAGCCCAGAACCCGGGTGGACCTCTCGCCCACCGCCGTCGGCGACAAGGCCCGCGCTTCGTCCAGGAAGAAGAGCCGCAACAAAAAGAAGGCGCCAGCCGCGACGTCGGCCGCCCCCGTCCTCCCGATGCAGAGGCTCTTCGACACCAGCAGGGAGGTCTTCTTGGAATCATCGCCGGGCTTCGTGCCGCCGCCGGACGCCGTCGCGCGCCTCGCGGCCCTCCTCAGTACGTACTTTTAGCCTTGCCTTTATGCTTTGATTCCCGCTGCGCTTTCATTTCATTCATGCTTCGAATGAAACAGCCCAACACCAACTGCAGTAGAGGGTGCATGTTCCTCGTGCTTAGGATGTTGTGACAGCGATTATAGGGCGCACAAGGATCAAACCTTGTTGCCGCCGTACTTGTTCCTTTTCATTTCATCTCGTGAGACGTCTATTTTTGGCATGCCAAGGTCCCGGGTTTTGGGACCATATCTGCCTGATTCAGCGTACCTTGTGCCCCTGCCTTTTTGCTATCCATGTAGCAGCAGGTTTGCCATGCCATGGCATTGCAACAGTGCTCCGTAAGACCAACATTTTCAATGTTAAAAAAAAGAGAGCACTATTTTCAAAGCATTATAGAAAAGAGCAACATTTAAGTATTATTAATCTGGTAAACGGTTACCAGTAACTCCTCCAAGAACAGTCGGTTACACATTCTAGAAATGTATTTCAAACATGTTTTCTGCCTAGCAAAGTTGTGACGAGAAAAAACTTCTATGGTGCTAACTCGGCATTTGGATGCTCAATGTAGTAGTACAGACTACCGTGCCTGTACACACAATCTGAACCGAAAGTAATCATTTCATGTTTGACTGCTTGCTTCTGAGTAATAGAACCACCCCTGCTTACGCTAAGTTAATGAGTATGAGGACAGTTCTTCTATGCCTTACGGAAATGTCTATTGCCATTTGTTTAATCTAGCTTTCTGATTCAGATGATTTGAAGCCACATGATGTCGGGATAGACCCTTGTATGCCATGTTTCAAGCACAACGATTCTAAAGGGCCACCGCAAGTTACTTATTTGCATTTCTATGATTGCTCCAAGTTTTCGGTAATTTAACCTTCTCCACTTTTGCATCTTTTGTTGCTGTAGTTTAAAAAAGGGTCTCTTGCTGAATCTTTGTATGCTTTGTGCAGTTTGGTATCTTCTGTTTACCGAAATCTGGTGTCATTCCCCTCCACAACCATCCTGGGATGACAGTCTTCAGCAAGATTCTGTTTGGCTCGATGCACCTGAAGTCGTATGACTGGGCTAAAAGTCTCCCGGATAGTAGTACTAATGCACTGGAGAACTCCGATGGTTAGTTGATGGCCTGCTTTCCTCTCCATTGTTTCTTTGAGAATGATTCCAGTCTAGGGACATATGTTACCAGCACCGCTCATTTTGCCATTCGTCTCTTATCCTAACTGCAGGAACTCGTTTAGCCAAGGTGAATACTGATGACGCTTTCGATGATTCATCCGAGACCGTAGTTCTATACCCAGAAAACGGAGGAAATTTGCATTGTTTTACTGCATTGACCCCTTGTGCTGTGCTTGATGTGATGGGCCCCCCATACAACCGTGCTGATGGAAGGGATTGCGCATACTACAGTGAAGCACCATACTCGAGTTCATGTGGTGAGTTCCTTTTTCCGATTCGAACTGCTGTAGTTGTTGAATCCTATGTAAGAGAGGGCAAATGCAATCTTCATCATGTAATAATATACAAAAAGCTTGTTTGAGAGGAAATGTTAAGTTCGAATCAAATAATTGTTATCCATCCTTGAAGCTGAGGGAAAAAATGATCTGATTTCAGGTGGAGACAACCAGTTTTCTTGGCTCAAAGAGATTCCTAGCACATTTGAAATGAAAGGTATACAAATGGTGCGAAAGTTCGTCGCGTAGACAAGGCTTGCATGAAGTTGTGGCGACTTGGAACCACTTCCGCTGAGGATCATGCCAGTGCCTCTCTAGCTTGATGTAGATATCTGTAACCGCGAAGACAGACAGGTGGTACAAGGAAGCCTGGGCTAGGAAACTCCACAAGTGACAACTTCACATTTCTTTGGCTTATTTCATCCGAGTTGAAACAATCTCATGTGCTTTCGGATGACTCTGCTTCTCTTATGCTATCTAATAGTGCGATTAAAATTGGGTGTACACTGTCTACAGGACTTTTTTGGGACATGATCACTTTTTGTTTCCCTGTACAACTGTGCGCAGGTGTTTTTAGAAGTGATCATATACCAAATTCAGTGGGTCGTCTGATTGGGTTGTTGAGCAGGAACACTACTCGTTTTTGCCTGCTTGTTAGAGGTCTCTTTTGTTCATGTTTTCAGGGGTTTATCTTTTGTTTCTTCATCAACAAAGAAATGTCTGTCGATAGTAGCATATGGATGTCTGAGGTGACCTTTTTTTTTTTTTTTTTTTTTTTTGGTGTCTCGGTCTGACTGCTCTGTTCCTCGTCGTGCACTACTCCTACACAAACCCTTTTGAGTCTTGGTTCCGGCTCCAAACTGCATTTGAATATGGAATTATGCTTTGATGCGCCAAATGGATAATCTAGCCGTCCATTCATCACCGAGACCGATGAAACAAACACTGTACTGTAGGAGGGACGGGGACCAAATAGACATGGTCCAGTCATACTAGGGTTTGAAGAAGCTCCAAGCAAGCCGATGCATGAATGGGAACAGTATCTGCGTTGTACTTGTCTGACGTTGAGTGCTTGCAGCATATGGCAATTACCTTCACCAAAACGTCACGAAGGATCATTCAAAAGGAAAAGAAAAGTAAACACGAAGTTTTTGGCATCGTCAATGGTTCGTTAGGTACGCAACTGCTAGACATGGATTTCATGGCGACTCCAACTCTTTTTGGACTTTGACAGCATCCCTTCACTTGGAAGCAACACATCCGAAAGAAAAAGGAATGAAAACACTATAAAAAAACCAATTAAAAGAGGTGGTTCAATAGTTCAATTAATGGGTAATCCAGATTTGAACAGAGCCCGTAATGTGAGACTGTAAGCAACATTCCACCCAAAGTGGAAATACCGTGTGGAGTGCTAATTGCATTATACCACTTCAAATTTAACTGGGCAACATCTTCGCAAAAAAAAAAAAAAAACCGGGCAACATATTAACCTCCATTTACCAAATTTACAGTGTTGCTTTATTATTCACCATTTTGACTTGTCATCTTTTCTTTATTGTTAACAACATCCAGAAATATAAGACTTTTCTTTTTTGAAATGAAAATATTCGAACAATATTATTAATCAAATATATGACAGATAAATTCAAAATTGACATGCCTCGCAAAAAAAGAGAGTCAAAATTGACATTATATATATATTTTTTTTGAGGGGATCAAAATTGACATTATATGCTTTTGGTCGACGTATACACTGGGCTGCAAGCAACAGGCCTGGAAAGGAAAGAAAACAAATGGGCCTTAGTTGGCCCATTGACAACATAAGAGCAGCCCAAAAAGGAAATAAACAGCAGCGGCGCGGCGAGTCCAGGTGCTCGAGAGCGTTTTCTGCGTCTCGGACCACCACCGCCTCCTCCTTCCCTGACCTTCCAGAGCCTTGAACCCTTCTCACCCACTGTCACCGGCGGCGGCGGCGGCGGAGGCGTAAGCGGCGGTGAAGATGAGCGTGTGGAACTACGTCGTGACGGCGCACAAGCCGACCAGCGTCAGCCACTCCTGCGTCGGCAACTTTACCAGCCCCAACCAGCTCAACCTCATCATCGCGTGAGTAATCCCACTAATCCCCATTCCCTCCTATGTATTTTCCCGCTCCTGTCTAGACCTTGGGGTTAGCTCAAAGGTACGCCTCCCATTGCCGGCGCCCACGGACTGGGGATTACCGATGTTTTCTAGGGTTTAGGGTTGGGTTTGGGGCGCATACTAGGGTTTGCTCTAAGCTGAAACGCTGCGGAATGCGCAAGTTCTTCGAATTCATTCGGCTTGTTCCGGCAGGATTCAGTGTGGGGTGAAACATGGAAGGGATGCATCTGGATTCTCTACGGGGAAGGCAGACTGATTGCTGCCCACTAGTAATGTGGGATCTGAGCTTTTATTTTGCTATTGAAAACAGAACATATTGCTTTTATTTAGAGCCAATAAAGATTTGTACATCCATAACCCAGGCCACCAGCTTATAAAGATAAACCCTGGTGGATGCATTTTACCATCCTATAACAGCTATAGAAGACTTCGTACGTGGGATCTGAGCTTAAGGTCAGTAAAACCCTAGCCTCCATTTTGATTCGCTGCGAAGTCGAGGTATAACAAAGTGACACATAGGCAGAAATAACTGTTACACTTTTTATATGTAATAACTCTTAGGATGGTCTATCACAGAAAACTACAACTAACATTAGGTCAGGATGCTGCATGTATGTTCCGTAGAGAGATGGTAAGACATTTTAAGTCATTTGTGGATACTTTACCACCTATTCAGTTTAGTATCAATTCATCTAGGAAACTCTTACGTCGATTGCAGATCAATTGGATTGCAATGTTCTTTTGGCATTTGTCCCTGTTAATCCTTTACTAAGGTACACATTTACCAAACTTACAGGAAATGCACCCGCATCGAGATCCATTTGCTTACTCCTCAGGGCCTTCAGGTTAGTGATTTGTAGTGCTGACAAAGTAGAGCATTACTATGTGATACTGTAAGACCATAACATTTTTGTTCTGCAAGCAGCCCATGCTCGATGTACCTATATACGGAAGAATTGCAACAATCGAACTCTTCCGGCCTCATGTGAGTTATTTTCCTGTTCCCTCACTTGTTAAAATAATTATCTTGTCCTTGTAAAGTTTTTCTTATAAAATTAGTTTCCTTTTGTTTCTTCTCTCCAGAATGAGACTCAGGATTTCCTTTTCATTGCTACGGAAAGGTATAAATTCTGTGTTCTGCAATGGGATGCAGAAAAATCAGAGCTCCTCACCAGGTTTGGATTTCTTACTCTGCTGGTTTCACTTTAATGTTGTTGGTAGAACAAGAGCATATTGTCAATCATGAATCAACAATATATTTATAAGCACTGGCGATGCCTATTGTTTTTCAGTAATAATAATTTATCTGTAATATGTAGAGCAATGGGAGATGTTTCTGATCGCATTGGACGTCCTACGGACAATGGACAGGTGTGGCCTTCTCTTTCAAGTTTGAATTCTTTCATTCTCATCGAACTACTGTGAAGCTATTCCTTTGATTTGAACTTAGAATTTCCCAGCATAATACAGAGTTTGCGAGTATAGATATAGCAGCACTCTTTCTTGTATTTTTGTTTTACATGGCTCGACAATAGCATTCGGCGGTTTCACATGGCTCAACTAATATTCGGTGTCCTTTTGTTTTCATGTAGATCGGAATTATTGACCCTGACTGTAGACTCATTGGCCTTCACCTGTATGATGGCTTATTTAAGGTAAGCTGACTTTGCTTCTTTAGTTTTTCTTTTCTACGCATTTCAGGTTTGTCCTTATTATCCATGGAGAGATATGTTCATTTATGTATTTTTTCTTTGAATTAGAATTGAAGATAATATATGTATGTCTAAGTTCCTTTGGGACCTTTGCTGGACAGGTTATACCATTTGACAACAAAGGACAGCTGAAGGAAGCTTTCAATATCAGGTATGAGTGGATTGATGACACAAATATTTATATATCTGGAAAACTATGTGGTAGTGTGGTCAGTAACTAGAATTTTTGGAGCTGCATGCAAACTCATCGTGTCTAGCCTTTTGCAGATTTTTGTTGAGATGACCATAATGTGCAAATAGTGTAACCTAGTTTTGATTTCTCAAATTTTCTATTCTGTTGCTTGTTCGATTTATTAGCATAAAATAAGTGGTGTTATTTTATTATTCTGGCTTCATGTATCATCTATCAAATCAAAACCCATATGTCCTTATGGCATCTGATGAAACCATGCTAATGTTTTATAGGATTAAAGCATTTGTCTCTAGGCTGTTGAAGCCATAAATTCTGATGACGCACCTATTATTTGAACATCATGACATATTTGATTTTTCATTGATGATTTCTTATACGCTGATTACCCAGATGTTTTGAGTATATTGTCTAGTCTGACAATTATCTTGTTCAGAATCTCTAATATCATTGCTTTATTTTAGACTCGAAGAACTCCAAGTATTGGATATCAAGTTTTTGCATGGTTGTGTTAAACCTACTATTGTTGTCCTCTACCAGGTCTGTTTGGAATTAACATATTTTTACATCGCAATGATTAAAGTCTAATCCACTGATTCAGTTGGACAGATGAACTGCATTAGTAAATGGTTACTTTTGTTTTGATGATTTTATGTTCCGTGACTTTAGGATAATAAAGACGCCAGACATGTTAAGACTTATGAAGTTGCATTGAAGGACAAGGACTTTGTTGAGGGTCCTTGGTCACAGAATAATTTAGACAATGGTGCTGGTCTGTTGATACCTGTACCAGCTCCACTTGGTGGTGTGATAATTATCGGCGAGGAGACAATAGTTTACTGCAATGCCAATGCTACATTTAAAGCTATACCAATAAAACAGGTACTGCTTCTTCTCTATTGAAATTTAATTTTCTTTGTGGTGCCTAGGGCTTAGTGATGCCAACTCCATGTTGGTAGGTATAGCGTCAACGGACTAATTTTATAATTGATCTTTACATTTTCTGCAGTCCATCATTAGGGCTTACGGGCGTGTTGATCCTGACGGTTCTCGTTATCTACTCGGTGATAACACAGGAACACTGCATTTACTTGTCCTTACCCATGAACGAGAAAGGTAACAGTTGGTCATTATTTGGGGAACTAAAAGGCTTGTAACCCATTGCTTACAAATTTTCTGTTTTCATTTTTTCCCTGCATTTTAGGGTTACTGGTTTGAAAGTTGAATATTTGGGAGATACTTCAATCGCATCATCAATTTCATATCTTGATAACGGTGTCGTCTATGTTGGTTCACGATTTGGTGATTCACAGGTAAGTCATTTTTTTATTCAAGTTAGATGAAAACAAAATATTACATGCCATCCTTCATGTTCTTTGGGACATACATACTTGTATTAAACAGTTTATTGTTCTTAACAGCTGGTAAAGCTGAATCTCCAAGCTGATGCAAGTGGTTCATTTGTTGAAGTTCTTGAACGCTATGTGAACCTTGGACCTATCGTGGACTTCTGCGTGGTCGACCTTGATAGGCAGGGACAGGGGCAGGTGGTTACTTGTTCTGGAGCATTTAAAGATGGTTCTCTTCGGGTGGTTCGGAATGGTATTGGGATTAACGAGCAGGTATTCAATTGAGAGTAATCTGTTATTGCCAGCTCTTTAATGTGGAGATGTTGAACTGTCTATCTTCTCTTGTATAATTAGGCTTCAGTGGAGCTCCAAGGTATCAAGGGATTATGGTCATTGAAGTCTTCCTTCAATGATCCTTTTGACATGTACCTAGTCGTGAGCTTTATAAGCGAGACCCGATTCTTGGCTATGAACATGGAAGATGAGCTAGAAGAAACTGAGATAGAAGGGTTTGATGCTCAAACACAGACCTTGTTTTGTCAAAATGCCATCAACGATCTTCTTATACAGGTGCCTTTCTAATAACGTTTTTACTTTTTTTTTTTATTGGCACAAAAGCTGACCAACGAAGCATTATATGGAAATGGAAAAGAGTAATTAATTAACAAGTAGTATTACCGAAATCTTATGGATATAAAAAAAAAACATTTTTCTTGTCATTTTTTATGTACCTGATTGTGTCCCTTAAAAGTTAAATTTATCCAGCCATCCATACTTTATCTGTTGTTTCCGTCACAGGTTACGGCCAATTCTGTTCGGCTAGTGAGTTGTAACTCCCGGGAGCTAGTGGATCAATGGAATGCACCTGAAGGATTCTCAGTTAATGTTGCATCGGCTAATGCCAGTCAGGTGCCTTTTTGAGTTACACTGTCTTGTGAATTTTGGGCAACACAGTGTATCACATTTAGCGAGTGCGAGACAACAAATGACACTTCTTCAAAACATGAAACTTTTCACATTCACAATTGATGTTTCCCTTTGGAAGTAGTACATTTACCTTTTTCTTATGTTTTTCCCATAATAGGTCATTTGTTGCCAAATACGATCTCATAACTAGATTTAGATGTGTAACATTACGACTATGTGATGCATTAGTGTGTAGTGCCTTGTTGATGTACATTCATGACCTCTACAATTACCCAAAATAAATCCAGAAGAGAAGTTTAGTCATGAGAACTCTAAATTAGAGACACGGGGACACTAATTATCAGCAGCCATTACAAGTCGAGCAATATTTTCTTGAAAATCCTAGTACGAATTTGAATGATTTATGTTCCCTTTGCTTCATTGTTCCTGTAGTGACTTTTATTTGCACAATATTCGTTGCAGGTTCTGTTGGCAACTGGTGGTGGCCATCTTGTTTACCTAGAAATTAGGGATGCTAAACTTGTTGAAGTGAAGCATGCACAGCTGGAACATGAAATTTCATGTCTTGATTTGAACCCAGTTGGGGAGAATCCACAGTATAGTTCCCTAGCGGCTGTGGGGATGTGGACAGATATAAGCGTTAGAATATTTTCACTTCCAGACCTTGAATTAGTAAGGAAGGAAACTTTAGGTGGAGAAATTGTTCCTCGGTCTGTTCTTCTGTGCACCTTGGAGGGGGTATGTTCTTGACCTCACTTTCCTATAAAAGAAAAATGGCTACTGCAAGTAACATATACTTGCCTTCTCTTTTCAGGTTTCATATTTGCTCTGTGCCCTTGGAGATGGTAATCTGTTCAGTTTTCTGCTGAATGCTAGTACCGGTGAACTGACTGATAGAAAGAAGGTTTCCCTTGGGACCCAACCAATCAGCCTTCGTACATTCTCATCAAAGGGAACAACCCATGTGTTTGCTTCATCAGATAGACCCACCGTCATCTACAGCAGCAATAAGAAGCTGCTATATAGCAATGTCAATTTGAAAGAAGTTAATCATATGTGTCCTTTTAATACAGCTGCTTTTCCAGACAGGTTATTTCTCTCTAGATTGTGCCATGAAATAAGTTGATCTTTGAATTCACTACCTCTTGTATGCAACTTTGAGTTCTCTATGTCCAGTATGTTATTGTGAATGCTTGTGGGATTAGGGAAGTGTTCTTTAAAAGTCAAACACTTGATTTCTAAACTAGCAGTACCAATACATTTGAATCGGCTTTCTTTAGTTTGATCAGTTTGAGAGTCTGTGCTGAACACAATGGTGTCGATAATTCATTTCACACTTTTTCATATACTAGTTCTTTCGACAAGATCAAACCACCTCTTTTGTAACGCATGTTGACAAAATTATATGGTCAACTGTCAAATTAGCACGTTAGTGACAATTTATAACCTACCAGTTATGTCTACTAATGTGTTCATTGTCTCTTGATTGTTGCTATTGCCATTCTTAATGATGCTGTGAGTTGACACTGTATTTATGTCTTCTTTTCATTAATGTTTCCTTAGTGGTTGTTTGGAAAAGGTATCACTGTCTTAAGTTTTCTTTAGTTGACCCCATCTTTTTTCTATATTACAGCCTTGCAATTGCCAAAGAAGGTGAACTTTCAATTGGGACCATTGATGATATCCAGAAGCTCCACATCCGCACAATCCCCCTTAATGAACAAGCACGACGCATTTGCCACCAGGAGCAATCAAGGACACTAGCATTCTGCAGTTTCAAGTATAACCAGACTAGTATGGAGGAAAGTGAGACACATTTCATTCGTCTGTTAGATCATCAAACTTTTGAGTTCCTGTCAACATATCCTCTGGATCAATATGAATGTGGCTGCTCCATCATTAGCTGCTCATTCTCAGATGACACTAATGTTTATTACTGTGTTGGAACGGCATATGTTTTACCCGAGGAAAATGAACCAACAAAGGTAATCTGTCTGGGTTTGGTATATTACTAAATTTCTCAGTAAGAATCTTATTGATTTCTCTTTCACAAAATGCTTATGCCTTTATGCATCTTGGTGTAGGGACGAATCCTTGTATTTGCAGTTGAAGATGGAAGGTTGCAACTAATTGTGGAAAAAGAAACCAAAGGAGCTGTTTATTCGCTGAATGCATTCAATGGTAAACTGTTGGCTGCTATCAACCAGAAGATTCAGTTGTACAAGTGGATGCTTCGTGAGGATGGTTCACATGAGTTGCAATCTGAGTGTGGCCACCATGGGCACATACTGGCCTTGTATACTCAAACCCGTGGTGACTTCATTGTGGTTGGCGATCTGATGAAATCGATATCCTTGCTGGTCTACAAGGTAGCATCTAACTGATTGCTGGACACAATGCAATATCTCTAATTTGTAACACCTTATTCATTTGCCCAATGCCTAATGTTTTGTTCTTCTGGGCAGCATGAGGAAAGTGCTATTGAAGAGCGTGCCAGGGATTACAATGCGAACTGGATGACTGCAGTTGAGATGCTTGATGATGAAATCTATATTGGCGCTGAGAACAACTACAACTTATTCACCGTGCGCAAGAATAGTGATGCAGCCACAGATGACGAAAGGGCCAGACTTGAGGTTGTCGGGGAGTACCATCTTGGAGAGTTTGTTAACAGGTTCCGCCACGGTTCACTTGTTATGCGCCTTCCAGACTCAGAGATGGGCCAGATTCCCACGGTCATCTTTGGCACAATCAATGGGGTGATTGGAATCATCGCTTCTCTTCCACACGACCAATATGTGTTCCTGGAGAAGCTGCAGTCCACTCTTGTGAAGTTCATAAAGGGTGTGGGAAACCTGAGCCATGAGCAATGGCGGTCATTCCATAATGACAAGAAGACGGCGGAGGCTCGAAATTTCCTGGATGGGGACCTGATTGAGTCATTCCTTGACCTTAGCAGAAGCAAGATGGAGGAGGTGTCCAAGGTGATGAACGTTTCTGTTGAGGAGCTGTCCAAGAGGGTGGAGGAGTTGACGAGACTTCACTAGACCAACAAGTAGAAGTTTGCTGTAACTTATGGCATGTATATCCTTGACCTTTTTTTTTCCCCAAGTCGCAAAGTCGCATGTAGTTTCATTGCAGTGACTTGCCTCTGCAATGCTGTTGCCGCCGGTGGCACCCTATGACAGTGTTTGCTCTTGGTTGTAACTTATTTTTCCTGTTGGATGACCCAATAACATTCAGGTGTGATGAGGACATTAGGCTGAAACGAGAAATTGGCGGTGAGCACTTGTGCTGTTCAGACTAGTTTGTCCAGTTGCCAACAGAGCATGTGGTTGTAGTTCGCAATGGTTGAACCGGTATTTTGCATTCGTAGTTTGCTTAAAGAAGATTCCGTGGGCAAAGGCTCGCCGTATGCGTTTTTTTAAACACTTGCGCTGCTGGTTCCCTGGCGGCGGCGACCAGGAACGGTGGGCCGGGTTTAAAATGAGTGGACCTTTTGTTTTTATCTGTCATCACTGAGTAGGAAACAGCATCAGCCTCTGTCCGAGAAAGCTGTCAATCTTTTGTTCTTGGGATGCCCCTGCTCCCCCTTTTTTTGAACTGGCCCCTGCTCGCCGTATTCGTTTTTTTTTTGTAAGACTAGGAAGATGTTTCGCAAAAAAAAAATTATGAGCTGTGTAAAAGAAGGAAAGAAAAGGCCTTGAGTTCGTCCTTGGAGCAGCATGATTGTTGCAGACTTGATGAAACAGACGAGTCAATCGTAGGGACGGGATGCTACTCATCCCAGTGGTCCAGTCCAGCCAGTACGACTAGTACTGGCACTCCAAAGCCAATCGGTTTCGAAAGCGCGACGCCCTGCCGTTTGGGAAATGAAATTGCATCCATCGGCATCGCAAACCGCTGCCGGGTTTGGTTTGGAACTTTGGAGCCGAGGCAAACCACACAAGCTCGCGACGCCCTCATCTCCGCCCCCACGCGCCTCGCGGGGTTGGTTTGCCATCTCCCTCTCTCTCCCTCTGTCGCCTCGCGCACGGGGGCGCCCACCCTCGCCGCGGCACCTGCCTCGTCTCCCCTCCACCGCCGCCACCCATTCGATCCGCCCGCGCCTCTCGCCGCCGATCGCGGGGGCCCGGAGCCCGCCGCCGGCTCGGCCTCCCCAAGCGCCCGAACCCTAGATCTGGTGCGGATCCCGCGCCTCGCTCGCCGCCATGTTCTGGCGCATGACCGGCCTCTCCGCGGCCTCGCCCGTGAGTACACTCCCTTTCCTGCTCCAATGCTTGTTCTCATCGTTGAATCTAGCCGCTGCGACTGCTCTCGCCGCTCGGATCGCGATGCCCCTCTGCTCTCTCTGGCTCCCATCCGTTCCGGCTGCGCTTAGGGTAACAGGGTTGCTTGCTGCCCTCAGATTACATACATACACCTCCTCTGCACTATGCGCAAGGGGTTTCACGAATTACTTGAGCTGCACTGCTGTTGAGTACTCTCATTGTTGCAACCAATGTGATAAGTTGGGCAGGAATTAATTCTCCCTAGTCTCAAGGATTACATTGACTCCTGCTTTGTTGATGGAATGCATTCTACTTCCGCTGCATTTCGGCTTACATGACACTGTTGAACTGATATCATGCAAACCACACTTTTATTTCTTCTCTCCATTAACGTAGTAGTAATGTAAGGTTCGTTCCATTAAACCCGTGCATTGTAGGAAAACAGCTCTCCCTATGGAAAGTTTCGTAACCACTAGTTCCCTCTGTCTGTTTCATCCGTTTCTTGTGCACTATTCGTCTTCATTCACATCCCCACTCATTTATTAATAACTGAAAAATGATAATTCAGCACGATTGCTGTTCTGATTATTACTCTTCTCATTGTAAGGCCTTCGTGAAAATTTACTACCATACCCTGGGAATATTCCCCTCGCTTATCTAATTCTTTTGTATCTTATTGGCCAGGTGGATACAATTCTAGACAAGGAAAACTTCACATTGGAAGAGCTCCTTGACGAGGATGAAATTATTCAAGAGTGCAAAGCGCTCAATACTAGGCTCATAAATTTGTAAGCTCATTCAGCATTTTTAAGTAACTGTTGATCCTTTTTAATTACCGATTTAGAGACAATAACTGAAAGACCTGTTGCTTAATCTGATTTATTGGCAGTAGGTGTTTCCAACTGCAGCCTACACATAATAGAATCTTCATATGAATAAAAATATAATGATACATGCTATTCTGCCATCGTTTTAGGCATCATCACTGCTTATCGGAGTTTTATCATCGAGAATTTAGAAACCCTTTTAATTGCAGTTTGTCTGTGCACACAACTTGTTCGTTTTCATGTTTCAGATCCTTTGCATTTTGCTCATGCATACATGATGTGCAATTAACTTGGTATGTTAGCAGCAATCGATTCTAAACTACTTCCTTGGTTTTCTAGGATAATTCATTCTCTTCCCCCGTTTTTGTTAGCATTTGCAGAGTAGGTTCTGCTTAGTGATCGTGTATTTGAGTTTGCTTTCAGTTTCCATTTGTTTTGCTTATGTCAACTGTTGACAAATGGGGATTATGTCTTCTGGCGGACTAGATGCGACCTGGCTTGCATTTTTCTTATAAATTATAAATGCTTGGGTTCGAAATCTGGAATTGGTACAGGCATACTTATTATATCTTTCAATTGTGTGTGTGTTTTTGGGAAACTTCAGTGCAAATCGTTTCTTTCACCTGATTATATTTTTGTTCTCCTGTGTAAAATGCTTGAATGTTGTACGTAGCTTGCGTGATAAGGCCCAAGTGGAGCAGCTGCTTCGTTACATCGTGGAAGAAGTTCCAGATGATTTAGAGAAGAAGCGGTCTTTCAAGTATGCTTTGAATATTTAGCTTTTACTAACACGTTACATGTAAAAAGCTTGCTAATGATCCTTGTCAAATCCACTTGTCTTGTTTTGCAGGTTTCCATTTATCGCTTGCGAGATATTTACTTGTGAAATTGAGATTATCTTGAGGACCTTGGTAGAGGATGATGAGGTAAACACTATGACTTTTCGCTGGAATTTTCTAGTTTACAGGTTGATGAACTTCTTTGTTTTAACCTTTTCCTCTGTTCTGTTACCTGACACAGCTAATGGGTCTGCTTTTCTCATTTTTAAAACCGGACCATCCTCATAGCCCTTTGTTAGCTGGTTACTTCAGTAAGGTACTGTGTCCCCTTTTCATTCCTTGGCTCAACCTGTTCTCCACATCTACGCATCATGACAAATTACAGAGCTTATTCTGGCGTCATGTTTGTTATAGGTGGTAATATGTTTGATGCTGCGGAAGACTGCTCCTCTTATGAATTATGTTCAGGTATTGCTGATTGGCTCTATAGAAACATAGATTGCTGCCAGGTTCTCTTTGTGATGAGAATCTGAAATAATTTCCTACATTGTGCCTTGAAGCTCTTGTTTTTTACCATTATTTTTAGTTTTTACTTATAAGGTCCTGTACATCACCGTAAACATGTTAATATTACAATATACGTCTCACCACCTTTGTTTCTCTTTCTAGGAGCATCCAGATATTGTTATCCAACTTGTTGACCTTATTGGCATCACATCAATAATGGAGGTATATTTTTACTGAGTTCATTCCCCGTCTATTATGTTGAGTGCATCTGGTTGCTTTTATTTATGAAATTGATTAAAACAGGTGCTGATGAGATTGATTGGTGCCGACGAAACCATATACTCGAATTTTGCTGACACATTGCAGTGGTTAGAAAATACAGATGTCCTGGAAATGATTGTGGATAAATTTAGCTCATCAGTAAGTACTCATGACATGACTATGTTAGACTTGGATTGGTTAAGGATTTTTTTATTATCTCCGTAGATTATATCTTTATCCAATTTCAAATTGTAGAAAGACTTTAATATGTTTGTCAGCAAAGAGCTTATATATTTTTGTGCTATTGTGACTACTCAGGACTCCCCTGAAGTACATGCAAATGCTGCAGAAATCCTTTCCGCAGTTACTCGATGCGCCCCTCCTGTTCTTGCTGCAAAGATAAGCAGCCCAAGGTTTGTATTTTTGAGCTTCATAGTCCTTCCGGTATCAATGGCCATTGTTTCACATTTCTTTGCTCTTCCCTGGTATTTCAGTTTTGTTGGTAGGCTGTTTCGCCATGCTCTTGAAGAATCAAGACCGAAATCTGTGCTGGTTCATTCATTGTCAGTATGTATATCATTGCTGGACCCTAAGAGATTAGCATCAGCTTCGTACCAAGCATTTAGAAGTAACTTAAGTCACGGGACCCTTGTAACTGCCAGTCCAGAGACAGTTAATGGCATGCTGGAGAGTCTAGGTGAGTGCTGTGCATTTGATTCGACCAAGTTGATGCTGTTTTATTTTTGTATCTGATTTTTGCTTGTGATATTGATTTTCTATCACATGCATTATCCTTTATAGTGTTTTACATGATACAATTGGTGTTTTTACTGAAATGTCTGATTGCCTTTTTGAGGGACTTACGGGTGTTCCTGAAATCATATCTTAGGTGATTTGCTGAAGTTACTGGACATAACTTCTTCAGAAAATATTCTTCCTACAACGTATGGAAATTTGCGCCCTCCTCTTGGAAAACACCGTTTGAAGGTACATCTTTTGCTGTTACTGCCCTTTACTAATTGTCCTTTGTTTACACCATTATATTTTTTTTCCTGAATGGATTGATGTTATGCTTCTAGTTTTTTTCTATTGGAAATATCTTAGCTGCTTAGGGCTATTTAGACTTTACTACCGTTACTTTTGCATTGGGCCATTTGTGGGGCTCATTTCTGTGATATGCATGCAATGTTCATCCTGATGGCTGCAACTACTGTTCACCTTGTATAATCTCATGAGTTAGACACAGCTTGGGAGGTCCAGCTTTCAATGTTCCACATCGGAGTTCTTTCCTTCTCTGCTTTGGTTTTTATGAATGATATTCTTGTTTCTTTCAGATTGTAGAGTTTATCTCTGTTTTGCTCACAATTGGTAGTGAAACCGCTGAAAGGGAGCTAATAAGCCAATCAGCAATAAAGCGTTCCATCGATCTGTTTTTTCAGTAAGTGGGCTACTATGTGCTTACGTGCTTGTAATTGTTATTGTAAAAGGAAACTCTTCACACATTGCATTGTACTGCAGGTACCCTTATAATAACTTTTTGCATCATCATGTGGAGAACATTATTATTTCTTGCCTCGAGGTTAAAAGAAATCATCTGATTGACCATGTTCTTAATGACTGTGACCTTGTTGGTAAAGTTCTCGCTGCAGAAAAGAATTCTACTCTCTCAGCAGACTCCAGTGGGGTAATCTATTCTGAATTCCTGTCAGCTTGTTTTCTCCTTGCCACACTACATGGATATAGGTTCCTGTACCCTGATTATATAATCTGTATTTTCAGCCGACATTCCTGTCAGAAGGGAAAAAACCTCCAAGAATTGGGAATATTGGGCACATAACTCGTATAGCAAATAAGCTCATTCAATTGGGAAATTGTAACAGCATAATACAATCTCACTTGCAGGTAATTCAAGCTCCTGTTATTTCGCTAGCCCAACAATTTGAAATATTGTTTGCTAGTGTTATATGATGTACTGATCCACATTGATAATTCATGTTCATAGGAGAACAGCGAGTGGGTTGAATGGCAAGCTGATGTCTTGGTCAAGCGCAATGAGGTGGAGAACGTGTATCATTGGGCATGTGGGTAAGTTCTTTGCCCGTCTACCCTGTATCTTGTCTCTGGCTTTCGTGTACGACTGTACGTTGCGGAGTGATGCATGATGTCGGATATACATGTTTTATCTGCAGGCGTCCAACTTCTCTGCATGATCGTGGGAGGGATAGCGATGACGATGACTTCCGAGACCGGGACTATGATGTGGCAGCACTTGCAAATAATCTGAGCCAGGCATTTCGATATGGGATATACAGCAATGATGACATTGAAGAGGTAATTTTCTGGATTTTACATATCGTGAGCTTTGATTGCGTGCTAATTATATTTTTAATATTTTTACCTGGTGATGTTGACATTGAAAAGGTGATTTGTAAATGAATTCAGGGGATTGTTGTATCATATTTTAAATGTAGTACTACCCTTAAAATTCTCACAGATAGCTGTTATAACATTTTTACTACTATGGCTCTATGCTACATTTGTAATATGTATTTCATGTTTAATGATTGCAGGCACAAGGATCACATGAACGAGATGATGAGGTATGTTACAATGCTATTTCTGTGAAGTTTACTATTTGTGTTGTTAATTTTGTCTGATGAATACTTGAATACAATCTCATAGTTTGTCCTTAAGAATAATGTAAAGGTTGTCAGTACTTTTGATTTCTCCTGCTAATTGAGAAATGGATTTTCTGCAACCTGAATCGTGTGCTCTGTTACAGGATGTCTACTTTGACGATGAATCAGCTGAAGTGGTAATATCTTCGTTGCGTATGGGTGATGACCAGGACAGGTAATTTGTTATCTAATAGTGACTTTCATCACTCTCATTGTAGCTGAAGTGCCTTATAGAATATTTATTCTACAGCAGCTCCCTCTTTACGAATTCAAACTGGTTTACTTTTGACGGCGATAGAGGAATCAATGATCGTTTAGCGGCTTCTGTTCCTTCACCGTCTCCTAATTCTGAAGAGACTTCTCTCAACATGGAGGATACTGATGAAGTCCTAACCAGCGAAGCCACTGGCACTGATTTGCAACTGGAAAGTGTATGTCTAGAAAATGGTCCTGTTGAGGAGACCGAGGAATTGACAGTTGCTAAGCACACAGATGGTGAGAAATTTTTGTTCACAGAAGAGGAAAATTCATCCGAGGAATCTGAAGCACCTGAGCGACCTGTGGATGTTGAAGGTGACCAGGTTGACACGCAAGCAGGAGATGCAGCTGAAGTATCATGTGGAGAGATGGGTACAGAGAGCACAGCGAATGAATCTGCGAGCTTATCTGAGCCTGACATTGCCTCGGCAAATTCTGTGGACATTGATAACCAGTCTGCCGACCCTGCAGGCTCTGATGAACCTGAACATGATTCAGGCAAGGGCTTGCAGGTTGAGGATGACTCATCGGTGGAGGGTGGTGATGAGAAGAAACCTGATGCTGCCATAGCAAAAGAGTGAACTATATTGGCTGGAACCGACCAAAGCGGTTACGTCAAAGCCAGATTGGTTCACCCAGGCAGGGGAATGCTGACTCGTTTCATCGCATGCCTTGGGAACCACGGACAGTTATTCAGAAGCAAAGCTTGTTCTACAATTAAAAAGGTGCTGCTCCAAGCGCAGTTGACAGGCATTGCTTGGACTAACACATTTATACCGCTGTGCACATGCCGATTGTCTCACTTCATCCGGAAGTATTTCCTCAATTCACATGGAACTTTTACCCCGTAATGATGGGAAAATTAATTCTTGTCAATGTCATTTGGTGGTAGCAGTGCCTCACTGGGTTGATGCATGCAACGAGGGGATAAATTCATCTGGTGGTTATTGATTTTGGGTTCTTTGCTAGGGTACTCGAACTGTAATTTTGGCAGTGAGTTTTTCCCTGTTGTTTTGTTCCTTTGGGATTAGCCATCTGTAATTTTTGTCATGTTCAAGTGAAACATCTGGTACTTGTCTTGTGTGCTGTAATGGTACACCGGGTACGGTACATACTTCTCAATAGCCCTTAGGTTAGTGTAAGTGAATTTATGAAACACCGTCTTTTCCTGCCAGAAACTAAGGCATATACATGCGTGCAGCGTGCGACCCACAGCATTGCTCCTCTTTTGCAGGCCGAAACGCACACAAAGCCCCACATGATGGGAGATCCAATTATGCACGACAACAGGACAGCCCACACCCAACGAGCATTTGGAATTTATTCGATGTTAAATGTAACAAACTTAAGAGTTTGGTTCCGCACGAACAGCTTAGAATTCGTGCATGAATGCCGGAGGCACACGCTTTTTATGTTGGATTGATAAGGCAAGACTAGGATTGCGTGGGATCAGTGACGTGTCCCGTGAAGAGTATTGCACCGGTGACTTCAACGCTCGTCGTCGTACTTTGGCAGCAGCATGTCGCCTGCCTAGGTCGGCTTATGTTGTTGAGAAGACAGATTAGACCCCGACTTGCCGGCGTTGCACGTATGTCGTGTATCGCTACCATCTAAAGGCATATTTGGAACACATGAATGAAAAACACAGAAATAAGAAAAAACACAGGAATAGAGTAAAACGTAGGAATGAGAAATGTGAAATACCGCAGGAATCTAAATCAGAGGAATGAGAACACTTTGATGTTTGGATTGCAGGAACATAAATCATAGGAATCTAAAACATATGTATGTTAAACACTTCTTTTATCCCATAAACAAAGAAGACATGCATCCATGTAGAGTTCCTCTAATTGCATTTCTCTCCTTCTCATCATACGTGCTGGCTTGTTGAATAAAAATAAAAATGGGTCCCACAAGTAGTTCTTGTCTTCTCTCCTTTTGCATTGTTTGCTCCCGGTCGTTCTCTCTCATCTGAAGCACACGCTGCGGCAGTGCGACGCATACGATGATTAGCTGCGGAGCGAGCGCAGGAAATTTTCCCATGAGCTCGGAGCGGAGGTTTTCGTTCCTCCATTTCGTACCGGTGAGGAATCCTTTCCACAGGAACGGAAAGACTCATTCCTTCATTCCAAACGTTGTATGACGTCAGCAAAACAAAGGAAGACGATTCCTATAAAATTCTATTGGAAATCCTTCAATGCAAACGGGGCCTAAAAAGTTATAGTAATCATGTCCGATTAAAAATAGACGTCTCATGAAATTAGCGTCCACTATATTTTTTTACTCTTCTAATTATTTCTGACTTTTCTATTATAGATCATCGTTCGAGCCTAATGTCATGGGTTCCAAGCCTAATCTTGAATTATCTTCTGGCGGCTCCTTTCTTAGAGCAACTCCAGCAGGGCCTTTACTTGGGACCCTATTCTATTTTTTAGGAGCTTGAGCAAAAAAAAAAACAAACTCCAGCAGGGACCCTACTTAGGCTCTCATTTTGCATGCCCCCTCAAATTCCACCTCCAAGCCCTCATTCCTAGGGTCTTCCAATCCTCTCTCTTATTTGTGGGTCCTATCATTTTTTTTTTTCATAAAATAGGATCTTGGGCTACTTTACTGCTGAAGTTGAAACTAAATTTTGAGCCCTCATTTTTACATGTTGGCTTGGAAAACAAAAGTAGGGGCTTTATTTTGAGGTCCATTGCTGGAGATGCTCTTAGTCACATGGAAGCCAGACAAATGTCAGGGAAAGAAAGACTATCCTGCCACTATATGGGAAAATCCATTTTACTTCCATATTAAAAAATCACTTTGGGTATCTATACATACACATTTATCATTTTAAATATGTCCATATACTATTCTAAAATATTCTAAAGTGAACCACATGAAAAAATTACATGACAACACATATTTTCAAGCACATAGTATATTCCATATTAATGGCATACAAAAATGTGTATGGCCACATAGTAGATTTTTTTAAAAAAATAATAGTATTTTAATAGAAAATTACAGATCTGGGGTACCAAAAACAAAAATTGCAAAAATCGCAGCCTGTCGGTAACTGGAAAACCGACAGGTCGCTTATCGGTCACCCAACGCCCGATTAGTGGCCACGTAGGCTATCGGACCGATCGCAGCAGTCCACGCAGACCTGTCGGTCGTCCAGCACCCGATAGCGACTTGTCGGTCACCCAGCGCCCGATAGGTGCTGTCGGTCGCCCAGGGACCGACAGGCCGCGGAATCTTATCCGCGCCCGCGCCCGCGCCCGCCTCTCTCTCCTCCATTCGCATCTTCCCCGAAGACGGCGAGAGAGAGAGAGAGAGGGCGGCGGGGCAAGCGCAGCTGCGCGGAGAGGAGGACCGGGAGGGTCGCCGGGGCCGTGGAGGAGGTGGGCCCCCTTGCCCCGAGCTCCGCGGGCGGAGGTCGGCGCCTCGGGCGGCGCCTGCAAGGTGAGCTTCTTTTTTTTTTTCTGATTTGTTTAGTTAGGCTAACCATTTGGATTAGTAAAGTAGTATTGATTAGTGGTTGCAGTAGTATAGGGATTAGTAAAGTAGCTTTTAGATTAGTTAAATAGTATTAGTGTATGGATTAGTTAAGAAGAGTAGTATTTTTAGTGAAGTGTAATGGTAGGTAGTTAATATAGTATGATATGTTTAATTAAATTTGTAAAAAAAAAGATGCATTGTTATTTGTTAATGAGTGTCAAAATACTTATATATACGGATAAATTAATTATATAAAATATATAATGCCGAACGTAATTAATTTGTTCTTGAGCAGGATGTCCGATGTAGTGAGTTTCCGAATATTTTACGGTGAAGGTCAAATTGAGCATCGTGACTATGGGGTAGATTTGAGTAATTTTCAGTATGTGGATAGTGCTTTGAATGATCCGGTAGAGATGCAGCGAGGTGAAGTGTACGGCTCGACATAATCTGTTGAATGTGAATCCTTTAGAATATCGGTTTGTAGTGAGAGCTATGATTTCTCGGAAACATAATTTGTTCCTGATGTTGTGGTCGTTCGAGCGTGTGGACATCGGGCGACCGAAGCTGAGCTCGTACGACGCGTACGAGGTTGACATGTACGACCTCGACGACCTTGGACTTTACGATCCTCTCGGTGGACCCACTATGGGTTCGATTTGGTGCAAGCGCGATGTAAGTAACACTCTATTCTTGTGTATTTAAGTTTCAATTTCATTTTCGCTACTAATTCGATCATTCTTTGGATTCTTGCAGCCGAGTTGGGCTACAGGGACTGTACGTAAGGCGTACTCGCAGTTCGTTGCTGATTTCGACCAGCTGATGGCGGACCGGGTCAGGTGGATGCCGTACACCGCAGAGGAGGTCGCGAGGCGTGCACCGCGTGGACTCTCTGCCTTGTGCACACGTGACACACCTTTCTGGCTTACGCGGCGTCGCTTGGTCTTTGACATCTATATCGAGCCGTACGCCGTGTATCGAGTCCTCCGTCAGTTTGGATACTTTCAGGACTTCCCTGTTCCTAGAGTGCAGCTAGATCACAGCCACACGTAAGTGCAACATAAACAAATCAATTCATTGTTCAAGTTACCTAAATGTTTACATATTCACAATATATTTATTGCAGGTTTAACAGGAAAGGTCAGGGTCTTGCTTACGAGGGTACGTGGGCTACGAAGATGGAGTCGTGGGTACAGTAGTGGGTTGGTGCAGAGACAGATGTGCACGTTCCACAGGGCCCATACGATCCGTTCAGATACGGGGAGCACGTGGCTGAAATCACAGACACCTTCGCCACGAAGCCGACTCGGGCCTTTCACCTAATGGTAAGTTGTTTTATTTATTTTTTGTATTTATCCTACCTGTTTAATTATTAATGTTATATTATCGTTTTTTAGACTGACACGTTCAAGGATATCACGGGCGACCTAGAGGATTTGGGCTCTCGATGCTACGACAACCTTCCACGAGTCCAGCCACGGGACATGGGAGCAGCACTACTCCGTCTTGCGCGTCGCTGCAGGGATGCTCTCCGGTGCGCTTCCTGTACGAGCACCACAGATGTGCAGCCGAGGGCACGACAGAGGTCTCCACCTCTCTCTACACCTGCTAGTGCACCAGGTTCTTCTCGTTTCCATGCCGGGGACTCGTCGTCGAGTATGCCTCCAGCCCCGCCTTTCATGCCTACTCCTGGATGGAACACAGGTACAAATAACATGTCAATTTTTTATTCCTAACATTCTGTTATTATAATTTAACATTGCTCTTTTTACAGGCCCTGCGGTACAGTTTGCCGCGCCCGACTACTCCTTGCACTCTGCTTCTGGGAGCTTAGTGCATGAGTCCTCTTATGGACAGCCAGATAAGCAGGGTTTCTCTCAGATGCCAGGGGCTCCTCCACTGACGCAGCCTACCCAGCAGTTTCCTTCCACACCACCAGAGGGTCCCAGAATGAGGCAGCCACCAGACCAGTTCACGTACCCCACCGATCAGATTCGACGAGCGAGAAAGGCCCAGGGTAAGAGGGCACAAGGCGAGGCCAGCAAGCGTGGTAGGCGTGGAGGATGATTTGGATATTATTGTCGTGTCTGTTCGAGCAGATATCTTGTATGATCATGATGTTTGTACCTTTTTATGCTAGTTCCTTTCGCATGTTCGTAGTTCAATTTATTACCTGCTCTTTGATTAAAAAAAAACGTACATGTGCTCCATGACTCAAAACAAATTTTCTAAAAACACAAGACCCGCAAAAAAAAAAAAAAAAACACCCGAAAGGCCTGTCGGTAACCGGGTGACCGACAGGTTCCTGTCGGTCGGTCCATGACCGATACGTGGTGGCTGTCGGGCCGATAGGTCTGTTTGGAGAAATCCAGGAAGTAATCGGTCATGGGCCGACCGACATTACCTATCGGTCAGGTCCCGGCCCCCGCGTTCCGTCGCGCCACATCAGCTGCCACGTACACCTATCGGTCATCCAGTGACCAATTGGTCACTGGGTGACCGACAGGCTGCTATTTTTACAATTTCTGTTTTTAGTACCTCAAATCTGCAATTTTTTATTAAAATACTATTATTTAAAAAAAAATCCACATAATATACTCAACTGATATCACCATAGATACTCTAGTATGAACACATAGTCCATGTTGACAACATACGGTGGACGAGATATTCTCTAAATTGTGAGATACTAATATGGGACTAGCTACGCCCTGAGAGTAGAAAAAGAATAAAATGCACCCGATGTCCTTAAACTATTGGTCGATGGTCATTCAGGTCTATAAACTCTTAAAGTGTCCACCTGGGTCCTTAAACTATTTTTGGATGGTCATTTTGGTCCACGAACTCTTTACTGATCACATGGAACCATAAACTATTTATGTTATGTCAATCAGGTCTACAAACTCTTAACATTTAGGAGACATACTAAGCATGTAGGCTATATATTAGCATATAGGCTTTTAACTCCTTTTTCTTTACTAGCATCTCACCCTTGCTTCAAGCAACTATATATTGTCGTCACACATCGTCGAAGTATCCATCGCGATTGATGAAGCAAGGGACCAGGTATTGAGATTCTCAGTGCAACATTACTATGAAGGGGTGGCACCGCCACCTCCAACCTATCTTCCCTAGTGCGAGGTCGCTCATAGAAGTAGGATCACTCTCTTCCTTCCATGGCTCATAGAAGTAGAGTCACATGTGGCGGTGCGAGCAGTGGGTATGTACTTACTGCAACGGCATGTGATGGTGAGAAAAAAAAATAAAGGGCCTAAATTACATATATCTTCACGTCGTCATATCTAAGTTGGATGTTTTCCTCTCTCGAAAATGGACTTGGTTGCCACAACATAAATAGTTTGTGGACTCAGATGGTTATTTAAGAGTTCGTGGACCTAAATGACCATTCAAAAATAATTCAAAGACCCAGGTGGACATTTTAAGAGTTTATGGACCTAGATGACCATCCTCTAATAGTTTAAGGACATGAGGTGCACTTTACTCGTAGAAAAAAGGATTTGCTACTTATATTTGTTATAGTTTAATTCAAACACCATTTCTAAATGTCTCATGTCATTTTTTAGATGTATTCGTAGTTAGTTAAAATACCGGTAATATATTGACTTTGATATGTCATACATCTTTTAGTGTGGTTATCTGTTGAGGTCCAGTTCAACTACAACACTACCTTGCCCTTCATCGAGCCACATTGTGTTCGCGCCGCGGACAGGCTGGTCTGGCATCTGCCCCATCACGATGAACTTCGGTTTACTTCTGATGCCTCCCACTAACTTTAGAGGAGAATATCGGGTCGAGGAGAGGACGGAGGACGCGACACTCTGCTGCGCCGCGTTGCAATTGAGAAGCTGAAAATGTTCGTCCTACCTGATCGAGCCAATATTATGAAGCCAACAGAGTTCGGTCAAGCGTTACATCTCCCCCGCAAGCATGACGAACAGTGGGTCCTGGACAGGGAGATTTTCCTTGACGATAAGCTCCAGTCTGTACTGCAAGGTCTGCCATTGGTGCCAGATAATCCATTCAGATTTGCCTTCACTGTGTGGGTAAATAACTATGATGTCGGCTACTCTGATAAGTTGTTCGCCGGATCTCGAAGGAACTCTCATTTCTCCTACGATATTGGCATGGTTGAGCTGAAGCCCCTTATCACCGAGGATGGACTCAACTATGGCCATCCTATGTTTTCCTACTTCTCTGCATGAGGTACGAGAGATGTGTTGAACACAATGCATAGAGGACGTCTAAATCCACCAAAAAAAAAAGCTATATGAGGCATGCCTATGAGGAGATGTGTGATGAGCAGGATTAATCTTATATTATCGCATTTTGAGTTCTCGTTTTTTATGCATGTCTTAACTTTTTTGTTTAGGCAAGAATTGTAATGCTAACCGATAGCTTTGCCTTTATGGGTCTCAAAACTTTGTTCTAGATTGTAACCAAACTCTATACAAACGCTTGAAAGATTCTACAATTTCATTGTTCCATCTTTATTATGTGTTATGTCTTCTTCAGGTGAGCAGCTTGATTGCATACAATTTAATATGCTCATTTTCACGGTGAAACCATAGCCCTTGCAAGTGACGATTGGTAGCTGGTGTCTTGGCATTTGCAATTACAGCATTATGGAAATGCTTGTCCATGGTGACAGTGGTAGTGTCCTTTTTCATGGCTTATGTGAATTATTCACGCTATTATATGAACTTTTGCTTATGATCTTAGGTTATAAAACTGCAAACCCAAATATTTAGTGGGAGATCGGGTGGCCTCCGTTACATAGCATAGCTAACCGTTTTTTCTTCGGCCCAGGTGCACTGATCCGGCCCAATAATGCGTGAGTTCGGCTGAGACTCTGTTCGCCAGCGCAGTAGTGAGTTCGGCGATCTTTATGCAACGGCGTCTTTTCCTGCCCGAAACAAAAGGCGTACACGACTACACATGCGAGCGACCCACAGCAGTTGCGCCTCTTTTTCAGGCCGAAACGCACACAAAAAAGAGCACTGCTATACGTCCGACCCAACTAGTAGACTCAGGTACGACCATCTTCATGTGCAAATCACTCTATAGTATTTTCGCACAAAAAATGCCACGATGATGGGCGATCCAATTATGCACGACAACAGTCCCACACCCAAGAAGCACTTGGAGCTGTCCCTAAAAAAAAAAACATTTGGAGCTTATTCGATGTAATAATTGCTCAAACTGAAAAGTTTGGTTCTGCAGGAACAACTTGAAATTCATGCATGAATACACGCTTTTTTATGTTTGATGATTGATCAAAGGCAAAGGCAGGCATGTTATGCGCTTCGCTTCAGGATTGCGTGGGATCAGTGACGTGTCCCGTGAAGAGGATTGCGCCGGTGCCTTCTTCAACGACGAAGAAGACAAACGGATGGTCAGCTACGAAGTCGACGCACATGGACGGACGCCTCTTCGGTGGAGGGCAAGTGAGCGCCGTTATGCCGTCTTCCTCGTTCACCTCGACGACCGCCTTGTGCAAGACGTCCGCCACGAACAGCGGCGGCGGAGGCTCGTCGTCGTCGCGCTCCTGCGGCAGCAGCAGCATGTCGCGCAGGTCGGCCTCTGTTGCGGAGAAGACAGACTGGACCCCGAGTTCCTGGAGGACGCGCTTGAGGCTGGCGGCGAAGGACAGCTTGAGCTTGGGCACCAGGAACTCGCCGACCTCGACGCGGCACTCGGGGAGGTACTCGTAGAGGAAAGACGGGCCCGACGCCGCCATCTTGTCTTGGATGGTAGAGAGGCCGTCGCGCGCGTCCGGGAGCACGATGTACATGGAGTATTCGGGGATCCTGGGCAGCCAGTAGTTCCTGGACCACAGGAGCTCGGCCATCGTGCCGGCCGGGACGCCGTGGAACGGGTCGCGCGCCTTGCACAACATCTTGAGCACCTTGAAGCCGTCGTGCGTGGCGATGAACTGGTCCTCCTCGCTGCGCACGAACCGGGCGGCCACGGCGCTGCCGTCGAGGCGGTGGAACGTCCTGCTGCACGGCTGGTCGTCGTCGTCCACGAATGATCTCTCCAAGCTGCCCTTGAAGTAGATGGCGTTGGTGACGAGCATCGCGTCCTCCTGCAGCTTTCGCTTGTCCTCCACCGTAGGATCGTCCAAGTCGATGGTGAGGTTGCCCTTCGTCTTGGCCGCGACCCAGCTGCTGATCTGCTTCTTCACCGCTTCCTGATCCGTGGTGGTGAAGTCGACGGCGCGCGGCACGCCGGCCCATGCAGCGGCGGCGCTGCGGTAGGCCGTGCTGAGCGTCCGCGTGGCGTCGTGGCAGAGGCCGAACGCCTTCGACACGCGCGGGCCGCCCAGCTGCGGGCAGCCGGAGAGGGCGTGCTGCGCCGCGCCGAGGCCGTACTCGTCGAGATGCTCACGGGACGTGGCGCCGAGGACGCCGAGGAGCTCGCTCAGCGTCGCGCCCCGGGCGCCGGCGGCCAGCTGGGAGAGCGCGGAGTAGATGGACAGCGGCGACACGACCAGGTTGCCTGCGGCTCCTCCTCCGCTGCTGTAGTGCTTCGTCAGGCGGTGGGACAGCGACGTCAAACCGGAGCCAGCGAGCCGCATCGCAGCCGCCGCCTCCGCCATGCTTGATCAAGCCGGAGCAATACAATGGCTCTCGGATCCCTATCGCAAGAAATAAAGTGACCGTGATTGTAGGGATACACACTGTTTAAATAAAAATTATAGGGATAAACACGGACGGAAGGAAATCCTAACTGATCCACTAATTGGTCCAAAAAAAAAAACTGATCCACTAATTAAAGGGGAGGAGGCGCGCCATGGGAGGAGCACGGCCAGATTCACCGCGTGCACACCTCCATGCTAATTCCCTGCTGCGGTCAGTACACTGCAAATTGCCATGCCCACCAACTGTTTGTCAAAACTAGCATTTTGCCCGTGCGTTGCTATGGGTGTTGAAAATTTCATTGTTTAAGATTATTAATAAAAAACAATTCTTTTAGCTAGCGCAAATTGATCTTACAATGTCTATTTTAGGAAGGTTGAAAGCAAGAATTTCATTTTGATATGTTTATTAACATGGTTCTAGAAGGAATAAAACTACAAGTAATATCTACAGACACAATATCTTGAAAAGTTACCTACAAAAAATTTATCCCAAAACCATGCAAGAATAAAACACTACAATTAAAACAGTGCAGAGAAAGAAAATAGCATTAATGCTAAAATATGAAAAGAATTAATTACAAAACTCGTTCAGCGGTTCATTAATACCAAGATATGTATGCATACCAAATTTGAAGGTTTTTCAGGACGAGAAGGTTTTGGATGAGAAGGCTTTTGAGAATCGAGCCTGTGTCTCCCAGGTGGAGGGAGAACGCACTAACCACTACAACACACAGTTGCTTGTGTATGGAATAGATTCGATTTCTATAAGACAAAACGAATTCATCTTAAACTCGGATGCTGGCAGGACGAACGACAAAAATTTGTGTGGACGATCTCCTTCAGACTTTTGAAGTAGTAGAGATGTCCGTATAGTTAGATATTGTTTTTCCGCTATTGTTTTTCTAATCAATAGAAAAACATGGTCTGATTAGAAAGCACACGATTTTTAGAGATGTCTTAAACTCGGATGCTTTGTTACTTTTCTACTGATTATGCCTTGCCTGATTAGATATTCAACGATTACTTTGTTAAACATTAAAAAAAAAAACTCGGCCCCGGGGGATTCTCCACCCGCGGTATTCATATAAGAAGAAAGCCTCCTCACAGAGGCCGAGAAGATCCCCGAACCTTACAAGACCCGCTCCCCAGGTGAGTCTGGGTCGAGGCAAAGCATCGTTGCCCAGCTGGGCCGGGTTTTTTACCATGCTTTGGGAATTAGGAGAGACGAGGGGATTTTTTAACCTCAGCCCGAAATTTGCTCCTACCGGGAATCGAACTCGAGACCTGAAGAGATGCCGCTGGAGCTCCTAGCCAACCAGCCAGAAGTCCTTTGGCATTACTTTGTTAAACATGTACTAACCAAATAAAAATTGAATGGTTATATTTTATATGTTACTTCTTTGGTTCTGCCAATATAAACAATCGAACAAGCACTGAAATCTTTACCTTTCTATAGAAAGTATTTTCTATTGCAATGGGAATACAATGTCTTACTGTATCTGAAATTTTTGTTACACATTAAAAAAATGTCTGCTTGAGGTACACAAAATGGGGATAGTCAAAATAGAATGTCAATTTTTCTTATTTTCTCC
The DNA here is from genome assembly GCA_007726485.1 of Eragrostis curvula. Lineage (NCBI taxonomy): Eukaryota > Viridiplantae > Streptophyta > Magnoliopsida > Poales > Poaceae > Eragrostis > Eragrostis curvula. Next base: position 159,917 of record RWGY01000774.1, read on the forward strand.
ATATGTATCAGGATCGAGGAACATAATCTTGCTGACTAAGAAGACCAGTCAATTAATTATTCTGAAAGTTTATACATGGAGGAGATATTGATCAGTTACAAGTAAAAGCAAATAGCAATTATTGTGCTGTTTATGATCTACCTCTGAACTCCTTCGTTTTGAACATGAAACTTCATTCTTATTGACTTTCTTTCTTACTTAATAGTAGAACATTATGTATAATGGAACCATCTCAATTTTCCCCTGATTAAGAAAGATGAGTCATTGAAGAGTAAGGCGAGCTTGTTGCTATCTTCCTTCATTGTTTCCTATCAGTTATATGGTTGATAGCCGAGCTCTGCAATCCCAGTTTTTTCTTGCACGGTGTTCAGCAATTTTCCTCTCTGCCATTTCTCACTTTGTCTAATGGGATTTCAGGGACCATATTAATGGCAGAAGAAGGCAAGCTTGTTGCTATCTTCCTTTATATTTTACAATCAATTATATGCTTGATATTTGAGCTCTGCAATCCTTGTTTTTTCTTGCACGGTGTTCAGCTATTTTCCTCTCTTCCATTTCTCGCTTTGAGTAATGGGATTTTGGGACCACATCGATGCTGATACCAGTGTCATAGAACACGCCGTAAAAATGTAATATTTTTTTATTTCCCATAATGCATTTATAATTAGATAGATGATGTATTTATTTATTGACAGTGAAATTTTACAGACCATTTAATAGACACCACAATATCCTAGCCTATGGATCACATGAACAAATGATTATCGAAAAAAGATCAACTTAAAAATTTATTTTTCTATTTTTATCAATTCATGTACATAACCTTGTTAAATAGATGGCAGACCATGTCCGTACCTCGCAGATAAGGCATCCTCTAATGTAGTTTTGACATATCTGTACTGGTTCCTAATAATGATAGAGACCAGCCAGCAGGGCTCATCTACCAGCGATTCCTCGTCAGGTGCGTCCTTCAATCTTCACTAGTCAATTTAGGCCCTCCGTGCTACTTCGTCGAGGAGGATGCTAAAGAGTAAGATGTATAGCAGTCAGGGTACATCAGCAGCAGGTGCGTTTGTGATCATTTTCATGTAAGCTTGATCATTAGTAATTTGGGGTGCCATTCGTGCAAAAAAAAAAAAAACTTTTGGTTTATAGGGAAAAATAGCACCTTTGTAATTAAATATTTCTGACTGGCAACTAATTCAAAATATTGGAATCAAACAATTTATGAGGTGTGTAAGGTGGTTTTAAGTTTTAACACTTCTTTGATGGAGCTTGACAATAGGCATTTCTTACTATACACATAGGAATTTGTTCTACATCTGTGCGTCACAATATCAGCAAATATGATTTTAAGTTGATAAAATTTGAATATAATTTGCAGTTGTTTACCTAACGCTATAACTTTCTGTACCCAAACATCAATATCGATTTGTACACTGATATACTGAAAGCTAAAAATATTATGTGCACCGCTCATGGAGAAATATTATTGGAGCCGTACTAGATTATGTTGATCAGCTCAACTGTCAGATTGTCCAGTTCGATTCAGTAGATACATTAATCTAAGACTTCCTATTAAGGAATTTACCATTTCTTTAAGTTGATCTTTTTTCGATAATCATTGTTATAAATTTTTTATGTTTACATATGTCATGCCTCAATTTGCAAAGACTGAAAATGACAAACTTGAATAACATATGGTAGATAACATTGCCATAAGTATTTACAAAGTGAAAATGACAAATTTGAATAACATATGGTGGATAACATACTCTCTTTCCACTTTTTATGTTTACACAATGCAAGAGTTTCACTTTGTAGAGCTTGTGGTTCGTATGTAGTTCTAATAGCAATGAAAATTATGTATTTTAGTGCAAATTATGTATTTTAGTGCAAACATCTTGCATACTGTCTTTTTAACTTTGGGATTGGAAATACACATCCCATGAATATAAGGCCTATAAAATCATAATTATCCCATGAAAGTATATGGATCCTAAAATTATTCATGTAATTATCCAAAGTGTATCTAACATCTCCAAACATATTTGTGTTCATGACCGACAAGGCATTGCAAGATACTAAGTATGGATAGAGAGGCAAACGAACTGAGTTGAGAGTTTGAGACTAAGCCTTAGGATTAATGCCAGTGGTAACAGGCATACAACAGGTACCTCTTGTAAGGGGCTTACCACTGGCACATAGCAGGAGCACGGCAAAGGCGCGCAAGCTGTTTGAGTTCAGTCAAAACGTTGTACGGCCGTGGAAGCCATGAGCTTTCAGCTTTAGACTATGATTACAGTTATAACCACCCGTAGGATCGGAGAGTCTCAACGGCCGACGCATGCAGAGGCTGGACCTAATTAACTATTAACTCCATGACTGTCACCTTCTTCTTTTTTTGCGAGGGGACTGTCACCTTCTTGGTCTGGTCATCACTCGTCACAACTTCATGTTCGATGCCAGCACGCACGGGCACGAGAGAGACCATCGAGCAGGCTCTGTTCCAAAGAACTCAAACAGCTCTGCCCCAACACTTCTTTCTTTGGGCAGTTTCTTTCGAAATTTGAACAGAAACACTAGATTATATTGTGATACACTAGGTTTTTGGAAAAAACATATCATAAGCGCATAATTCGAAACACACACAAATGATCAGGCTGCTTGTTGCCACGCCGTACGTACGTACGCCGTTGATCTGCACCTCGAATAGGGAACAGGGCAAGCAGCCTCAACAAGACCAGAAAAAAGGACCAGAACTTTTTCCTTTTATCAATCGGTTCAGCATCAAGCAAGAATTTAACTACAAGCCACTGACAGACACCACAGGCAGCAACAACAAACAGGAAACACTAGATTATATTGTGATACACTAGGTTTCTGGAAAAAAACATATCATAAGCGCATAATTCGAAACACACACAAATGATCAGGCTGCTTGTTGCCACGCCGTACGTACGTACGCCGTTGATCTGCACCTCGAATAGGGAACAGGGCAAGCAGCCTCAACAAGACCAGAAAAAAGGACCAGAACTGTTTCCTTTTATCAAACGGTTCAGCATCAAGCAAGAATTTTAACTACAAGTCACTGACAGACTCCACAGGCAGCAACAACAAACAGTCAAACTGAATTGAGGCCTTAGACAAGACCGTTCCATCCAAGATAAAGACGACAAAACACATAACTAGCAGTGCTCAAAGAGGAAAAAGGAAATGCTCGACCGGTAGCACCAGATTCTCGCCAACCGCCTAACTTGGTTAACAGTCCTCCAAACTCTGCATCCTGAACAATTGGACAGATAAAAAATAAGCAAGGTTTGCAGCAATAGTATCAGGAAGGTATCACAAAAACAGAGTTTATCATCAGACTCATGGAATTCATGAACAGCAATCAATTTGTCATTTGAGGATTCGGATACAGGTTTCCTTTGTAAGTGTGTGGAGTCATCAGGGTTACTACGGCACTATTTCATTTTCTGAAATCAATATATGTGCAACTCGTTGCCAAAATAGGTGGTAAAAAGATCAACAAGATCAGGAGAACTTTATTTGGAGAGTACACAACAAGCTTTGCATACAAAGCACAATTTATCAGCACATAGGAGACCATTCCCTTTATCAGGAATATGGAAGGCTAGAGCCTCACCAAAAGTGGTGATGTTTTTTCATGGATCGCCATGAACCACAAAATTGTTATAGCAGATAATCTTCAGCAAAGAGGACCTGCTGCCTGTGCAAACAATGGGACCTGCTGCCAATGCAAACAATGGGACCTAACGACTATGCAACACTGCACCTGAAACTCCTTCGAATTTGCTAACTGAATGTACATTTGCATAATTTATTGCATGCCTTTAAGACAAACTTGCGCAATTAAGTGTCATTGTATTAAGAGTATATTTAATCCATTCCAACAGTTAAAGCTATGAATGAACTGCAAAAACAGGAGAGATTCTTACTCAAGCAGAGAAGTAGGCGAAGATTGGCCTCCCATACTCCAATCCATCATCCGTAATCAGACGCTCGACCTTGCCGGTGTTCATGTTGTATGAGTATCTGCCTATCTCGGTCGTCCGGAGGAAGGCCCTCCCAGTTCGTCCGGCGTCCAAATCTGTCAGGAAGAAGCCGAATTTTCTGGGGGCACCTGGTAACGAAACGAGCTGGTCCTCCAAGGAGAATTCTTTCTCCATCACCCACATGCCATGGTCATCGCTGTCCGTTCGGCGAACGAACAGCCGCAGCTTGTAATCCAGCACGCTGAGTGTGGCGGCGCAGAGGCGCCCGTCCTCCGGCATCTCGCCGACACGGAACACACGGAGGCCGCTGAAGGCTGTCGGCAACCGAACAAGGCTGAACTTCATAGTGGCTGGATCAAGCGCCACCGCTGAGTTGCGCTGGCGCCCGCCCAAGTGCCAGTACATTCGGCCGGCGGCGCGAACACATGCCTGGTCCATGCCGCGGGCGTCGTCAGGGTGGACCATCTCCTCCTCGCCCGGCGCCAGCGCGTCCCAGGTTGAAGTGTCACCTCCGACTCTGCTGTCGCGGTATGAAGCCACCCACGCGCGGGGCGAACCGGTGGCGAGGATGGCGACGCAGATGGCGTCGAAGGAGAAGGTATTGCCGGCGCGGGCGAGGATCGCGGCGCCGGTGAACAAGCTGCCCTTATCGAGCGCGTCGTCCGGAAGCGGGGCGAGTATCGCGTAGCGGCGGTGGAGAGGGTCGCAGACGAGGATGTCCGGGTTGGCGTGGAGGCGGGCTCGCTGCAGGAGGAGCAGCCCCTGGTGCGAATCGACGAGGTACCGGGCCCAGTGAGGGTCGGCGGGGAGGAAATCCAGCGTGAGTTGGGGCGCGGAGGCGTCGATGGGCTCGAATCTGGCAGGGAGGCGGCTCCTTGGTCCCCTGTACCCCGGTAGGCGGTAGCGGCTGGGAGGGTTGCTCCAGAACGGTAGGGTCTGCTGGGGCTCGTGGAAGTGGCCAAGGAGCTGCGGCGAGACGGCGGCGGCCGCGGAAGCGAGAGACCGAGACGAAGCGCGGCCGAAGGCGGCGGCGGAGCGGAGGATTGAGGCGATCGCCATGGCCGGTGAGGAGGACAGAGAGGAGATGAGTGGGGTTTTCTTTGCGCTGGGAGGTGGTTAGAAAAGCTTGAGATGTTCTGATACAGCACGTTATCACCCTCGGGAACGAGTAAATGTGGGTTCGAAAATATTCCCTTTTTACATTTGTCTTTTCCTCTTCGCAAAACTTCGCAAAACTGTGAAATCATCTGAGCTAGCGAGAGGCTGTGAAATCATCCGATTATTGGGTTGCGTTTTCACTTATTTGGGCCGGCCCATGACATGTGACGTGAAGTGACGGTTGTGATCGGCTTCAAAATAAACGTCGGATGGCATAAGCTTGAAGACAAGCATTAACCGACACCAAAGGAACGGCTCAAAATTCTTATGTTATTACAGAAAACGTGTTTGTAAAACAAAGAGCATTCCGATCGAATTACAAAAGAACGAGTCAAAATTGAATATGCACCCTGGGCAAGCTCTAGTGTGAACGAATACACAGTTAGCCATCATCTTGAGAACACGGATCCTCATTTTAGCATTTCTACATGTATATTCAGTAAACTTCTCGTTCCGCCATGCCAATCGAGGGGGTCCCAGCTGACCACATAGGAAACGTTGCAACCTCATTGTATCTTCATGATGTTCTTCAACTTAACAACTAGTTTCCAGTCCTCCATAGACAAATCATCCTGCATTGTATTTTTTGAAAAGGAAAAGGTTCAATAACTGGTAATGGAATCTACGCAATGTACTTGGAAAAGAGTGACAAATTAAGAACTTGCCCTGTAGTTTTGCTTCAGAGTGGGGGTGGGGTTTTCTTTGCGCTGGGAGGTGGTTAGAAAAGCTTGAGATGTTCTGAATTCTGATACAGCACGTTATCACCCTGGGGAACGAGTAAATGTGGGTTCGAAAATATTCCCTTTTTCCAAAACTGTGAAATCATCTGAGCTAGCGAGAGGCTGCGAGCCTGCGAGAACGGCGCCGATTATTATTATTATTATTATTATTATTATTATTTTTTAAGCACGACGGCGCCGATTATTGGGTTGCGTTTTCACTTATTTGGGCCGGCCCATGACATGTCACATCATCCAAGAGATCAAGGCCAGAGCTAGGAGTTTTGATTTTTCAGTAGTAGTACATGAAGGTAGAGCCTCGAATTATGATGCTCATTCTTTAGCTAGAAGTTCAGTTTATTTCGATGTTGGTAGGCAAGTTTGGTTGTTATCACCGCCGGAAGGCATATGTACAATTCTATCCCTTGATGATTAATAAAGGGTGGTGATTCCTCTCAAAAAAAAAAAAAAAAAAGGGTTGTGATCGGCTTCAAAATAAACGTCGGATGGCATAAACTTAGAAGACAAGCATTAACCGACACCAAAGGAACGGCTCAAAATTCTTATGTTATTACAGAAAACGTGTTTGTAGAACAAAGCGCATTCTGAGCAAATTACAAAAAAACGAGTCAAAATTGAATATGCACCCTGGGCAAGCTCCAGTGTGAACGAATACACAGTTAGCCATCATCTTGACAACACGGATCCTCATTTTAGCATTCCTACATGCATATTCAGTAAACTTCTAGTTCCCACAAACATGCGCGCCATGCCCAGCTGACCAAATAGGAACCATTGCAACCTCACTGTATCTTCATGATGTTCTTCAACTTAACAACCAGTTTCCAGTCATCCATTGACAAATCGTCCTGCATTTTTTTTGGTTTTTTTTTTTTGAAAAAGGAAAATGCTCAATAACTGGCAATGGAATCTATGCAATGTACTTGGAAAAGAGTGTGAAATTTAGAACTTGCCCTGTAGTTTTGCTTCAGAATATCAATAGAACGCCTTGAGATGCGGCTGACAAGCTCATCTTCCATATCAAAGTGTCTGCCAAAGCTCCTCTGCTGCTCATCAGAATTGTTCGCAATAATCTGTTCACAACACACCAAACATTACAAGCAATATCCTCCAGACGAGATAGCATAAGAGGTAGAGCTGCAGATGGTCAGTACAAACCTTTATAGCCACCTTTTGCCCTTTGGTAGCCATATCAACTTGCTTATGATTAATTTCAATAGAGGCTATCTTCCCAATATCAATGAAGTCTTTGGTGGGTATGCAGAGTGGAGTTCCGATCTAGATCACAATGGAAAACAAGAAATCAGAAGAAAATACATATCTGAATGAAGATGGTCCAAAAACAAAATTCGATGTAGAAACCATAACGTAACTTGTTCTCTAATAGCGATAAGTGCTAGGAACGGTGGCATGTGGTGCCTAATTAGTGATTACTCAGACATGACAAGCACAATTAGGTGGTCGACTTATTTTAAACAATTAACATCGAACTCAAGCCCCCTGAAACTATTTATCCCAGTTCCTAGATGCTGAGCCAAGTGATGTTTGTTCATGTAAAGGCTGCCAGAAAGGTCCATAACGACTCAATGAAGTGGCATCGAAACACACAATAGAGACTAAAATGCTAAGGATCAAATAAAATACCTTTGCTATTCCTTCAAGGACATCAACACCCAAAACAATAGGATCCTTCTTGTTAAAGACACAGTTAGGCATGATCCTGAGAACACAAGGGAACACAGCTTCTTCGGCGCTCTCCTTCTTCTTTTCTTCCTTCAGATTCTTAATGTATGCTGTGAATTGGTCAAAAAGGTGGTATATTATATCGGCAACAAAGATCCTCACACCAGACTCTTCCGCAAGATCACGGGCATCAGGCATCACTTTGACATCAAAGGCCAAGATAGTTGCATATTCTTTCTTTCTCTCAAGCATAACACTAGCCTTCATGACATCCTTCTTGTGGACTGGCCCTATACTGAAGTCACAGAAGGGAATATTCACAGCAGGGCTCTTCAAGAACTCTGTGAGAGCTTCCAAAGAACCCAGGGTAGATGCCTGTACATAGACACCCTCACCACTCTTATCAATCCGGCTCCTAACCCGTGTCATCTCTTCCATGACAGCGTCCTTCAATTTGTCTAGATCATCATCAGGTCCTAACACATACAGAGCAGTCCCTGCAATTGCGTGTTCAAGACCCTGAAGGAAAGCAATCATTAATAAATTATTGCCATAATAATCTGAATTGTGAAAGTGAAATCGTACTCACCTGCGCTGATATTTTAACACCTTGTGCAGCTCTGATCTCTTTATGATGTAGGTAGGTGCCCTGAAAATATGACCTTTTGGTGTTAATATTCAGCTTGAACTAAGAACAATAATATGACGCTGCTAGCAGAAATCAATGACAGTGAAGTGGCATAAACGAACCATAACCACCTGGTGTAAAAGAAATTTTCAAAAATGGAACGACAGCCGACAGGTATCAAGTGTTTAAACATGTTCATAGAGCTGAGCAGGACAAATACTGCAGTAGTAATTCGTAATAAGGTAAACAATGTCACACTGCTAAAAGAAAGGAATGGCATTACGTCTATTTTCTAAAGATGAGAAGTAACATCTGAAAAACCAGACCTACATCTATCGACCGAAATGAGTGAACTATCAAGATTGCTTATTAATCCAAGAGCATCTTACTGAGTGCGAATTAAGCAATTGAAACAAAACCATCTAACTGAGTGTGAATCAAGCAATTGAAACAAAACCACAACGTTACCAGCTACTCACCTTGACTCGAAGCTCTCTCATCGGGTGAGGTGTTAACAAAGCTCTGACAGTTGTTATAATAGGTCCCTATGTGAATAACACAAAAGGACATTAGGGATCATAAACATGCTACACTTCGCTGCAGCAATGGAAATATAAAGCAAAATGATTTCTACCTGCATGCCACAAACAACTATTTGATCTCCTTCACGAAGTATACCATTGACTAACACAACATCAATTGTAGTACCATGACCTTCCACGACCTTGACTTCCAGCACAGTACACTGAACACAACAAGATAATTGATAAGAACTCCTTTTCTGTAATGACATGATAATAAATGCACAGTTGCACATTACCTGCACTTCATCAACAAATGTAAGCTTTTCTTCCATCGTCTTTTGTGCCCATTGAACCAACAGTAGAAGCAAATCAGGAATGCCTTCACCACTGATAAGAGCAATGCATTACTTGCCAAGGAAAAGATGGCAACAATATTGTAGCTGTTGTCACAAATCTAAAAGAATACAGCAGTATGTTTCAACACAAAAGTCAAACCTTATTGCACTTGTAGGTACTATGTTAAAGGTATCTTCCATCTCCTTGTTTTTGTAGTATAAAGCAGTATTGACTCCTTGCATCTTGAATTGTGTCACAATCTGTTGAGCAAAGCAAACACAATTTTTATCGCATACAATAGTTTCTTGGAAAAATAAATAGAAGCAAAGATATAACGGCAACTCACATCAGTAACTCTCATATTGAACTCCCTCTTAACATCTTCATTTTGTTGTTTTAAAGCCTTCACAATAGGTGCATTTGTACATCTCTTCCAACCGTAAAGACGATCAACCTTCACATAGTGAAGAAAAACAAATTGAAGTAATGAACAAATAACAGAAAGGTAAGGAAGCCAAAGGTCAAAGGACAGAACTTCTGAGCATATACCTTATTTAAGGCAACAATAAACACTGCATCTCGGCTCTTCAAAAGATTCAGGGATTCAATTGTCTGAGGTTCGAGCCCATGCATGATGTCAACCACCAAAATAGCAATATCACACAAACTTGAACCTCTAGAACGCAGATTACTGAAGGACTCGTGCCCAGGGGTATCGATGACAAGCAGGCCTGGAACCTTAAGTGTAGCATCAGCTTTCAACTCCTTGGTTCTCTCTCTGATGTTTTCAGTAGGGAAGTATGTCGCTCCAATCTGTTGGGTAATACCTCCAGCTTCTCCTTCTTGTACGTTAGTACGCCTGATACAATCAAGCAGCTTTGTCTTGCCAGTATCAACATGACCAAGGATGCAGCAGATTGGTGATCGGAGGTCAGAACCATTCTTAGTGCTGTCCTCTTTAACAGACCCTTTCTTAGCACCTTTGTTCTTCTTAACATTTCCATTACTGGCGACCCCATCATCCATTTCACTCTTTTTAGTGTTTGCAACAGGAGGAACATCCTTTTTGACAGCAGGTTGTGCTTTAGACCCTTCTTGTTTCTGGACAGGCTCAGCAGCCTTCTTGATGGCGGGCTTCGCCTCTTCCTCATCAAAAGCACTTGTCTGAGGCAAATTCACATCAATATCATCCCAGCTCTTTGCATCCCATTCATCTTCCTCTTCTTCTTCCTCTTCAGGTTTTGGTTCTTCAATCTCCTGATCCGGTTCGGTTTTCTCCTCAGATTCCTCCACCTGAGACTGAGATTCCTGATCCACCAGTACATATTCTTCCTCGTCATTGTTAGTCTCGCTGCTCTCTGGCTGTTGTTCTTCAACTACCTTTGCAGTCTCTGTGGTCTTTGGTTGATTTTTCTTCTTCTTGGAATCATATATAGGCTTCTTCTTTGTTTGAGGAACGGCACCCTCAGCCTTTTGGAGTTCACTCTGCTCAAGAAACTGTCTCCTCATGGCTTCTAACCTCTTTGCTTCCTCCTTCTGTTTCCCAGTCAAGAGCTTACCCTCCTGCTTCTTCTTCATCAGCTTCTCCTTTTCCCTTAACTTCTTCAACCTCTTTGCTTCCTCCGCTTTCCTCTCTTCCTCCTCCCGCCGCAGTCGCTCTTCCTCCTCTTTCCTCAACCGCTCTTCCTCCTCGCGCTTTTGCCGCTCTTCAGCTTCCTTCCGCCTTGCAAGTGCCTCCTGCATCTCCCGGACATGCTTTGGGAGCTTCTTCATGTCAACCTTCCCTTTAGACGCCTCTTGCTCCTTCTCCTCTTTCTTAGCCTCCGCCTCCTTCGCTGCAGCTTTCTTCTCCTTCTCTTTTTCCTTCTTCTTCTTCTTTTTCTTGGCTGCAGCGGATTCGACCTCTCCTTCTCCAACCTTCTCCTCTGCATTACCATCTTCTGCAGCTTCCACATCCTCCTTAGGCACTGGAGCAGATTGTGATGCCTGCGCTGGCTTCTCCTTCTCTACAGGTGGGGCTTCACCAAGCTCAGCCAGAAGCTTATCCAACTCATCTTCTTCCTGTTCTGTTCTACCACTCTTCTTCTTTTTCTTCTTTGATTTCTTCCCTTCAGCATCACCCACAGTGGCTGCAGCAGAGACGGAAGCCTCATCCTTCTCCACCTTGGGCTCCAGTTCCTCAGCAGGAGGCGTCTGGCCATCAATCTCTGCCAGGAGCTTGCCTATATCCTCATCGTCCACGGTAAACCCTCCCTTCTTTTTCTTCTTCTTTGATTTCTTTCCGGCGGCATCATCCACATCAGGGACAGCAACAGGATCCTCACCCTTCACTTCCTCTGGCTCATCAACCTCGTCTGCAGGCTGAGGAGGTCCCTCCATCTCAGCGAGGAGCTTGTCGAGGTCCTCATCGTCCACAGTAAACGCACCCTTCTTTTTTTTCTTCTTCTGCGACTTCTTTGCAGCAGTGGCGGCAGGGGGCTCTTCCTCCTCCTCAGCCACGTCTGGAGGTGGCGGAGCAGGCTCATCGAGGTCGAGGTCATCCTCATCTTTGTGAGCTCCCTTGTCCTTCTTCTTTTTCTTCTTCTTGGCCTTGCTGAAGTCCAAATCGAGGTCGTCGTCCTCAGCAGCATGGCTGGCGGACTCCGACTCGGCGGCGGGCTCATCCTCGTCGTCCTGGTCCTCGTCGCCGTCGCCGAGGGCACTGAAGGCGCTGAAGGAGCTCGCGGGGGCGCCTCCCTTCTTCTTCTTCTTGTTGCCTGTGAAGACGAGGTTGATCGGCTCCTCCTCCTCGTCCTCATCCGCGGCCGGCGGAGGCGGAGGAGGGGGCTCGTAGTCGTCGTCGTCGGGCAAGGCGGCCTTGCCTCCCTTCTTGCCCTTCTTGCCGCAGCCCTTCTTCGGCTTCTCCTTCTCCGCGGCGGGCGGCGGCGGCGCAGGGTCGGCGGCGTCGTCCTGCGGGAAGGAGTACTCGTCGTCGTCGATGGCGACGTTCTTCTTGCGCCCCATCGGCGGTGAGGTTGGGGGCTAGGGTTTGGGAGGGGGAGTAATGCGGCGGCCGGAGATCGAGACGAAGGAGGAAGAAACCCTACTACGGGGGATGCGAGCGAGAGCCGAGAGCGAATTGGGTGGGTCTGGGTCGGCTCAGGTCACAGAGATGCTTCTTTCTTTTCGTGCCTTGTTAAACAAAACAAATTCATTCACAAGAATTGCCTTATATACGAATAAACCAACTCTAAAAATAACATTTTCTTCCAGAATTTTTCATTTTGTAGAGTTTGTACGCTTGTTTTAGATTATTACTGTTAAGAAAAATAAAAAGTCGAAACGGTGTTCCGGGAAAGCTCTTTGTAGCATTAGCACCGATCTCAAAGCATTGCCGTGGTGGGTACACATAAGATTTCACTTTCCTTTGCTCTTTGTGGGTTGATCAAGTTGCTTACCTGATTTTTTTCCCAAGTTTTGTGTTTTTTCGTGCTTGTAAAAGCTCTGCCTCAGCTCAGTCGAGTTTCTGCTTTTTAGTATTGCAATCTTGTAGCGGGTTACCAGTATTCAGCCTGTTCGGCAGGCTGCAGCTGCGGCTGCAGCTGCAGAAAAATAGCTGCGAACACTGTAACGACTGCTGAAGAAATAACTAAAACACTGTAGCTGCTGCAAAACAGCCAGGCGAACACGGTGATTGCAATCTTACGCCAACTATAGGCACACATGGAACACAGCCTTGAATCAACGACACAAGCCAGATTGAGACCAAAGAGCGAGCCGCGCAATGCCGAGTTTACAAAGGTCAGCTTGCTAGCGCCGCTCGGTTCACGGGCTGTTTCCAGGCCAACTAAGGTGCATCCGTATCTGACAGGATGCCAAACACCATCATCGGTATGAGAGTTGGGAAGTGGCTGACTGAATACAAGGCATCAGAGAGACAGACACGGAGACACACGACAGTCCACAGTAACATCACACTTCTTGCATAAACTATGTATGTAGTCACTATCAAAATATATGTAGAAGTACATTATTGCGCGACAAAAACAGCATGAAATTAGCAACTTGCATCTAGTCCAATTATGTAAGTTAAGTGCTAGAATTTTTCAAGTATCTATACTGTTAACAAAAATAAATCCAGATGCCCAATCTGTAATAGCTACACCTCTAAGGCCGACATGTTTCAGATCTGGACCTTGTGGAATTACCGGGTCAGACCAACCCCCATACAAGATTTCGAACTCTGTAGATAAGTACATCCCTTTGCAATGTGAATGGTGAGGGAGAAAAAAGAAGAAGAAAGTGCTGGGCTAACAAATGTACCTGTGCAGCTGCCTAAACAGATTATGCCTGAATTTTCCACATTTCTAGTTTCCTAGTAACTATTGTTATTGTTCATGTCTTCCTGATACCATGATCAAGCTTTGCTCTTGAGCTTTCTATGTAACTTGAGGTCAACTACAACAACGGTTATATTGTCCTTACTCCCTTTCTGCAGAGCCAGCTTTGACAAATATTCAGCGGCTGCTTGAGCTGCTTGATCCGGCACATCATCGCTTCTCTGGGCTGACGATGAGGCTTCTGCGTTCTTCTTGTGCCATAGTAGTATCCTCTTACGGGCAGCATCACAAACCTCTTCATTAGACATCACATCCCAGAGGCCATCACTTGCAAGAATAAGGCAATCATCATCTTTTGCACGGGCTACAACACTGACCTCAGGGACTGGAATTATATATGGCTTCAGGTACCTGTCCCCTGCAAATAGATCATACATCATTATGTACCATCAAATACACAGGAAAAGCTGCGTTGAGATAAAGAAACAACTGAAAATTCAGATGAGCTATTTTTCGACCTCATATAATATATCTAATCATGGTCAAATTTAAGCAGGGTAGCCTGGAACCCATGAAAAAAAAAGGCACGCCACATACAAAAGTAAGCATTAGGCTATAAAGGATCAACGAACGAAGATGATTGTGGCTAAGTGTCTCCTGTGTGAGCTAAGGACAAGATCACATTAACATGAGAGTCAATGACAAGATCAGAAGAACAACACTAAGGCCAGTGACTATCCCTCAGTAACCAGTATTGAAGAAAAAATACTGAAAGAAGCATGCAAGCCTCAAGGCCCTCAACAGATGCACCTAAACAGATGAACACAACGGCTTATACAGTCTGGTGCATTGCCAATGATAAAAATATTTCAAAGCATATAAAGTTTCTTATCTAACACAAATCTCTAGTTCGGACTTTTTGACATTTCATCCTTTGCCTGAACCAAGCTAAACTCATTAGGATTTCATCATGGACGCTCTAAATGTAGCAAATAAAAGCCTAAATCCATGGACCAAGTCACGATTAATTTTTCCAAGGGCAGAAATGGACCGGTCATTAGCTTTCCAAGTGCTACAGATTGTACTCTTGTTGGTAAATATGCAGATAAGCCAGTTCAGCATTTTCAGAAATCGTAGATGCTCAAGGATATGTATAGTACCGTAATCCAAGTTTGCTTCACAGTATCAAGAGAGCAAGGATGCATACCGATTGATCGTGACATGGCAAGAACACCAAGAACTCGATAACCATTCCACTGGATGACCTTTCCACCCAGAGCCTCAATCCTTGCATATTCGTCTTCCCTATTCGGCTGAAGCAAAAAGAAAATGAAAATTAATGATGTTTCCCATTAACCGGCAATTCAGAATCCATTACTATGTGGTGAGACAAGTACTGTCATGACCCAACAAGGGTTGATGTCTTACTTTGTGGTCCATCGAGAGCGCCAAGGGCTGCTTGCCTCGGCAGAGCACTGCCCGTGAGTCCCCGCAGTTGGCAACAATGATATGCGACGAGCAAACGACTGCGACCACGGCTGTTGATCCCACAGTGTCTGGAGCCACAGGTTGGGATCCGGTTGTGGCATTGCCACCCACCTCTGCATCAACACGAGTGAAGCAGTCCACAAAGGCCTTCTCCCACTGCTTCTTGGACTCGAGGCCTTTCAAATCAGTGCCTTGAACTGCCTCCTCTGCTCTATGCAGCTCCTCTACCAGCACTGAATGGATTCTGTCCCGGCAGTAATTGGCAACCTAAAACAGAGAGCAAAGACTCCAGGATTGATAGATATGCAGAGAGAGTATGCGCGCGATGGTGAAAGTGTTTGTGTTGTGTGTGACGACTGGCGAGGCAAGCAGGCAGTGGAGACCTGGACGCCACCGTGGCCATCGTAGACGCCGAAGAAGTGCGCAGGGAGGCGGAAGGAGGCGCGGTCGAGGCCGTCGATGGCGGCGTCCCCCGCGACCATCCAGAGCGGGACATGGAAGAAGGTTGGGACGATGACGGCAGCGTCCTCCATCTCTGGGCGTCGGCCGCATATAGACTCGAGCCCCCAGCGCGGGACGCAGTCGACGGCGAAGACGCTCCTGGCGGCGGCGGCGGCTACCCTGTGGCTGTCGGCAGTGTCGGAGGCGACGGCGACGAGGTCGTCGAGCGCGAGCGCGGCGCCGGCGTCGGGGAAGCCCTCGAAGTCGGCGGTGGCGACGCTGCTGCAGTCGCTGGCGACGGAGCACGGGCTGGGTGGCGCGGAGGAGTCGTCGTCCCCGGCGGCGGGCGCCCTGAGCGGCGGTGGCGGGGCGGGGGGCAGCGCGGCGGCCCCGATCCCGATGGCCTCCTCCATGAGGTCGGCGACGGCGGCGAAGAGCGTGAGCCCCGCGGCCGCGGAGGAGCTAACGGGCGGCGCGGGCAGGGCCACGTGCTCCATAGCAATCAGCGCAGCGGGAGGAATCCATGGCGAAGGCGAGCGGCAGCAGCAGCAGCAGCGGTGGAGGTGGTGGTGTGGCGTGGGCGTGGGGCCCTAGTGGTCATGGATCTGAAGGCGAAGGAAAGGGTTGGGTGGGATCGAATCCAGGGGTAGGTGCGGGGAGATCACGGCTCACGGGCGCTGCCCTCGGCAGCACGGAACCGCTCTTCTCCTCTCCTCTCCTCTCCTCTCCTCGACAGCAGCAGCTAGCTATGATAGTAGTAGTCGGCGAGCAAGACCCCCGAAGCAGGAAGGAACTCTGAAAGACTGATGAGCTCAGCTGACGCCGCGCAGGCCACCACACCAGCACAGCACAGCGTAGCTAGAGGAGGAGACGACGACTTGGGCCTCACAGATTGGGGAGTGAGGAGAAAGACGACAGGTGTCCATGGAAAGGGATGGGGATCGGTGTGGTCCCACATGACAGTGTCAGGCCGGAGTCCACGAGACGAGACGACGCCATCGCGTCGCATCACGTTTTGATGTCAGCACGTTTGGGCCGTTAGTCAATAATAAGCCCAGAGACCTGGGCCTCCCGCCACCTCCCAGGGCCCAATCATTTCTGTTGACAGAGACACCGTGTTGTGCTTTTGGGGAGGAAATGGAGGGGGTTGGGATCACTGGACGTGCGCGCGGCACCACCACCCCAAATCTCTCATCATCATCATCAACATCACTGAATTGATCCACAGATTTTGGCTGATGTGTACACACGCGTTTCATTCAGCCCGTGTTTGCAAACCAAGATACGCAAGGGTACATGTATTCCTGAAGTAGAACGCTTGCAAGAACAATGAACCTTTTTGGTGGTATGAGCTGAAGGTTGGAACCACTGAAGTCTGAAGCACAAGTATTTGCTACACCAACCTGGTCACCTTCCTAGAACTTAGCAGCTCAGAAAAGCAACCCACCGATTAGAAACATTTATTAGATTATGCTCACAAGCCTGCGGAGACACATGCAGGAATTCATGTCAAACAATTGCCTTCTCCGGAATGCATGGTCTAAAAATCCAATCTGCTGACGGTGCCATGGGAATGCATGGTCTAAAAATCCAATCTGCTGACGGTGCCATGGATTACAAAAGTCTAGTCGCGTGACCTTTTCTCAAGTTAAAAAGAACAGCTTGCAGCGTGTTAGCAGCAGCTACAGTGTTCGCAGTTATTTCTTCAGCAGCAGCTACAGTGTTCGCAGTTATTTCTTCAGCAGCAGCTACAGTGTTCGCAGTTATTAGCGAAACGAACATGTCTTTGCTTTTCACATGAAGCATCACATTTTTTGTGAGGGACTATTTGTCTTCTTTTCTTTTTACATGAATGATGATGCAAGAACGCCACAAATGTTTCTTTCTTCTTGCTACTCTAATAATAAGTGACGCGGTCAAAAAACCCACTGTGTGTGTGTTCTATGATATGAGAATGATAACCTTTCCTGTCAAAAGTAAACAAAGAATCATTTCTTCTATCGATGATTCCAATGGAAACGAATATGAGAAGAGGCAGTAATCCAGGCAGGCAGGAGCAGCGAATCGATCAGTGAATTGAGCAGGGAGGGACGGGGAGTGGTGAATTCATCAGAAGAATTTGGTGCCGGCGAGGCCGCTGTGGAGGAGGTTGTGCGCGATGTCGTCCCTGGCCTTGCTGGCGCTGTCGGACCGCACGGGGTTCTCCGGCACCGTCTCGTCGTCGGCGATCTGGAATCGGAGCCCCGGGTCCATCTCCTCCCCGCGTGACTCGCAGATGTTGTGCAGCACGCAGCAGGCGCCCAGCACCACGGGCAGGTCCTGCAGCTTCACCTCCGTGCGCTTCTGCAGGCACGCCCACCGCCCCTTGAGCCGCGCGAAGGCGTCCTCGGCGACGCGCCGGAGGTCCGCGACCTTCTCGTTGAAGGCGTGCTGCGCCCACGTCAGGTTCGGGTGCGCGTAGGGCGCCAGCACCCAGTCGGTGAGCGGGAAGCTCGCGCCGCCGACGACCCATGACCCGGCCATCATCCCGGCGGCGGCGCGCTGCTGCAGCGCGGAGCGGTCGAGCACCTGGTCGTCGGGCATGGAGCCGGGCCACCCGATGCAGACGTCGGTGAAGGTGCCGTCGGGCGCGACGACGCCCTGCAGCGTGATGGAGTAGGAGGTCTTGTGGTTGCGCTCGGTGTGACGGCGGTTGAAGTATGCGGCGACGGCGACCTTGGGCGCGATGATGGGGATGTGGGTGGTGTAGATGGCGCCGACGACGCCGGGGATCCCGGAATCGGCCTGGAACCGGGCCTTGAAGGCCGCGGCGGCGTCGGCGTCGGGCCAGCGGAGGAAGCGCGGCATGAGGAGGTTGCGGATGGCGGCGCACACCTCGAGGACGAGCTTGTGGCAGGTGGAGATGCCGAGGCCGAAGCGCTTGGAGACGAGGCGGAGCGGCTCCCCCGTGGCGAGGCGCCACACGCAGACGGCCACGCGCTGCCGGACGGGGATGGCGGCGCGGAGCGCCGTGTCCTCCTTGGCCACGGCGGCGCCCAGCGCGTCGCAGAGCATGGCGAAGGTGGCGCGGCCCATGCGGAAGGCGGCGCGGAAGTCGGCCTCCGGGTAGTCGGCGGCGCTGCACTGCTCCCAC
Source organism: Eragrostis curvula (assembly GCA_007726485.1). NCBI lineage: Eukaryota > Viridiplantae > Streptophyta > Magnoliopsida > Poales > Poaceae > Eragrostis > Eragrostis curvula. The sequence goes on from RWGY01000774.1 coordinate 178,386, forward strand.
CACGCGCGGGACCGGTCCTTCACCCACAGCCGACGCTGCTGGTGGCCAGCTCCGCCGCTCCCCGCCGCGCCAGGCGCCGACGGCGAGCCCCCGCCTCCGGTCACCTCCTCCTGGTCGTCTTCCTCTGAGTTGGGGTGGAAGAGGGGGAGCGCGACGCGAGGGGCGTCGTTGACGTCCAGCGAGGTGAGGACGCTCCTCTTGCTGCTCTTGCCATCCTCCTCCTCCTCGTCGGCGGCGGCGACGCGCTTCCGGCGCCTGTTCGGCTTGGGCATCGCGGACCTGCCTGCTCCGCTCCGCTCCTCCGGATTAGATTTGCGGGGAAGTCGTCGTCGTCTGGTGAGGGAAGTAGGAAGAAGAGGGAGTTGGAGGAGAGTGATCCGGTCGGAGGAGGGGGTTGGGTTAGGTGGGTGTGAGCGCGGAGGAGATGCACGGAGACATCGCTGTCGCCCCGAACGAGACTAGTGTGGACGGAAGCACGCACAGCCAGCCTCCTTGTTTTTGATGAGACGAGAGGACGGCCAGGACACATGTAAACGCCCGCCGGACAGGACGGCGCCGCCACCTCTGGCCGGCTGGAGACGACGCCTCCCGTAATAAGCTGCTACTATTGCGCTTCCTGCAACAAATGCTCGCCGGATCTTCTGACGGTCGCCTTTGCCGATTTTGGCAACCACTAGCGTCTGCCTTGCTAGCTCCAGGAATGAATGAATTTAAATGTTAGGATTTCATGTTAGCGTGCGTGCGTTCCCATTTCGATCCGGTGGCACTTTGTATCGCCAGCTCGTGTGGTATCTTCCGACATTACGACCAAATTATTGCAAAAACCAGCCGGCACGTTTTGCACGACCTGCTTAGCCGTACCACATCAACTAAAGCTTTGCTTCATCGCAGGACTGCAAAAAAGTCTGGGAATATTTCGCCGACATCTGGTTCGATGCCCTGTATTAGCAGCGTGTTCATCTGTCTGCTTTGCAAGCTACAGTGTTTACAGTTATTTTTCTACAGCTACAGCGAAACGAACAGGCTGCTAGTTCGTGATGACCAAAAAATGCCCCAAGGCGAATCTGGCCGCTTGATTTACTATTTGCGAGAAGTTTCACGGCAAAATTGTGCGCGTCATTTGGAGCAAAACGGGCAGGCTCCATCCGTGGCTGCAATTCCAAGGATCAGATAGGATAAGACAACCTACCCGGTCGTAGTCACTCGTCCATATATCATACTCCAGCAATACCTTCCAAGAAACTCCACGTAAATCACAGCCGATGGAGATGAGAAACAAACCCATCGTTCCGAAATTTCAACTGAACAACAAAGTATACAACCCACAAGTTGGAGATCGATGTGAATTATTCAACACGGCTTTATTGTAAAACAGGTAGCCCAATGTTACAAAAACAGGTGGTATCCACAAAAGCTTACAAGGTGCCCTCAAGGTCCAATATTGCCCAACAGCTAACACGTGGGATATTTGTAGGCAAATAAGTCCACAGAGCCCCCCTTGTCCAAGGAAATACATTATTGATCGGCTGATCTCTAGGATATAAATTACAGGATCAGATAAACCGACAAATCAAAGAAAGAATCGGCGTATCACAGGTAATATACACGGACCATTCATTGGTTTGGATTACTTCAAGGTAATAATTGCATGAAAATAATGCCTGATCACAGACAGCAGGGAGCTCAGACAAAATTTATGGTGAAGGACACATAAGGATGAGCCTCTGTTTCACCTCCCAGACCAGCAACACCTACGTCGTCTTCCGATTTCCAATAGATACTGCATTGCAAGTGTTGGATTGGTAAAAAAACCAATAACAAGCTGTGGCTAAAAGTGCTATGGACTGCAAACCAAATGTTGAATTACCTATGGGCATTGCCACAAAGCTCCTCTAAGATACTCCTTACTTTCTTCTCACTCTTGGTTGGTGGAGCTAGAACAGCAGACTATTGCAACAGAAAAGGCATATTATTACCAGGAATAAATAGCCAGATATGATGAATCACGCATTAAAAAAAAGAACAGTAGAGAATTTACCAGGAATGATGGTGGCAGACCGTATCTAAGAATACTCTCTACAAAGACACGCACAGCACAGAAGTGCATCCAGGAACTGAACACCTGTAGCAGGATAACAGATATTCATGAGAAAGAAAGCAAACCTTGAAAACTATAACACCACAGCAATAGACAACATGTAATAATATTCTGACCGTATTTACCAAAGCAACCATAAACACTACCTAAAGCCCTAGCCAAGTAACTTGGGTCAGAAAAATAAACTTCTACCATGATGGCCATTAGGAGTTTCAATGCCAACAAAAACAAAAACAAAAAAACAGCAGAGTTTTCCATGGATAGAGAAGAACAGCATTCACGTCCATATTATGACCTTCTGAGAGCATGTCATATTAAACCACACCTATAACTCACTGCATCACGTAAACAAGGGTGATGCATCCATTATGACTGAAAGGTGAGTATGTGGGTCGATAACATAAGAATTTCCCATGCATAACAAGGTCAAGCTAGTGAGACAATACAGCAGAAATCAAAAGGCAATTCCAGCAACGGTGAAATCAGAGTTCACAACGGATGTCCAGTCCAACCTACCAAGGTGAAATCTATACAAGGTTTGCATCTAATAACAAGCATTATCAGCTTACAATTCAGATTCAGCTTGATTGGTCATAGTGCGTGTATTTATCATCTGGGCACTTTTATGGAATCATAAATGAGAAACTGAGCTTTTACAGTTTTAATGCAAAATGATGATGAAGTACCTCACTGTAGCTGGCATAGCACCATTGCAGAAGAGAGGTCCTCATAGTTTCCTGATCTTGCAGTAGCTTCTCCATCTCTTGCTTCCGGCTTTCCTGTGCTTCAGGACTATACTCAAAATCACGGACCTGATTTCAAATGAAAATGTAAATTAATGGACAATAGTACAGCAAGAAATGACAGATCGACAAGATTAAATTTCTCTTCTAGTTGACTACACTGAAAGACCTTGGGATTAATGCTCCCTGGACAGGTAGATGTGAAGTGTAAAGATAAGTCATGTGAGGAAACCTTACCTGGAAACCTTTCTCACGCGCATGGACCTTGAAGTTGTCAACAACCTTAGCAAATAAAGTTACAGTGTAGAGAGCGTACTCATTGTCCTCATAAAGCTTTTTAGATGATCTAGGTACCTACAGAATCACCAATTAGATCAAATAAAGAAGCTACTAAATACGACGATCAGGAAATAAGGGTCCCAACTCAGACCAACTTAGTAAATTGCAGTATAAACCTATAAGGAAAATAAAGTTTGCATAAGGACAAAGAAAAAGAGCATTTAATTTGTTTCTAGAATATAGAAGGATAACATGTCAATTTGGGATGTTTTAACAAGAGAAAATTATGACTTAGAACACCAGATTATTACCAATAAAATCAATAATCAAGTGCAGAACAAAAACTGACCACAAACGTGTCGAGAGATTCATAGCTTGACAGCCAATCTTTTTGGGAGTACTTCGGTATGATAGCAAGAAGTGTTACTAGATGCTCTGATGTCACCATATCCTCCGGTTTTACCAGATTAGAAAGATCACGAACTGCTAAGCTGTCACGCATGCAAAAAAAAAAACTAATTAGTGTCTGTTAATGCAGTTTACCTCCTACTTTGCTTCCAGCCACACGTCATTGATGTTTACCTTCCACTTTGCTTCCTGTTGATTGCACTAAGTTGACTCCTTACATTGTTATATTCCGCTGCACGAACCTAGGAAGACAATAAAATTATCATCGTAAACTCAACATCCAACCCAAAAGAAAAAAGAAAAATCAAATCATTTACACGCACACTACAACAAAAGAAGACATATAAAGTTGAGACAACGCCATATGTGAAAACAGTTGCTTCGAAGTACAGAAAAGACTGCAGAGAGACTTCCTTGATTTTTAACCCACAGGTTGACATCCAAGTGATGCCTTAGTTGTGAAACACACAATTCTGTGACAGAACATGGCATCGACAGTTTCTCATTATGTTGCATCCTACTGGTTCCATAGATGATTTGAACAACAGAATATGTAAACTCGATGCTAGAAAGGAAGCTCAGATCTAGTAGCCACAGAGCGGGTGCATCTAGTTACCTATGGGAACAAAACGTATCAGCAGCTAGATCCCCCCAACAGTACCAAGTTCCTTTGTATTTCACACATCCATTCATGCAACTAAATCAACAAGCAAACATACCCAATTCAAGACTAGGCCTGAAGAGTAACCTTAGTTCTTGGCTAATACCATACTAAATACAGTTCCCATGAGTCTAGGTAATTGATGGCAATGCATCGATATTGATTTTGGTATAAACTTGGCATAACATTTTTAGAGTTCTAAACTTGTCAGAACATTGTGTGGGCCATGAGAAGCTGATGAGAGGGGAGATGTGGACTTGTGTTTATCACCTTCATGTCATCCTCGATCTTGGCGACCTGTGACTGGATGTTGCCGACGATCTCCTTGAGCGGCGACATTGTTGGGTACTTGCCTTCATCCCACACGAACCTACAATCAGAACCGAAAGCAGCCGAAGGTGAGCCAAACAAAAAGGCGTTGGAGCACCAGTACAGTTACAGCGACAGGCAGCGGGGAGGCAAAGACCTGGTGAGGTAGGTGTCAACGGGGACGCCATCGACGGTGAGCGCCCCACTCTCGACCCCTCCTGCGCGCTCGAGGTCCTCGATCTGCCTCCGGATCTTGTGCGAGACGCCCTCGATGAAGATGTTGGACTGCGGGCAAATGAAGAAGCACGGCGTGAGGAACGGAACCCTAACTAGCTAGTGATGGCAGGCGGCGAAAGAGTCCCGACCTTGACGAGGTCGTCGCTGAGGGCGAGGAGCGAGTCGAGCGTGCCGACGCGGAGATCCGGGACGTTGAACTGCGGGCAGAGGAAGATGTGAGGCGAAGCTACAGAGGAGAAGAGAGGAGATGAGAGGAGAAGAGAGGAATTCCTCTTACGCGGTACAGCGGCGTATCGAATGAGTGGCGTGAGATGCTGTCCTGCAGGCGAGACCAGAGGGAGCTGGCGGTGGTGCCGGGCGACTGCACCGGAAGCGACACGATCCAGTAGCGGGTGGCCATCGCCGCCGGCGAGCTGCTCCGACGTTCCTTCCTTCCTTGATGGGGAGTGATCTGATCTGTGGAGGGAAGGGAAGAGGAGGAGGAGACGACGCGAAGGGGAAGGAGGTGGAAGACGGTGACGGGTCGGGTTGGGTCCCGGGGCCCACCCAAATACTGAACTGGACTCGACCGTCACAAACGGCTCCGCACGAATTTTTTTTCCTTTTTCTTTTTTATTTAAATTAAAATTCACGAATGGCTATTGTATAATTGTATTTGTCCGCCTATTTCATGCAAAAAAATAATTATTATAAACTGCGGTCACTAACCTTACTCGTCAGTGCCAATACGACCATAATCTGAATAAGGCTAATGCTAGAGTGACGTGGCATACGTATCAGGCGTACGGCATCTAACATGGAAAATGCATTGACATGGAAATGTTATCATTCGTACGCTCCTTTCGCATTTACCATGTTTACCTAATTCATTTTCAGTACAAATATGACTTGAATTGCTGTAAAATTTGTTCATTATACGCTTATCAGTACATTTGGAGGTGCTAACTCGTGTGTAGGTTAGTCTCTACAAAAATACTAAAATACAATAAAGATAATAGCTTTCGATACTAAGCAATGCTGCTGAAAAGTGGACATGTTGTAAATTGGAAGCATTTGGTCTTGAGGCTCCCCCCTCCCACCTTCACGTTCGCACTCGCTCGAATATACCATGCAAACACGAAGGATTATGAGGATAATGAATTAATGATCATACCAGTATAGTAGAGCGAGATTAGTGACCGTTATTTGCAATTTTTTCAGCAGATGGTCAAATTGAAACAGACAGACAAATACAGAGGCGATTCATGTATTAAAAAGTAAAAGCCCTGCATTCAAATGAGCAAGCTAGGCGTTCCAGTTCAAATAAAATGTCCTTGCACATAAATTCTCCTTGAGAAACAAGTGTCAAAAAAGGGTCCCTTGCCCGTAGCACAACAGCAAGATGTGACAGCAACACCCTTCACCTGTTGTTCAGGAACATAGCCCCGCAAGCGATCACCACAATCACGGCACGAACACCCTGCATCAATCCACCAAGCACATAATTAAGATCATGTCATTTTCTTAGGCGACAAGAAGCACATACAGACTCGCCTGATTTACCAACCACCCATTCAGCACTGGGAAACCACCACTTCCGGTAGAGGCAATCCGTTCATCATTACTGGAGCTCTGCTTCACAAGTTTCATACGTGTCACAAACATGGAGGAGTAAGTAAAACTCAATACTAGTAGAATATATAGAAGCTCCAACTGGACAAAGATCATCGTTATACCTCCGCGATCTCTTTCCTGACACGCAGGCTCTTATCATAGGCAGGCTTAATGTGCTTAAGCGACCTCAAATGCTCAAGCTCGAGAAGGTGTTTGAGCTCCCTGCTCGCACTAGTGACACAAACATGCGGATGCAGCGACGTGCTTGATGTCGCAACCAAATAGCTCAACGGATGCTGGAGATAGCTTCTGGAGGCACCAATCGGATGCAATTGCTCGAGTGAAAACGGGCCAATGGGGCGCCGATGCTTTGTTTGGTATCTCCTCTTGCTTCGGCTCAACTCATGTTCTCTGACTTTCTGCTTGCTTGCTCCATCACGGCTATGGGGCCTACGACTCCTGCTTTCATACGGATTTGGCGTCGCCTCAGTTTGTCCAGGTTTTTGTTGAAACGAAACATGCTTCCCAGACTTGTCATTTGAACTCTCTGAAAGCTTTTGCGTGTCCGCAAAAAAAGACCTGTCATTTGAACCTTTATCAAGAAGAGGAACCATTGCTTTGCTTCTGCTTGTCTCCCTGCGGTCCGAAGCCATTAGGGAGGTATTGGTCTCTGAGCTAAAAATACCCTGCAGCCGGAGGAAACAAAGTGTTACGACAATTATTTATCTTAGTTATTTGTCTACTCTAGACTAATGAAACAAATGACATTTCCTGTTTGCTTATATTTAAATGGTAATAAATGAACCTGTGAGGAGGTGTTTTCAAAGGCACTTATCATCTTCTTCACCGCACTACTTGATCTGCTCTCTGGTTTATTGTGCCTTTTCTTGGAGCCATTTGGATCTTCAATCTTTCCACCGCCACCTTGCAGTAACAAGTCTCTTGAGGCCTTCATGGGAGGATCCACATTTATTTCAGAGAACGTTTCTATAGCCTGCAAATCCTCTAGTGTTGGATCTTCAATCTTTCCACCGCCACCTTGTTGCAGTAACAAGTCTCTTGAGGCCTTCATGAGTGGATCCACATTTATTCCAGAGAACGTCTCCCTATCATGCAAATCATTTGGCATTGGATCTTCAATCTTTCCACTGCCACCTTGCAGTAACAAGTCTCTTGAGGCCTTCATGGGTGGATCAACATTTATTCCAGAGAACGTTTCCCTATCCTCCAAATCATCTGGCGTTGGATCTTCAATCTTTCCACCGCCATCTTGCAGTAACAAGTCTCTTGAGACCTTCATGGGTGGATCAACATTTATTCCAGAGAACGTTTCCCTATCCTGCAAATCATCTGGCGTTGGATCTTCAATCTTTCCACCGCCATCTTGCAGTAACAGGTCTCTTGAGGCCTTCATGGGTGGATCAACATTTATTCCAGAGAACGTTTCCCTATCCTGCAAATCATCTGGCGTTGGATCTTCAATCTTTCCGCCGCCATCTTGCAGTAACAAGTCTCTTGAGGCCTTCATGGGTGGATCCACATTTGTTCCAGATAACGTTTTCCTATCCTGCAAATCCTCTAGCGTTGGATCTTCAATCTTTCCACCACCACCTTGCAGTAACAAGTCTCTTGAGGCATTCATGGGTGCATCCACATGTATTCCAGAGAATGTTTCCCTATCCTTCAAATCATCTAGCGACATACTCTTCCGCATCTTAGTGTGATCTTGATCTCCTTTGCTTTCGATGTTGGAGATCTTTTCTATGAGCCGTTTGGATAATAGGCTATCTGACAAAGTTTGCAAGTCACTATAAGAATTAAGAACCAGAATTCCCAAATAATATTCAAATCAATCACACATTCATTTGTGATCACTATTAACATTCCAATTACTTACACTCTTACAGAGATGGGCTAAGATAACAGCGGATCATGTGGAAAGAGTTAGGCAGCTAGACCGGTAAGCTTCTAATGGAATCCACACAGTACGCATGAAGCACTGTATGACATAATTTGAAGAAATCTAACAGGTGTATCTAGTATTATTACGACACCTAGCCGTTTAGACTACCACATAAGACCGTACAACAGATTTCCAAATGTGTGTTTGCAGTTAATACATCATTTAACTAGTACACTCTACAAGCGAACCTGGAAAATTGAGTTGATGGCCATCCCCAAGTGGTTCCTGCTGTTTCCTTTTCATTGCGGAGTTTCTCTATATTAAGAAATAGTACAAAGAGATACGTTATGTTATGGAAATCGAGAGATTCACACCTGTAATTTTCACGATGAATCCTAAAAGGAGCCAACTTACCATTTCTTGGATCCGCTTGCGGTCGTCATCACTGAGTAAGAACTTCAACTGAAGAATAATTTCTCCACTATCAAGAGTAAGTACTACATCCGTGCTTCCTGACTCAACAATTGTTTTTGTCTTCAACTCTGGTGTTACAGTACATATCAACTAATAGGTACTGATAATAAATACAATTCAAGAACTGTGAACCAACGCAAAAACCTGTTTTTGATATAAGTTCCTTGTCTGCATTGTACAAGATTATTACCATGCTCTCTCGAAGTGATGTAACTGGGCTGCACACATACAATTGGTGTCAGAAAACTTAGAATTTGTATTGAAACTGAAAGATACAGTAATCAAGTATTAAAATGGTAATATGGAAATAAGCTTACAAAGATAAATCATCTTGTTCTATGTTTCCATTGTATTCTCTTTTGCCCACAGCAACTGCATTTGAAATGTGATTTAATTTACTAACATAAATGACGATATTAGCAATTGGGGAGCGAAAAAGAGAAAAGAAAGCAGTATTAGGGGATTTGGACCTTGCAAGAACAGTGGAGTGACTGGTGGTTGAGTGGCTGCATAATAGAAATAAGATAGAAAAAAAAAGGAAAAAACTTATCTCAATGAGTTCTTGTTTCTTACAGAATAGAAAAGAGTATGAGTAAGTTCTTTGGATAGCATAAAACATAATTAAAAATCATGAGACAGAAAATTTTGCCAGAGATGTGGATGCTGCCAGGCATCCTTCTTGAGAGCCTAATTGGGGATGCATAGAAGCCCTCCAATTCTGATCTTCAAGAGCATAGAGAACGACGGGAACACCAGCTATTGGACGTCATTTGGGCGAGCTGGACTTGTGGCTATCAGTAACCACTGGGTCTCCTGGGACCACGGGAAGAGTTTTGGCTCTTTCTTTTGCTTTCACAGACCTGCACCCACAAATTTGTTCTGATAGGATTGGCCCCCCAGATGCAGTCTCTACCGTTTATTAGCTGCTAAGCAGTTAATGAGTTACATATTTATGCGATATGGAAGCTGTTGAGCTCACACATCATAGGAAATAAACAGAATAAAATTCAAACAGAGCAACTCGTGGATGTAACAGAAGAAGTTTGCACACAGGAATTTCTTTTCTGTCCTGAAGAATCTCTAAAGCCAATGCAGGCAATACTAGTTCGAATCCACACAACCTCTCAAGGTCAGAGGTCAAATCAAGGAGACATCAGCTTACAAGATAGTACAATAATGTGCTTTTAGCAATCCAATCAGGCTCAAACCACATTCCAGGTGACACAACAGATCCTAATGACAACTAGTGAGCTCACAGGCTCGGGAGAGATTCAGCACGGATGACCTCCTTGAGAAGGGCCTTCTCCTCGTCGAGTTTCTTCTTCTCAGCAGCATTACGCGGCTTGATCTTCCGCTTCTCTTCCAGCATCCATTTGTAGAGCTGGCGCTGCTCATCTTCGGGGATGGGCGGGAGCACCCTTCTAGGAGCCGGGATTGGTTCTGCGGGCTTGTCAGCAGTTGCGGCAGCAGATGAGGCCGATGAAGTAGAAGTTGCAGCGTCCTTTTTCCCCGAGTCCTTTTGGTAGGTCCGCACGAGTACATAAGCTGCATTTTATAGGAATATGATTACCAAACCATCTGAAGATTGAACTGTGTGAGAAGAAAAGGTACACAAGTGTTGAGATTTGAGCATGTGACAGCCTTCAGAACCGGAAATAACACTTCAAATTCATGCAATTTGTCTTCCTTAATGCAACAATTAGCTCTTGACAACTGAATTGCGTTTTGTGGCATCCCTCGAGTTAGTAACATAAATACTGAGGAACATTTGAGCACATGATTACATGAGTTGGATGTCACTATCTGAGTTGCTATGTTAAAGATGATATCTACAATTTCGGTTCAAGCTCAATTAAACAGTTTATTGTTTAGTCTGCTGTAGGCAGCAAGAACAAACATAGCCTAAACTATACAAATGAATAAAAAATGGCTTTTGTATCCATTTGTCACATAAGTAGTCATGTAATGTAGAGTAGCCAACACATACATAAACTGAAGCTTACCTCAAAAAAAAAAAAAAACATAAACTGAAGCCACAACAGAAAGACACATATTTAACACTTTTTTTTTTCTTTTCTACTGCCTGAATGCCATTAGGAGCCACCACTAGCAAGCACTAAGATATGAGGATCGTGAGCTTGAGTTCGAGAAAAGAAAACTTCCAATTTTCCTCTTTTCATCCTACTAAAGTCCACATTCGCTGTTATTGAGCTTCTTAATGGAACCGGCATGTGAATCTTTGGATACACAGAATGTCAACTCCTTTATGAGCATAATTACACACATACAGCAAACTGGTATGTTGACGACGGCACCCGCACCCTATCGCCGCATCTGATGGCTAACTAAGTGATGTTTTCAGCGAAATTGGACGACGCAAGCTCTAGCACAAATCTGCCCTAAAGCGAAGGAGTGAGAGAGATTGAGGCGAGCTGACCTCCGACGAAGAGGTTGGCGGCCAGAAGGAAGGGGAACATGCGGCGCATGAAGGTCTTCTTCGCCTCGGGCGGGGGCGGCGCAGGACCGGCTGGCGTGGGCTTGCCGTGGGCGGCCATCGATCCCGTCGAGAGGAATCTCTCTTCTCCTGTCTGTCGAGGTGGTGGCGGCGAGGAGAAACTGCCTCTCTCTCTCTCTATTCCTCCTTCCCTTCCCTTCTCAAGAATTCGGGTCCCCTATTAACCGTTGATCCTTGTTCGTAAAAGTAATTTTGGCCGTCCATGGCAACGATTAATTTTTATTTTTTTGGCTCCCTTTCGATTGCCAATTTTTTTTTCTGAATCCCTGTTAAATTCCTAGGTTTTAAACGGGCTCAATAAGGTGGTGTTTGGATCCCCATTAGCTTCTAAGAATCTAGATTTTAAGTATAGTTTTTATAATCTGGCTTTTAAAAAAAAATCTAAATGAAGGTGTTTGGATCCCGGATTCTTAAAATCTAGAAATCAATTTTTAAAGTAGTTAATGACCAACCTGTCCTTTCTATATTAAGGTAAAACAGTGGTACAAACTGTAATTATCCAAAAACATTCAAAGACAGTGGGTCTTTTGGCAAATAAAATCACCTAAAAATTGAGTTAAAGTAGATTATAGGATTTTTAAAATCTCATAATCTAAATTTTAAAATCTGATGCATAATCTGCCCTGTTTGGATCCCTTATAACTTTTAAAATCTGAATTCTTAAAATGTAGATCCAAACATGCCCTAATACAATGGCGAGGTAGCTCAGAACCTGTTAGTATAATTTATTGGGCTTTTATTAGTACCATGCTTCAAGCGCTACTATACCAATAAAAAAAAAATCAAAGGGCGTTTAATTTTACTATTCATAATTCATCGTAGACTCAAACAAAAAGAAACATAAATCCGAGACAGCCATTTAGGCACTACTTTTATCTTCCTAAGAAAGAGGTTCAAAAGTCACTACCACAGCAAACACAAAACACAGCTTCTCTCGTTACATCATCAATCAGGAATTCATGGAACGCAAGACCTGGTAATAATGGTTAAAGACGAAAACAATACTAAAGATGGAAATTATGTAAGGAGCTGCAGCTTCTGATTATAGATAAGCCGAGAGTATATACAACTCCTTGAACTTTACAGCCTCTGATGACCAGCCTAACCTCCTAATAAAGGATGTAAACAAAAATTGAGATCGTAATCTCAGCCACCTATAAGTTAGCCATGTCGCATTTGATCATGCGATCTTCCCTTCCCTATGAACTCAAAAAAGAAGAAGAAAAAGAACCCTGAGGTTGGCAACAAAATCTGCGAACCCAGATCACGCTCCCAATTTACTTTACACTGTACACGGGAGATCCTATGCTCAGCCATTGAGCTTCGCCAGGAACTGGTTGAGATCATACTCGTCGGCGTACTGTGACTGATCCCAAAGCTCGTCCAATCCATTAAGAATAGACTTCAAGCCCTTGCCACGAGACTTCCTCTTGGAATCTTTATTGGCGTCATCGCTCGAACTGCTTGGGAGGACCGACGCCTGCATATGGCATAGAAAAAAGGTGAGAAATAAGTCATCTCCATGAGTTACCAACCAGGCAAAAATAAACTGCACCAAGGATTTACTTTTCTCGAAGCGGGGGTAGATGTGAATAGATCAAGAAGCTGGTCAGTGTTCATGGTTTTCAGGCTGGAGTTCTCAGCATTGATGACAGCATTGGCAACTGACACCTTGAACCTCTGAAGACTCATCACCTTCTCCTCGAGAGTTCCACGCATGATGAGACGGTGAACGTTCACCACTTTCCTTTGACCTAGACGGTGTGCTCTATCCATTGCCTATAAGAGCATAATGTTTATAATTTATTTCAGAATTGACAGTAAGCCAGAAAATCATGCTCACACTGGACATACAGCATTAACTAAGACAATAAATGCTTGTATCAGTACACTAGGTCATGAAGAAAAATTCCCAAGAAAAATTGACCTAGATTTCGTAGATGATAAAACATAATAAAAGAACATCAAGACAAATAGCAGTGTCGTCGAGATATAAAAAACAAGTAACCTGAAGATCCTTCATTGGATTCCAATCATGCTCCATGAAGACCAATGTGTCAGCAGATGTCAAATTCAAGCCAAGCCCACCAACTGCAACAAGACAGACTCAGAGCATGCTTTCACAACATATCAAGGAGCAATGCTCCAGTATGGCTGTACTCTAAACCTACCGTGAGTTGTTAATAGAAGCACATCAATGGTTGGGTCTGAATTGAAAGCTTTGACAATTTCAAATCTCTTCTCTGTTTCAACAGAGCCATCCAGCCGCAAATATGTGACGCTGCAAAAAGGTGTTTCCTAAATGAGATGATTCGAGGGGGTGGATAATACAAGGAGAATAAATGAAAACACGTGGTTATCTATTGAGTGGCAAAAAGGAATATGATGGTACGTAAGCACATATCAAATATTACCAACACTGAATGTTGCAGAAGAAATATGAATTAAAAGTGCAAATAAAATAATGCTAATCAGCAGAGGTCAAACTGATGACCAGCTAGTTCCAAAAGACAACAAACAATATGGACAAAGGATGAAAGCAAACATATCAAGATGCATCCAAACTTTGAAAGAAATACCATCGAACTCACCTTCTCATATGAGACTGAAACAGGTCCTTCTCAATAATGTCAAGAAAAGCCTGAAGGTGAGAGTTCAATCATAAGACATTTTTTTCCCATTCAAACAGCTATGGAAGAAAGAGCAAAAAAGAAGTGACAGCTAAATGAACGTCTACAAGTTTGATAGGATCAATACCTTATGCTGAGCAAAAATCAAAACTCTATGTTGCCCAATTGATGCCGAAGCATCAGGACTTGATATTTCTGATCCTATACCACACTCCTGAAGTATTTCTTGAAGAGCAACAAGCTTAGGTGAGTGGTGAAGCTCATGAAGCTCACCACCTGTCCCCACACCAGTTTCTTTCAAAACATCCACAAGATGATCAGGGGGGTTCTCCCCAGTTACCAGTAATGGATGACTGCAGAGTTTTAGTAGGTACTGCAATGCCTGCATTACAAAAGAAAATTAAGTTAAAGGTGATGCCATGAAAACTAAAAATAGCAAATGAATAAAAAGTGATGTTCAACCGTTGCACCTGAAACACGTGACGAGTTGCTTTCGGTTGAGAAGCAGATTCCTCCGATTCATTTTCTTTAACTATAGATGAAATCTCTTCTTTTGCATTGGAGGATGAGAATTTGTCGTAAAGTTTAAGCTGCAATGAGCTGAGATTGCAATATCTATCCTGGATAATCTTCTCTGGAAGATCAGACAAAACTTCATCCTTTGTTCTTCTTAGAAGAAATGGCATGACCTGGTAGCAGGATTCTGTTAATTAATGAACGCCACAGCATAAGCTACTTCTAAATCTATTGAAAATAATAAAGACCTGCTTATGCAACGCCTCCATTGCAAGAATACCAGCTTCAGCATCCTTTGCAGAACATTTTGAATCTTTAGCCGCTAGCAATGGTTTTCCATATGTAGCTTGGAACTGTGCAGAACAATGTAAGTAAGATACTTCAGAACATGTCAGAGAGTTTGCAGTTGCACTACTACGCAACAACCGTTGTCTTGTTTAGACTATTTCATGTTTTGAGTGAGTCTTAATTTAGAGGGTTTTTTTTTTGGAGACCAAGTCTTAATTTAGAGTTGGAAATGTCTATCCTCGCAGAATCTGTTTTCTAGTCAGGGTCAGATGCTGAATGATGCAATTCCAGTAATTTGGCTCTAAGGTGGTTACTATGGTCTAATAAAATACTTCAGACCAGCAGTGGTCATGGTAAAATACAAAGAGGGAATTTGCACTTTAGGCCCTGTTTGTTTCAGTTTTTCAGCTGGCTTTTCCAGCTGAAAAACTGGCCAGCTGAAAAGCTGAAACAAACAGCAAACTTCTGATCTGGCTTTTGGAGTGCTGAAAAGCTGACTTCTGATGAAATGAACTAAAAGCTGAAAAGTTTGCTGAGAGCTGCTTTTCTGACTTTTGGCATGCTGAAAAGCTTAATATATATTACAAAAGCCAACATTATAAATCTAACAGACAGTTTTTCAGCTACTCAAACAGCCAACTTTTCTAAAAGCTCAAAAGCTCCAGCCCAAACAAACAGGCCCTTAGCCGAGAGGAAAAAATACAATCAATTTATTTCCACTTGCTTTCTATCGTTTTATGTTCACTAGGTTTATAACTTTTCAGTGGTACCGTTTTCTTCAGTTTATGTTGTTTCCATGTTTCTCTAATTTAATTGATTGATTTATCATGCATCCTAGAATATTCAGAATCCAAACATAGACTTTAGAGGCATTTAATGGCAAAATAAATAAAGTGTAATGACTCGTGTAACAATCCAGAAACCAGATGAGTACTGCCCCCAGCTAACAAGGAAGCTAGAATAAACTGATGAAGATGCTAGTAACAGAGCTCTTGAATAAAACAGGGTGCTTGCCTAACATACAAGCTTACAACCAAAACATAACTTACTTGTTTTTCTGTCCCAAGGAACCCAGGCATAAGGAAGTCAAATAAGGACCATAACTCCAACACATTGTTCTGCAATTCCAGTGCATTGTGTCAAAAGTTATGACAAGGTAGCATAATTATAGGGTCTGATTCATAAACATCACATACAGTAAAATAAAGGTGAAGCATAGTAGCAGTTTAGTTTACCTGAATAGGAGTGCCGCTCAAGATAAGGCGGTGTTGCGCTTTCAGCTGTTTCACAGCAGACGTTATTTTAGACCTTGAGTTTTTTATTATGTGCCCTTCATCCAGAACACAATAGTTCCAAGAAATATTCCCAAGAAAATCGATGTCCTTCCGTATAATATCGTATGATGTTATAACTACATTAAACATATCAAACTGACTACGGAGCATGACTCTGTCCTGTGATGAACCAATGTACTGAAGAGGTTTCATGATGGAGCTGTCTATGTACTTCTCGATTTCATATTCCCAGTGGGCCACTAGTGTAGAAGGGCAGATAATCAGAGATGCTGGATCTTTGTCGTTATTGTGCGCACGTGATTCAGCAATGTCACTTGCCACAATAGCAGAAGCTTGAAGCGTCTTACCAAGCCCCATGTCATCACATAGAATTCCATGCAATTTAAACCGTCTCAGGAATGCTAGCCAGTTGATCCCTTCTTGCTGATACCTGCAACGACCAGCCATACATTATCAAATAGGCGAAACAAGCATCACTTTAAGATTGCACATATGCAGCACAGTAAATTTCAACACATGGAACAGAATGGATTCCTAATTCATTATAATGATTCGCTAAAGTATTGCCTACAGTGCCTACTGCCATCATGAACCAATTTCAACATGTTGCCTAAACTGCCATCATGAACCAATAATATGAATAAAATTATTTTATGTCAGATACCTTCGCAATTCAACACTAAGATTGATGTTGAGCTTGAAATCATCAATTCGGGAGTTGTCAAGGAGCTGTTCCAGGAACTGAACATCTTCCGTGCTGCTAGATAAGCGTTCACTTAGTCCACCAGGTAAAGGAACACCCTTTGATAATGGCAGCAAAGGAACCAGAGCAGCAAAACTGTGAGTCACAGTCTTCCTAACAGAACCATCAGGGTCGCTCATACACCTCAACAGAGGAACGACAAGGAAATGAGCATAAGGAACCAATTCCATTGCCAAACCCTGAACAAGAAGGCTCAAAAGCATCCCAGCACCTTGTCTTGCACTGTCAGAAGATAAATCAGACAGCATCGGAATAACATTTTCTATCACAACTATCATCACATCATCAGTCAACGACTTTGCCACTGATGTGATACACCTTGCAGCAGCTAATCTAACAGCTACATGAGGATGGCGCAAGCAACCAAGAATACAAGGAAGGAGACTTAGAAGTTGAGGCCTTAAGGGCTCAGCCAAGTAAGGTGTAATTGAACGAACAACCTGCAAGAAACAGCAATAGCATTAAAAACGTGAACAGAGAACTGAAAAGGAAGCTGTGCCACCTCAGGGTAAATAATATAGCAGCACAAAATTTAATGTAGTATATTGGTTTTTGACTTTCGACATGACAATATATCTAAACCAGTATCTCTGTACAACTCACAGCAAACACTAAATGCAATTTGATACAAAATAGAACAAACCTGGATATTGTTTATGAGTGACTGTGGGTCTTTGTTCTCACACGATCTGCCCAGCTGCGCAACATTCAGATCATCTTCTGGTTTTACAGGTTTAAGAAACTCAGTAAGGCAATCCCACAGCTTAGGAAGTTTTTCAAACAACGATGATCCAAACTTCTCACAGAGATGCTTGAAAGCTAACTCTGACCCTCTTCGGCTTATAAAACCTTCCAGTTTTAACCTTTCTTCACTACCAGACGTCATATGTCCCCTGGATTTGTGACTGTTAAAGCGCTTTCCAATGGACAGCAGATTCTGGTCTTCAATAACCTGCATAGAGTTGATAATTGTAGCTTGTGGTGTCTCATTGGCATCAGTGCATGCCAATGTGCAGAGATTCTTTGTAAGCTTGTCATTGGGACCAGGCTTGCGGCCAACACAACTAAAAATGAGCTCGGCAAGTGCATCAGCGGCTCTATCTTGAAGTACTTCCTCCTGGAATATATGGAATCAAGCATAAAAGTAAGGTAGAAAACATATAGATGGTCACAAGAAAAGCAAAATTATTTACCTGCTCTCGTTTTATGGCAGCCATTAAAGGTAAAATCACTGGGTTCAGCTTGCTAGGCAAACCTGACATCCAGACTACAGTAGAAGCTACTAAAGATGAAACTGTCACATGCAAATTATTCTGAAAAACAACATAAAAAAACAAAGCTTATGTCAGAACATTGCAAAAAAAAAAAGGGAAGCAAACTACAATATCATAGCCCAAAACACGCAACACAATAATATTGTAGCATTGTAACACAGATTAGAGACACGATAAATTAAAAATAGAACATACCTGAACACATTTCAAATAGCCTGATGTGGACAACAAACCTTGTTTTGCTGATTCTATGCTATTCAGGACAATTTTATCACTTTCTGAAGGAAGATCAGATTCAGAAGGTAACAAAAGCTTTGAAGCAAAGTCAATAGCATTATCGACACTCAACACGCCAACATCAAGTTTTGAGCTCTTAATGTAATCTTTCAAAGCACAAGAATCAATTGACTGGAGCAAATTATTGGCTTCATTACGCATCTTTGCGTATGTTCTTGCAAGTTCAGTATATGGAAGCATAGAATCCTTTGTAGGAAATGCAGGATCAGTGCAAGTCAATAAATCCAGCAACCACTCTTTCACAGAGGATAAGAAAGCTAGCAATGCCTCCACCAAGACAGGATCTCTGCTCCTCAAATCTTTGAACCAAGAGACGATAACCATAGAAGCCACCTGGAACAAAAGAAACATAAGTTTAACACAAGTAATTGAACATGTTGATGATGCTTACACAATTGAGGCATCTTGTACCTGTCTCTGGACACCTGAGAGAGACATGAGATCATTTGCCAGTGGACTAAGAACAACTTGCCATGAGCTTACTGGCAACTTAGAGGCCAAAAGCCCAAGGGCCATTGATGTAAGCACCCGAGTATGAGTAACGGATTTATCAGAATCTGCCCCAACAGTGATCTTTGAAACACTTGAGTGTGCATCAAAGTGCTTTTCATGCGAAGTACTTTCCCCTGTGGAACCAAAAGATATAATTCTTGTATTTTCATGTTCTAGCCTTGCAGACCTGATCTTTGCAGCAGCTCTTGAACGACTTCCTCGCGGAAGGGCAACTGGTAAAAACATTTTTGTAGAATCCAATGTTGAACCATATGGAGTAGTAGCAAGTTGTACCCAATTACTAAAATACAACCTCGCAGCAGACTCAAGGTCTTTCTCAGGGCACTACAACAATTGAAATGATTTTATTTGTTAATGCCATTGCATGTTGAACAAGATTTCTAAGCTGACGGGGATTTAGTAAACTAGCAATAAAATATTTTTTTGACCAAAAATTAGCAATAGAATATCAAACCTGAAGTAGAAGTTTCCAAACCCTTTCAGAAGACTGAAGAATTTCATCATTTGACTCTAAAAGTATGTTCTGGAAGACAACCTGCAGTGCATCACCTAACATTGATGTAGACCAGAATGGGGTAGTTCCAGCTGAACTCCTAGTGTTACCAACCTCAAGAAGCCTCTCCTGAAAAAAGGGATGTCACAGTTAACTAGGACAGAACAATAAAGAGATATGGGAAGCTGGTAGTAAGCACATTATATATTTATATAAAAAAAATGCAGCATTTATTCCTCAAACAAGATAAGCACACCATGTCTTGTGCTAGCACAATAATGTAGTTTCCGTTCCTTTTTTGTTTTACGAATAACAGTTTTCCTAATGTTAAAAAAAGGGTAGTGCAACTTATTAACAAGATTGTTGAAAGCTGCTACACCATGTAGAGATATTTTATTAATCATTATGTTAATCTGTAGTGGGAGAATAAGTAGTAGACCAGAAAAGCCAAACGAAATTGAATACTAGTTACTCATACCAGTGTGCGTATGGCAGAACGCCGGACTGAAGTAATGCTGTGTCTCATAAAGGGCCACAGTCGGGGTGTCAGCGTGGCTAGACCATACGGGTTCTCACTAGATGCCAATCTGTCTTCTTGTGTAGCTTTGTTCAGATCAAATTCTCCCATTTCACCTAAGGCTGTTGTGCCAAGCATCTTTGGGACCATCTCTGGCTGAGAATATATCTCTGCTAGCAAGTTCATTACACTGAAAAAGAAATTCAGACACAATCTAAATATTTCCTGTGACATCAACAGAGTGCACTTACAGAAATAAAATGGCAAAAAAGAAACAGCAAAGGAAAATTTTGCACAACTGCAATAAAATAGTAATTGGTAGCCACTTTCAGAACATAAAACAACAGTTCAAAGTGAATCGGCCACGTAAGCCTTTCCAAAGCTTCTTTTGAAGCTGTTTTTTTTTTTTGCAGATGAGGAAAAGATGATTCAAGTAATACCTGCTTGTAGATGGGCTTAGATCATCAAGGTCAAGCAATATATCCCAAAGCAACATCACAATTGAATGAAGCATTTCATCATTTAGCCTAACTAAAGAGGCTGCAGCTGGGATCAGGGCTTCTGCAGCCACTGCTCGGACATCATCATCTGCATCCTCCAGACCAGATTTACAAGCGCGAAGGATATAGTCAAGCAAATCTTTAAGCATTTCCTGGTCAGGTGAGAAACAGTATTGTTATGTTCACAAAATGTATAAATTAATTTTAATACTATTGGAAGATGAACCATGAAAAGCATAGTAGGCCAACAAAGTCCTTTTGAAAGTTTAAATGCACATCAGAGCAATTTTTCATTTGGCAACAAGCCCTGCTAGCATTGTCACTCTCAAATCAACAAACATGATCACAAAAACAGAATCAAACTGTTGCACTAGGTTACCAATCTTAATTAGCAATTACCTGACGAACAGCGACTAAGTACTTAATTCCGAGGAGGCTCCCATGACGAACTTCCCACTCTTGTCTGCGCTGAAAGAACAAAGGATAGATAGAGAAATGATGGTGATGAAATTGAGTGCATTGTTTTGAAAAATTGGGAGCATGATTCTAATAATTACTACAATACACACCTGCATTTGCAGCAAGATATTCAGTGTATGGCATACTAAAGAAGGGTGCATGAACTTCATCACAGCACCAAGAGCTTGAGCACAAGTTTCACGAACAGGGGCAACCACTTGATCCGATACATAATCGCCAAAGCTAAAAGCAGATCAAAAGAAATAAGACTAAGAACCAATAGACTAATATATGTGGACAGCTAGGAACACTTACCGATCCAATGAAAGCACACAAAGGAAGCGGATTGCACAGTCTTGAAGAAATTCCCAATTCTTCATATAAGAGTACTTAGCCAATTTCATCAGTTTCGAAAACTTTGAACTTTCTAGTGTAAGAGAACTCGGATTTGATATGGAGTTGAGTTTTTCATGTAATGGTGCATTTGTTGTATCCCCCTTACAGGGATACGAACTATCAACATGGGACTCCTGCTCAACTTTTACGTGAGCAGAATTTAGCTCACCACTCGAGCTCAGACCTGCCTCTGTTTTGGAACAATCACCATTAACCAGCTCCTTATCATATTCCATATAAGTAGTTTCAGAAGGATTTAGCTCCTTCTTTTGTCTCTTCGAAACCGGTTCAAGGTGTTCCACATCAACGCCCTCATTTAAATCAATACCATGTGGCTTTTTAAGGGAGTCAAAGTTGGTTTTATCATCCAAATCAGACGATGGCAAGCTCAGATCAGGAAAATATACTCCAGCACAATCACCTTGATGAGTCAAAATTTCCCTTAAAGCCATAATGCTGCCATGGCGAACTTCCCAAACTAATTTGCATCAAAAGTTAAAATATTATAAGCAACAAAGCATGAGGAAAGTAAAATAATACGATATATATTTGGGCGTCAATGAGCTTACTAGGGTCAAACATATCATGGATAAGTTGATCCACAAATTGTTGAAAAGGCCACCTCCCATTTTCACTATAATCTAGATTGTCTTCATCCACTGTTGTATCAAATGAATTCTGAAATAAGGGATGGAAATTATTAAATAAGTACAAATGACGAAATAGAATAACCACACCAAGAATGCA
Organism: Eragrostis curvula; assembly: GCA_007726485.1. Classification (NCBI taxonomy): domain Eukaryota; kingdom Viridiplantae; phylum Streptophyta; class Magnoliopsida; order Poales; family Poaceae; genus Eragrostis; species Eragrostis curvula. The sequence continues at coordinate 200,294 of RWGY01000774.1, forward strand.
CTGGACAAAAATAATATGAGCTCTCAATTCTGAAATCTCAAATAACTGAGCACAAAATTGGTTCACGGAGCCTCAGATTAGCTCAGCAATCTATTCTAACAATAAAAATAATAGCTGATGAACATAACTCAAATGTAAACAAAGACTATATGAAATTCACAAACCAATTCTACATGTATAGGCTTAGAAATGTCAAAGAACTGATCACAAAATAGCTTCACTTCTATTATAACAATAAAAATAATAGATGGTGAAATCCTATGTAAACAAAGAATCTATATGAGATTCACGTCTTAAGAATGTTATGAATGACAAACCATACATTATGAGCACCAACTTGGTCAGAAGAAGCTCCATCGGATAATGCAGAAGTTTTTTGTGCAACCTCATCATCCTCGGATACAGCTTTAGTATGATCTTTTGCATTACTCTTTGCTTTGCGCTTCAGCATATTGAGCTCCCTGGCACTTAATCGCCTTGAACGAGAATTAGACTGCCTGGGATACCTAGGAACCATGGTGGCAACCAACTGCTGAATATTGTGACCAGCATTGTACGAATGAAATCCATTATTCTGTACATTTGAACCCCAATAGTTCTTTTGAGCAAGAAGATCCTCATCTTTGATAACATCATTAACATCCATAAACTGCTCACAGACATCCAGTCCTGCACAAGAACAAAGATATAACCAAAAAAGAACGTAAGCATTCCAATACAACTAAAGGGTATATACAAAGTATGGCCTTTAATCATAAAAAATAGGAATAAGTTCATATTACCCCCCTGAACTCTTGCCGGAGTCTAAATTTCAACCCTCAACTACGAAACCGTCTAAAGTATGACCCTGAACTTTGAAAACCGTTTGGAAAACAACCCCACGCTCAGCTAGGGTGGTTTTCATGCTGGTTTGAGGCTGACGTGGCAGTGGACCTCACATGGCAGTCTCATCTCCCCATTTCTTCTTTCTCTCGCCTTCCCTCTCTGTTAAAGCCGCACAGCACAGCAGGAGAGAGAGGGTGAGGGATCAGGCGGGAGCATGAGGAGCAGAGGCAGCGCCTTGGTTGGCGGCTGGCGCTCATGCAGGCCGTGAGTGCCGCTTTTCCAGCAAGGAGTCGGCAGCCGAGGCAGCCATGGCACCTCTAGCTGTAGCAGCCGCGCTCGAGATGGAGGAGCAGGCGGCGCAGCTGGCGTCGCAGCAGGAGCTGCTGCGGCAATAACACGGCGTGCGCATGCTCAAACAGAGATCCGGGAGCCACACAAGCGCATGCACATCTGGCTGGGCTTGTATGCTTTCTGGAGGGACCTCTGATGTACGAGGAGCAGATCGAGCCATCTTGCTTGCTGCTGTGCTCCGGCCGGCTTTGCTTTCTATAGGGATTGCGTGAGGAAAGAAGAAATTGGGACATGAGACTGTCCGTGGGGTCTACAGCCACGTCAGCTCCAAATCACTGTGAAAACCGCTCCAACTGAGTGCTGGGTCATCTTTTAAACGGTTTTTAGAGTTCAAGGTCCTACTTTAGACGGTTTTGTAGTTGAGGGTTGAAACTTAGACTCCGACAAAAGTTTAGGGGGGTAATATGGACTTATTCCTAAACAATATGATGGAAACGGTGCATAAAAGACTAATATTGGAACTAAAAAATGGGCATGTATACTCATTTATTACTTTTCCTTAAGAAGACACTTAGTTCAACCTTGGTCAATGCACATGATGGCCCTAGAGTCGTATTGTTAAACAGAGGGGGTTATGCTCAAAATATTAAATGTTCATTTTCGCTGCACTGAAGGAAAAGCTAACCTAATCGACGCCGAAGATTTTTCTTTTGACGAGCTAGACGCTCTGCTGGATTCTTGCCATTGTCATGCGCTATATCATATTCCTACAAGTCAAAAAGGCAGGACATATGTCAAGAGTTCAGAACATACATGATCAGAAAAAGAAGGGACAAAAAATGAAATGGAACAGTTAGTTTTACCCTTACAAGAAATTTGATAAAGCGCATGTTGATACAGATCATGTACGAAATTGAGCTTCTTTTGTGTGTAGCTCCAATTGAAACATTATAAGCATAATATTATTATTATTATTAGAAGCTGCAGATCATGTTGCCACATTTATCCATCGCCCACCTTTTATTACCGTTAAAATGGTATTCAATAAGTGTACAACCTAATCAAAATGCTGGGAAAGAGATCAAATCTATTTAGTATTTGATGTCAATTGTATTCTCTTCATAATACTATAACAAAATATTTTGTGTGTTGTCAATGGTATATCACTGCAAAAATGGAAATTCGAATTAAGCTTTTAAATAGCTAGTCAACTCACCATCTATGTACTATGTACTTATAAAATTTTGAGGATAAAAATTAATGTCACAAAGAACAAACCTGTCCACCCGATGAAAGTAAAGGAGATCCAAATTCCAATACCCTATTTATGTCGAAGCTGTAAGTAAATACAAAAAGAATATCATTACTAATCCCATTTTAGTGAGGGGAGCAAGTTAAAAGAGGAAAATATATTCAACATTATGAAATAAGTCCAGCAGAACCTTCCAAACGCAAGATCAGATGTTGCTGTAGCATCAGTGCGAGGCAATGCTGATGTAGCATCATCGGTTCCATAAGATAGCCCAGAAGCATGTTTTTCTGCTTCCACAGATGCGAACAGGTCCTTCAATGATGTGTGCTTAACATTCTCAGCTATTGCACCAATTGCATGTGCTGCTGCAACCCTTGTGTCCCAATTCTTACTACGGATGTACTGAGAAACCTAAAGTTGACATGAAATGATAGAGTTCAGCCAACCATTATGCGCAAGACACATATAAAAGAAGACGCCTTATTTTCATGCAGAATACTTAAAGGACATTTCACTTGACAGAATGTTTATATCAGACATGGAAGATCAAGCAGCGGTATTATTCTCTAATAATGGGAGCGGTGTGTAAAATACATGAGATGACACCTTCATATTTGAGCATATTGTATTCTTCTTTAATAATGGGAGCGATGTGTAAAATGTCTCTCGTGTATATTATTTCTATTGAGCTATATGCCTATATATTTTTTAAGGGAAACTATATGCCTATATTCAGTTGGGAATTTCATCTTGTGATATGGCATCGGAGCATAGTTGTTCTTGACCACAATCGCCAGCACAGCATTTCTATTAGAGTGTAATTATGCATGCTGTATTATCATCTATTGTATGTTGCTCTGCGTAAACATTCCTCATGCATATTCAACACTTTGAGCTCTTGATAACTTCAGATGCTCAGTTTTTGAATTGGCAGGAAGAATTACATGACACAGATGAGGCTCCAATAATTCAAGCGGTCAATATTCTTTGAGGGAAGCAGTCAATATTTTAAGAAGAAAATACATGAATCATACAATCCTCGAAACTTACTATTGATCTGTCAACTTACATGTCATTGTTGATGTAGCATAACTAGTGCAGGATAGCAGAAACTATCATATAAGCATCAGTTTAAGCACAAAGTGGTTGGTACTTCAGTTATCCATACATACATCAGATCTCACAAGCCACAACATACTAACCAAACACTTAAAGGTTCCAAGTTTGAATAACTAGAAACTAACAAGAGCAATGCCGCCTATATACCTTTTTCAACAGCGCATTTAGCTCTTGCGGATGAGACTTGGCAATTTCTCCAATTTGGCGTGCAGCAGCGAACCTTGTAGCTTGCGTTGAACCAGCTGTTTGGTGTTAAAGAAATTTCACAGGAATAGATAAACTAACAGGACTACCTAAATGATTCCCCGCCATAACCATTTTAAACAATTGCCAGAGACATTCACTTTAGCATATTGTACCAAACAAAGGTGTAGTTTCGTTCACTTTTCTATAGAATCGGACAAATCAAACTAGCGGTTACAATAACAATACTTCATTATAAACTCGAAAGCAATATATTATAATATTTGCTAAAGATGGCAGAGAGAAATGGCACGTGAAATAGATTCTGTGAAGAGAAAAGGAAAGAAAAAAAAAAGGTGCAAGGATACTGTCTAGTAATGTTAGAAGGCGGTGAAGACGGGACGAATTCTGAGCCATAAATGATGCAGGGGACGTTTCATCCGAGGAAGGTATCTTCAGCACTTTTAGTTAGCAGGCTGTTGATAAATCACTCCACATGTGAATGTGAGTGCTCTGCAAAACAGAAAACATAACAGATTAGAATGGCTGGGAAATCCCTCCGAAAGGGGAAAAATAACGGCGCGGCATGTCAGGCGGAACCGACATGCACGAGGCAGGACTAACTAATTTGACAGTGAGATCTCACAGTGGCGACGGTTTTAGAACATGGCACTGGAACGGCCAGTTGGAACTCAAATTCAAATTAGATTTCAAATCTACGTAATCGAACCGCCCGTGCATGCACGGAACCCCATACATCCACGGTGCAGAAACGGCGGGAGAGAGAACAATAATCCCTCCATTCAACCCGCGCGAGCAGGGAGCTCGGAGCAAGGGAAGCGGCGATCCAATTAATCCAAACCCAATCTTATCCAAAGCGAAGCAAATCCATCCAGAGAAAGCGAGAGTGGGAGAGGGAGAGGCTACTAGTAGGAAACGAAGAGGCGCGAGTGAGTGGAGGGTAGAGGCACCTGGTGGAGTCAGCCACGGCGGCGAGCGGCGGCGACGGGCGGCGAAGGGGATCGCGCGAGGCGGAAGCCCTCCCGGGGACGGGAGGGGTGTGTGGGGCCGGGGGGTGGCGAGCCCAATCCGCGCCCGCACGCGCGCGCGCCCGGGTCGGGCGGGCGGGCGGGGTCGAGCCGGGTCGTGGAGGTCGATCGACCGATCGATCGATGTGGCCAGCCAGAGGACGCGACCGGGTCAGGCTTTTGTGGGGGGTCGATCTGCTCGGCCTGGGGTGTTATTATATAGGCATTTGGGTTATGATTTTCCCTTCCCGGACCATCTCCTCGCCCATGCTTTGGGCTTTTGAATGGGCCGTAGCGAACGAGAAGAGATGGGCTCCCACCATTGCGCATGGAGCTTCGTTTTCACTTGCCACTTTAAAAAACGGAAAGTCTACGGCGCGTAGACACGCGCGCCGTCCTGCCGCGGCCCGGCCCACGCGCGTTAACACGACCCTTTAAAAAAAAAAAGGAAAAAACGAAACTACGTGCCGCCTTTTAAAGCGGAGCTTGTGAACCAGTAGCCACTGCTGCAAGCGATCACAAGATGTGAGATCCTTTTCACATGTTCTCTGGTTGGTTCTGCTTCGCCAACGGGAGGCTGTAAAAAGGGGGGGGGTGTGACGCTTGCCATGTTGCAAGACACAACGACCTGTGTGGCTAATTGGCTACACACATCACATGCAGCTGCACCGAACCTCGTGCTCTCCAATCTCAATGCAAACTAATACTTGCCATGATATTCCATGGAAAACACAACCAATCCAGCAATTTACAGCACGATATTCCCCGTACAGAATCCCGTGCAAAAGGAATCGGAATTTACGCTAATAACCGCTAGGATTCAGTTAGAGGTGTGTCAATAGCTCGCCATGCGCATGCAGAGCTTTCAAATATCCAAACACCGTTCATTATCCAAGTACAGTATTAGCTACCTACTTCAGGTTGCCACCCACCCACACAATTCAGGCACTAGACCTGTGGGGACAGAATACTGCTGTCTTACTGCAGCAACTTTACTAATTAGGAATATCAACATAGCCTTCTCGGCCCTAATCGCAAATCAGATAAGTCAGACGACCTGCTAATTAGGTTGGTGTCAAAATGCCGGAAATCAATTGTCTGACTCCCAGTACCACTATGATCCGATACCCGCAACTCCCTTGGCGTTCGCTGCTGCTTCTTGTGCTGCTGCCGCTGTGCTTGCAACTCCCTTGGCTTTTGCTGCAGCTGCAGGTGATTGAGGAGAAGCTGGGGCAGTCGGCGTTACCTGCGAAACTTTAGCAATTTCCTTCTGTTCCGTGTTGTTCTTGTTTTCATGTGCCAGTAATTTCTTGATCTGAGCTCCAGAGAGTGTTTCATGTTCAAGAAGGGCATTCGCCAGAGTGTGAAGCTCCTTATCGTGTGTTGTGAGGATTGTTTTTGCGTTATTATACGCCTTTTCTAAAATTTCCTTCACCTCCTGCTCAATCAGACCTCTCGTTTCTGTGCTCATGGTATTCCCACTATCATTGTAGTTGTATGAAACAAGACCCACCTTCTCACTCATGCCATATTTGGTGACCATGGCACGTGCCAGCCGGGTTGCTTGACTTAGATCAGATGAAGCACCAGAAGTTACCTCATTTTCCCCAAATATAAGCTCCTCCGCCACCCTTCCTCCCATGCAGACATCCAACCTTGCCAGCATCTGCTTTCTTGAAACACTATTCTGATCCTTCTCCGGAAGCTGAGTAACCATGCCAAGAGACATTCCCCTGGGAACAATAGTGGCCTTGTGAACAGGGTGAGCACCCTCTGTGTGAATAGCAACAAGTGCATGCCCTCCCTCATGGTACGCTGTCATTTTCCTGCACTCATCAGATATCACTGCCGATTTGCGCTCGCTGCCCATCATAATTCTGTCCTTAGCATACTCAAGGTCACGCATTGTAACAGCTTTTGCCCCATCCATAGCTGCCTTTAGAGCAGCTACGTTCACCAAGTTTGCAAGGTCTGCACCTGAGAACCCAGGTGTTCCCCTTGCAATGACCATCAGATCCACATCGTCGGCTTTTAAGACCTGAGATGTATGGCGGAAAAGTCAGAAGAGCTATCAAAACAAAAGAACCCTCCTCTGTTACAACATAATGATTGGGGTATAGGATTTACCTTTGACATATGAGTGTCCAGGATCTGCCGCCGGCCCTCAACATCTGGATTAGGAACCACAATATGCCGGTCAAAGCGTCCTGGCCTAACAAGTGCTTTATCTAGTGACTGTGGGAAGTTAGTTGCTGCAATAACAATTATTCCATCATTCTTCTTGAAGCCATCCAGCTCAACAAGCAACTGGTTCAAGGTCATCTTCATATACTGTTGATCCTTCGGGTTTCTGCTCCCACCAATTGCATCAATTTCATCAATGAATATTATGCATGGAGATCGCTTCTTTGCAGCACTGAAGAGGTCCCTCACTCTTCTAGCCCCAACACCCACAAACATCTCCTCAAATTCACTACCACTGCATGAGAAGAAAGGAACACCGGCTTCCCCAGCGATAGCCCTCGCTAGCATGGTTTTACCCGTTCCAGGAGGGCCTACCAGCAAAACACCTTTGGGAAGCTTGCCACCAAGGCGTGTAAAACGCTGTAAAGTAAGGAAAGGTGTTTGTCAAAAGATAAACATGGATGCACAACAGAAAATGAAGTAATTCTACACATCTTTTATACCAGTTGTAAACTCTATATTACTACCTCGTCCCTGAGAAAGCCGAGCAAAGCCACAAAGCTGTGATAAAACAATAGTCTATTTAATTTTCTGTGGGACTAAAGCAGCTAAAGATTTCGAATGACAGTCTATCCGAAGGTTTAAGAAAATCCATGACCTTAGAAGTAGTCAAATAATGAGCCCACAAAGGATTGTGAAAATTGTAGTGTGGTTGGATTCAAACAGTGCTTGTGATTTCTTCTGAGCTCCAAAAAGGAAGGGGGGGGGGGGGGGGGGGGGGGGGGGGGGCGGCTAAAACAAATAACTAGAATTGGCCTTCACTGCATTGAAATTGTAGTATAAAAAAATTGAGCTAGATATAAACACTGACGACTGGAAATGCCTGACAAATAGAACGTCACCTTGGGATCACGTAGATAGTGAACAATTTCCTCGAGTTCAGCTTTAGCTTCATCAACTCCCTTGACATCACTGAACTTTGTGGTTGAATCCATGCTTGGCTGAACCTCTTCATGCAATCCAAGACCTGAACACGATCCAAAGGTCAATGAAAATGACTACTGAAACTGACATAAGGCCAAGAAAGAATCATCTAGTTCCACAATAACAAACCTTTGGTAATTCCTCTATCTTCAATGAGAGCTCCAATGCCAGATATTACAAGGAAAGTAAGAGCAATGGCACGGAAAGTTTTCCAAAGCTGCTCCTTAAATTGGCCTGTTTCGGAAGTAACCATGTGGATAGGTGCAGTAGAGGTACCAAGAGCTCCATCTTTAGTCAGCTGACCAACACTTCTGAGGGCAGGAATACCAATACGGCTTCCTTCCTCCATTGCTGAACTAGTATATCCTGTATAGAAAATTCATGTGATGATCCATGCACAAAAGAAAATATATATGGAGTAAAACTAATGTTATTACTGGATACAGAAGCAACAGAATAGAATGCAAAGTAGTAACGCCACGGTTCAATTGAGCAAGGAACTCGTCAAAGGATCAGAACAGAATGACATGTGTGGCACAAACATACACTAGTTTAATACAATTACAGCTTTTCTACCGCAAAAGCAACAAAATTGTAAATAACAAGGAATATACTGGTACAGCTAAACAGAGATATAACTAGAGGGTAAGTAAATAACAAAATCCATAATATCAGGGTTCAGCAAAATGATGTAATGAGACTAGGGGTCGCCAAAGCAGTAGAAAATATACCTCTTTGCAATGTCTTTAGCAGGGGACTTTCATCCAGCCTGTCAACACTGACAAGAGCTTTTATGTACTCAGAAAGAGCTGAGGTGTTGGAATGCAATGAAGGCTGACTTTCAAAGATCTGTATAACTCTTTCTGGTTCACTTCTGTAAATCTCTTTGAGCAGAGAAGCTTCACTCGGTGAATCAAAGTCTCGTATCCTGCGCGCGAAGCTACCGACATAGCTTGACCGGTACCTCTCTTGCAAATTTCTAAGCACGCTACCTGCATCAAACATCCGACCCAATTTATATGGGGGGAAATGACTAGGAAAGCAAATAGTCCTTCCCTGTCAGACGTACAGAGCATCGAAATCGCAAGGCCAAACATTAGAATACAAGATCAGAGCAGCGGATCAAATAGCATACAGGAAACTAAACCAGGCAACAGTTGGCACGGGAGACTGACATTTATCAACACTTTACACAGAGATGGAAGTATGCATACCTGCACCAGTATCACTTGTAATTGTAGGTGCCCTGGAAGGGAAGGAAGCTGTTAGCTCCTTGTAAAGAACATTTGCTGAGCGATGCCTTGCAGCCTGTGACACAAAACACCATGGCGTCCATTAAGTCGGGCTAAGTTACATAGAGGTCAAAATATTTGAACAAATAATAAAAGCGTGACCAAGCTCGTAATGCACTAATGTAACATCAGCTCCAAAACCATTGCTCCTCATTTGCAGTTGGAGGAGCCTCATTGTGCATTTAAAAACAATATGTAATAATTCTTAACAAGTTTCCAGTCATATAGCACTTGATTAAAAATATTCCCCATTGCCTTAGATTGGGTAAAAGACCTCTTTTTTGTGTCTTACAGTATGATCAACAAGTATTTCCGTGAATAAAACAGTAGTAGGATCTCTGCAAGTCGTGTCCCCAACACCCTCCTAAACCCTAGTTTGCCGCGCATTGGGAAATCTCGCTAGGACCCTCCAGATTCATACGGGAACGTGCATCGCCCCATCCACCCCGTGCAACTGTCACCCCACCGCGCCTAATCGGAGACCTGACTCCAGGAAGGAAGACCGCACCAAAAGATGGAGTGGTGGGGACGAAACGAACGTACGGAAGAATGGAAAAAACGAAGGCGCACCTTGGAGATGGCGAGCCGCCAGGCCATGAGGCGTGGACGAGATCGCCGGAACACGCGAGTCGGCGAAGAGGAAGAAGAACGGAGGCGGTCGAGTCCGCCAGTGATCGACAACGGAGGATTTCTTCTCCTCTTGCTGAGCCGGGAGGAAGAGGAACCGAGGAAGAGAGTACCCGTTTGGGTGTGGGCCTCTGAGACTCGGATAATGGGCCGGCTTTACATCCCCGCTAGCCCGGTCAAGGCCACGGTGGTGGTTTGCGTCGACGTGTGGACCGGACCAAGCGGACGGACCCGCTCGCTGGGTGGACGCGGTGGGCCAAAACCACGGTAACGTGGGCGACGTGTACGCCGCGTAAAGCTTTGTTATGTGCATGCATGCTTTGCGTTGCTTTTTTGACAAATGCAATAGGACCGCGTTAACGCGCGTACCACGCCGGAGGCCGCCACGTGTCCGACCGGCGGTCAGAACGACGCCGGTCGGAGCGCCGTCGCCCGCCCACCGCGCGGTCTTCTTTTCCGACGAGCTCCCCCCCTCCGGCCCCGTCCACCGCCCTCCAGTCGCCCGCGGCTCCGGCGGCGCCCGCGCCGCCTCGCCGCCTCCCACCGCCATGCCGGCCGCCGCCCCCCCCCCCCCCCCCCCCCCGAACCTTTTCTTCTAAGGTCGTTGGAATGGAGCTCCTCGTCGCCGGCGCCGCCCCCGACAACCCGAACCCTTAACCCCACCGGCGCTAATCCGCCACCCGCGACGCGGCGGCGCCCTCGCCGCCGCGTCGCACCGCCCGCCCACACCCCGCGCTCCGCCACCGCCTCGCCCTCGCGCTCCGCCGCCGGCACTAATCCGCCACCGGCGACGCGGCGACGCCCTCGCCGCCGCGTCGCGCCGCCTGCCATCAACCCGCGCTCCGCCGCCACCTCACCCCCGAGCTCCGCCGCCCGCCCTAATCCGCCACCGGCGACACGGAGGCGCCCTCGCCGCCGCGTCGCGCCGCCCGCACACCGCCCGCGCTCCGCCACCGTCGCCGGCCACCGCGCTCCGCCGCCGCTTGCGCGGCTCCGCCTTATCCACTCGCTAGTGGGCCGGGCCGCACCCGGACGCGCGCTAACGCGCGAGCGCGTCTGTAGGCGCTATAGAGTTTCCGAATGCAATGATGCATGCACATGCAACCGACACCAAGCGACCAAATTCCTTCATCCCTTTTGCTTATTATAAATATTTGTTCGCTAAGTAAAAAATTCTTCCAATTGAAAGCAAGGGAAAATGAACCAAATAAGGAAACATGGGTGTTCCATTTTTACTCCACAAGAAAAGAAATGTGTGTTCCATTTGCAACCTTATATTGCCACACTTTCTGGTGAGCAGTACTTTTCATAAAATTTAGCAAAGACACGAGTCTATAGCTAGTGAATTATCAGTGTGACAAGCCGTGATTGTGGCAGAGAACCAAACGGTCACCTTTAAATACTTTAACATGACTAATGTTCGACGTCAGGCAGTAATCAAAACTTTAGCACGACTAACGTAGTACTTAAATATAGTGACACATTTTATCCCATTCACCTTTACATATTTTGGTGACTGTTAATGATATATGCTCCCTCTGGCTGGGAATCATGTTGTCTTTATCGTCAACAATTTTCAACCACAGGGGTAGGTCGAAATCAAGGCTGCCCGCTGTTGCAACTGGAGTAATGCTGTGTAGTAAACGAGAATAAATAAACGGTGGTTGAGAGATGGGGACGTTACACACAGCTAGCAGTCCATTCCTCATTCTTCATGCAGATTATATGGGAGTCAGACACAAGAATAATTTTTTATACTGCTATTATATACGGACATGCATGCCATGACATAGATATCACTAGCAGGGACTCTTATCAATGGATCGCGCGGGAGGATCGGATCTTGAGAAGAATTAGTACGGTCGAATCCAAGCATATACATATTTTATTACAAGCAGCACTTGCGCGGGCGGGCAGAAATTTCCAGGTAAAATCGCAGGCGTGAACTCTCAGTACTGCCATTTATAATTGGATGCATCTGCACTGCCTTAGTAGATCTGTCTGCGTCTTTGCATGTCTATATCAATCAAAAAATATAGCAATGATCAAATCAGACCTTAGAACCAGGATGCTTCATTTCAGTGACGATTGATGGATAATTTGTATTAGAAAATGAGAATAACTGATGTCATGCGTGTTGAGCTATTAATGGGGAGAGAATTTAGATTAACAATGAGATCGAATGGACCCTGTTTGAATCAAATCACTGAACGCCGGGTGCATGCGTCGATCAACACCTTCACCATTACGCTTTGACGTCGTGTTCCACGGGGTATAGAAGGTTCCTAGAAGAGGAGCTGTGTTGAACATGAGATGCGTATAGTACAACGAAGATAAAAAGAAGTTTATAATCTCCTGTTAATGTCTTGAAAAGGCAAAAACTGAATGCAGGAAATGGATTTAAGTATGGAACATCGATAGTTCCATAAGCCGCCACAGTACATGCGCACTCTCGCGCTGAACCATTCCATCTCATTCCTCAATTTGACCTGGTACAAACATGCACAGTACCCGCTCAGGAAGAAAGTTTAGCAGGCCTCAATTTCCTCAAAAAACAGATAAAGGCAAGGTCCGGAGCTGACTAGAGAACGGGGGAAATTGACGAAGAATGGGAATGGAATTTAGATCCATCAGGTGATCAAAGTTTTGACCCTTGGCTTCCAAATTGCACAAAGTACGCTAAGCTCGATATCCATTTGATCGCATTATTATTGCCAAAATATCTCTGAATCCTAAGGCGGCGGTCCCGCCGCAGTTAGCAATTTAGGACGGTCAATGGCCTCAGATTTGAAGTCCTGGATCGAGAGGTCAAGAAATTTGCACGAGTAGGTTGGATATTGCTAAACAAATCATGAAGAGATGGGCATCAGGAAGCTGTTGCATCGATGAGTACATGTACATCCATATTGATGCGACGTTATTGCTACCGACTCTGAAACTGAAGGCCAGTGCATTGTGCATTGCGCTTATTTTTTTCAGTGGGAGAGAATTTCACCGATTTATTTTGGGGGAGCACATTAGCGTTGCTGTGTTGCTTTAAGATGGAATGCGGCATGTCGATCTGCTAGCAGCAAGTAAAAACTGGATAGGGACCCTACTGGATCGGTGGATCCTCCTGCAGGATTCGGCTGTTGTGGAGTTGGACAACATGCATGGGTTGATCCTGGAACATGCATGTCAGCAGCGGTACTTGTATTAACAGACTGTATTATTTACGAGACTTTGACACTGGATGTCAATCAAGATACGAAATGTATTCAATTAGTACTGCTGGTACCATTCTCTTCTTTCTCCCCCTCTCTCCGGGGATGCAACAGCAAGTTGGGTGGGGGTCAACTGCCTCATGATGTAGCCGGAAAAGCAAGCCGATTGAAAGTCCACTGATCGATCGGACTGACAAGGACGCCACAGCTGAATCTGAATGAAATGGTAGTAGCAGCCTACAAGTACACGTAGCTAGCAGCCTCCCTGATGCGGACAGGTCATAGGAAGTTGCGACCGGAATTTGAGAGAGAATACAGGCAAGGGTAAGATTATTCATGTGTATGTACGTTGAGGGCGTTGTGCGTGAAGAGTCGAATCGATAAGGGCATGGGCACACAAACCGTCGAGTTGATGCAACGGTGGTCTCTAATGATGCCTTTACTGATGAGGGTGCTAGCAAGAGTCCCCCATCCGAGGGCGACGACGGTAGCAACACGACCGGTACGGTACACACATTACAACTGTTATCTTCTCCGATCCGCTTCACAGGTACCGTTAAAGCATATAGCTTTTTTAACAGTTCATCATCTACATTGTTTACTAACTCTTCACTATCATTTGCAGGTGAGAGCTACTTCATTCATACTACCCAGGATACAGACTATGGCGCTTCAATCTCGCAGAGGACAACCATGCCGGGGCCGGGGGACACAACTAGGCAACATCATTATGGTTACGGGAGTGAGTTCTCACACTTTAACGATTACCATTACTGCTCCCTTTCTAAATCAAGTGATAACTCAAGTAACTATGGATATGGTGGCAGTCGGTCCTCAAATGATTATTACTCATACTCTATTCCAGAAGTGAATCAGCAACCACAACAAAAATAGGTCTTTGAGTGGGTAGAGCCTGAATTTTATAACATGTTGCTCTGCAAACAAATCATGCTTGGAATAATCAAAGTTGGAGTGAGTTCATGATACACTTGTTGACTACACAAGGAAATTAACGTCATATCAATTGATGAATACAACGCCATGAACAATCCGCAATCCGACGTCATTGGTCTTGAGATGCATATTTGTATCCATTGTTGTATGTTAATGTGTACGAAACTACGTGTATTATGTTCAAAACTATGTTGCATGTTAAATTTCGTCAAGAACTATGTATCGGACAATTTATGTTGGACTTCGTATGAATTGCGTTATGTTGTATGAGATTGATTGGTGCAATCTTTTATGAATTCTATGTTGTCAATGTCTGGTTAACCATTATTAGAATATTTTAGCAAAGGTTATGCCGAAAATTCCAATATTTTAAGCCTCTTTTTGCAATTTCCAATCAAACTGGTAAAACCGATCAAACCGGTCGGTTTTCACAGCAAACCGGTCGGTAACCGGTTTTTTCAATTCAAATTTTGATTTTTGAATTTTTGCTCGGTTTCCGATCGGTTAACCGGTGTAATCGGTGACGGCCGGTTGGAACGGTAGCAACGATACTGTAAACCTTGCCGTCGACGCCGCGCCGCCGTGCCGGTGACGGTGAACTGCACGCCGATGGTCTGAGCACTGCGCTAATTAACGGGTCACTTGGTTGCAACACGGCATGTAGATGCAGGACAGGCTGACCGAAGCGCGGATGGTGGAGTGAACGCATGCGTGTCGTCTGTGGCAGTGCGAAACTGGGAGGGGTGACCCATCCAACAAACACGTCTTTGTGTTGTTCGTGTCGTGCATGTGATGGGGCCGTGGTAACTGCGCTCAGAACGGAGGCGAGGAGAGTCTTTGCTTGTGCCGAGCACGCCGACGCGGTTTTACCAGGAACTGAAGACTTCGCTCAAAAAAAAAAAAAAAAAAGGAACTGAAGACGCTCGCGATCGAGCTCAGCGCAGCTGCCGTCACCACTCCGCTGTTTTGCTGCGTGCGGGCGCGGTTCCGTGAACTCCTTCTTGGCTTCATGCTATATAAAGTCAGCACGCGTCGACGATCTTGTCTCCATCCCCGTTACCTAGGCAGCAGCCACATCGATCCTTTGTTTCTTCTTCCTCCGGCTCCAAGCTCCTAGCTTCCAGTTGCAGAGGCAGAGACAAGCATGACTCTCCGATCGCCGCCCCCTGGTTTGTTAGGTGGTGGGACGACTGATCAAAATGTTGTTGTTGTGTCGCCCCGGAAGCAGAGCAAGGTCCTGATCACGAGCCCCAGAAGACAGGAGCAGCTGGCGATGACGAGCAGGGACGACGACGACCAATTGCCGGCGCGGCCGCCCAAGCTGCTCCGGAGCAACTCGTCGAAGAAGATCACCGCCGCCAGCAGCCTGGAGCGGGCGCTGCTGAGCTTCAAGACATGGGAGGCGGCAACGGCAACGGCGCCAGAATCCAACAACAAGCCGCCGGGGATGCAACAGCAAGTTGGGTGGGGATCAACTGCCTCATGTGATGTAGCCGGAAAAGCAAGCCGATTGAAAGTCCACTGATCGATCGGACTGACAAGGACGCCACAGCTGAATCTGAATGAAATGGTAGTAGCAGCCTACACAGGCCTAAGCCTACAAGTACACGTAGCTAGCAGCCTCCCTGATGCGGACAGGTCATAGGAAGTTGCGACCGGAATTTGAGAGAGAATACAGGCAAGGGTAAGATTATTCATGCGTGTACCGAGTGTATGTACGTTGAGGGCGTTGTGCGTGAAGAGTCGAATCGATAAGGGCATGGGCACACAAACCGTCGAGTTGATGCAACGGTGGTCTCTAATGATGCCTCTACTGATTAGGGTGCTCTAGCAAGAGTTTCCTATCTGAGGGCGACGACGGTAGCAACACGACCGGTACGGTACACACATTACAGCTGTTACCTTCTCCGATCCACTTCACAGGTACCGTTAAAGCATATAGCTTTCTTAACAGTTCATCATCTACATTGTTTACTAACTCTTCACTATCATTTGCAGGTGAGAGCTACTTCATTCATGCTACCCAGGATACAGACTATGGCGCTTCAATCTCGCAGAGGACAATCATGCCGGGGCCGGGGGACACAACTAGGCAACATCATTATGGTTACGGGAGTGAGTTCTCACACTCTAACGATTATCATTACTGCTCTCTTTCTAAATAAAGTGATAACTCAAGTAACTATGGATATGGTGGCAGTCGGTCCTCAAATGATTATTACTCATACTCTATTCCAGGAGTGAATCAGCAACCACGACAAAAATGGGTCTTTGAGTGGGTAGAGCCTAAATTTTATAACATGTTGCTCTCACAATGGCAAACAAATCATGCTTGGAACAATCAAAGGTGGAGTGAGTTCAGGACACACTTGTTGACTATACAAGGAATTAACGTCATGTCAATTGATGAATACAACGCCATGAACAATCCGCAATCCGACGTCATTGGTCTTGAGATGTATGTTTGTATCCATTGTTGTATGTTGATGTGTACGAAACTACGTGTATTATGTTCAAAACTATGTTGCATGTTAAATTTCGTCAAGAACTATGTATCGGACAATTTATGTTGGACTTCGTATGAATTGTGTTATGTTGTATGAGATTGATTGGTGCAATCTTTTATGAATTCTATGTTGTAACCGATCAAACCGGTCGGTTTTCACAGCAAACCGATCGGTAACCGACGAAACCGGTCGGTAACCGGTTTTTTGAATTCAAATTTTGATTTTTGAATTTTTGCTCGGTTTCCGATCGGTTACCGCGGTAACCGGTAAAACCGGTGTAATCGGTGACGGCCGGTTGGAACGGTAGCAACTAAACCTTGCCGTCGACGCCACGCCGCCGTGCCGGTGACGGTGAACTGCACGCCGATGGTCTGAGCACTGCGCTAATTAACGGGTCACTTGGTTTTTCCTGCAACACGGCATGTAGATGCAGGACGGAGGCGAGGAGAGTCTTGCTTGTGCCGAGCACGCCGACGCGGTTTTACCAGGAACTGAAGACTTCGCTCAAAAAAAAAAAAAAAGGAACTGAAGACGCTCGCGATCGAGCTCAGCGCAGCTGCCGTCACTGTTTTGCTGCGTGCTGGAGGTGTTCCGTGGACTCCTTCTTGGCTTCATGCTATATAAAGTCAGCACGCGTCGACGATCTTGTCTCCATCCCCGTTACCTAGGCAGCAGCCACATCGATCCTTGTTTCGTCTTCCTCCGGCTCCAAGCCCCTAGCTTCCAGTTGCAGAGGCAGAGACAAGCATGACTCTCCGATCGCCGCCCCCTGGTTTGTTAGGTGGTGGGACGACTGATCAAGATGTTGTTGTTGTGTCGCCCCGGAAGCAGAGCAAGGTCCTGATCACGAGCCCCAGAAGACGGGAGCAGCTGGCGATGACGAGCAGGGACGACGACGACCAATTGCCGGCGCGGCCGCCCAAGCTGCTCCGGAGCAACTCGTCGAAGAAGATCACCGCCGCCAGCAGCCTGGAGCGGGCGCTGCTGAGCTTCAAGACATGGGAGGCGGCGGCGCCAGAATCCAACAACAAGCCGCCGGGGATGATCAGCCCCTCGGCCATGGCAGCCGGCAACAGCAGAAGCAAAGACGGCGGCGTCCAAGTCCAAGTCCTGGCGGCCGACGAGGCGGCGACCAAGGTGCAGAGCGTGTTCAAGGGGCACCGCACGCGGCGGAGCCTGGCGGACTGCGCCATCGTGGTGGAGGAGCTGTGGTGGAAGCTCTACGACTCCGCGTCGCTGGACCGCAAGTCCATCTCCTTCTTCACCGAGGCGCGGCAGGAGTCCGCGGCGTCGCGGTGGGTCCGCGCCGGCAAGCGCATCGCCAAGGTCGGCAAGGGGCTCGCCAAGGACGACAAGGCGCAGCAGCTCGCGCTCCGCCATTGGCTCGAAGCGGTAAGCTGAAGATTTTCATCTTTGATCGGTTTACTTACTAATCGTACGACATGCTACTCCTAATACTAATTGCTTGGTTTGACCATTCTAATTAAACAGATTGACCCGCGGCACCGGTACGGCCACAACTTGCACCTCTACTACGACATCTGGTTCAACAGCTCCAGCACCGAGCCCTTCTTCCACTGGCTGGACATCGGGTCTGGCCGGGAGATCCATCACCCCAAATGCCCCAGAGCCAAGCTAAACGCGCAGCTCATCATGTACCTGGGAATGAACGAGAGGGCGGCCTACGAGGTCGTCGTGGAAGACGGGAGGCTCGTGTACATGCAGACCGGTCTGCTTGTGAACACCACCGACGACTCCAAGTGGATTTTCGTGCTCAGCACCACCAGGTCGCTCTACGTGGGCCAGGTATCCATCTCTCTCTTTTTCTTTCTTTTCAGACGTACTGCAAGACTGAACCTGTACTTCACGATTATGACGAATCAATCAGTCCTTCATTTCGTGTTTTCTTTTTAATTATATGATCAGAAGAAGAAGGGGCAGTTTCAGCATTCGAGTTTCCTCGCTGGCGCGGCAACATCAGCTGCCGGAAGGCTGGTGGCCAAACAAGGTGTTCTCAAGGTACGACAACCGCAGCCGTGTTGTTGTTTCAGTCAGTACTCTAGCCTGGAAGGAAAGGAACTGTACTGACGTTTCTTGGACAACCTTGTCTGTGTCACCAGGCGATCTGGCCTTACAGCGGGCATTACCTCCCCACGGAAGAGAACTTCAACGAATTCATCAGCTTCCTGCAGGAGAACAACGTCGACCTAACCAACGTCAAGGTACGTACAAAACCGTTCCTGCACCACATTTTGTTAATTCGTTCCTAGACAGAACTTCATCGGCCTGTCCTTGTTCTGAATGAATGCTTACGCCGTGCACCTTCACATATTCTTCAGAGATGCTCGGTGGACGACGACGAGTACCCGTCGTTGGCCAAGCCGAAGGACGAGCCATCGCAAGCAGCAGCAGCTGAAACCGCCATTGTTGGTGTGGATATGGAGACGACCAGCAGCAGCAGCAGCCGCGCGCTGGTGAAGTGGACGAGCGGCGCTGGCGCGCGGATCGGGTGCGTGCGTGACTACCCGGCGGAGCTGCAGAGCAGGGCGCTGGAGCAGGTGCACCTGTCGCCCAACAAGGCGGCGCCGCCGTTTCCGCTGGCGCCCATCCCGTCGCCGCGGCCGAGCCCGCGGATCAGGATGTCGCCGCGGGTGCAGTACATGGGAATGCCGGTGCCGCCGCAGCTCAAGCAGCCGCAGCAGTGCCTCGCCATCCGCACCCCGACGGTGCACCTCACGCTGCCCAGCAAGAACAGGGGCACATGACTGACTCAGCATCACATTTTTGTTCATATGTTTCTCTTTGTTTAATTACGAGAACGAACATAGGCAATTAGGCATAGCATAGTGACTAATAACCAGCAGTTTTTGTCCAAGCCTGAGTTTTACACCGACTCTCGGATGTTTGTTTCTGAACGGCCAAGTGCCATGTAAACTTGTAAAGTGCGATTTTGTACAGACTAAGAAAGAGCCTGGATCTTTTCCTTCTTCCAGAAAGAAAAGGTGTTCGCTGTGGATTTTGATGGTGATTGACTGTACGGAGGAGATTGAAATCAATTGTCCTTCTGAACGAGTAAACTCGTGCGTGCATCCACAACTCAGGTTATGGTGGTGGTCCATGGACGTATGAACCGGAAATGCAGAGTGACTGACCCGTCCCTGTCCACGCCGCTGTCAAAGAGACCGCGCTTTTCTCCTTGCTTACAACTTGCAAAGCCCGGCCCGAGATTTGACCAAATCTAGCTAGAGAAACGGCAGGGCAGCCAAATCTCAAAGCACGTGCCGCTGCGGTCAAGTGCTTTCGATTTTCGAAGCAAGCCGTGCACCAGACATCTTTGAACAAGCACAAGCACAAAAGTTTCCTTGAGCAACTCGGTCTTCTTACCAACACTTTTCACCGGCTGCTTGGTCTTAAATTGGTCACTGCCAGCGCATCTCCGAGCCTCCAGGAATTTTCAATGCAGACTGGGCACATTCCAATACTACATGTCAAAGATGTCAAAAGAGATATGTACATTATCATTTATGTATTCAACAAAGAAGATTATGAGTAAACACACCGGTTGCAATAAGCAGAATTTGAAACTATATGATCACATTACACCACACTCATCTACGCTAAAAACATCAGAACACGTCTGTGGATTTGTAACAAACAGCATAACCTCTCAAAGCCGAGTCCACATAACACTTGCGAAAAGTAAAGCTTACATGAGAGCAGGCAACATAAAACCTCTCCCAGATGTTTAAAACATTCCCCCAGCTTCCCCAAGCGGGGTTCGCAACCGCGAACTAAGCACATCAAAGCGAACTTGCAGAAATCTATCGCCAATACAGCATGATTCAAGGGACTTGTTCTGCCGCAATAAAACAAATGGGACCTGTACTGTACAACGAGGCTAAGAGCAGCCAAAGACTCAATTAGAAGCAGCCATGGCCGCTCAGACTCCCAGCCAAACATCTTATTTGCCGGTCTTCACTCTCCAGAACTTCCATTTCAGTAGGCAGTGATACATGGGAGTACCATGGGGGCGGCTCACCGATGATACACCCTGTCAGGTTCTGTGAGATGCTAGTAGTGAACCCTGTCATCACCGTCGAAATTTAGGCCCTGGATGCCCCTGATGGTGGACTCATAGTTCTTAGTGTTAGACGAGTGGTGCCTGCCAGAAGAAGAACGCCTGCCATCCGAAGATTCAGGCATCTGCGGGCTCCACCGTGGAGCTCCAGATCTCTGGAATGCCCCTGGGCTTGCGTCAGTTGTGCGACTGCGCGTTTGGTCAGCTTCAGTGCTTGGTTCCCGGCTGCTAGAGACAGCAGGTCGCCTTGAGGATCCGCTTGAACGTCCCAAAAAAGTCGAACTGGAGAACTACATGTCAATTAAGGGTCAGATAATACATAGCAACTGTATATACGGAAATGCTCCAGGGATCAACTCCGCGATGTTACATTACCAACGTCAGACAACATGAACAAATCTTAAGAACTTACCACAGCATCTTTCGATGTGGATTGCTCAAGCCGAACAGGGGACTTCTGCTTAGCTAGGCTGCCTGCATTTATAGCTGGTGGCGGAACATGGCGTCGCGTTGGGTCCATGTCTGACCAGCCACTTCTCCTTCCCTCTTCAGTGGCTATATAAATTCAACAGAGTTAGGCAACAAGAAACGAACAAGCCAACTTGCAAATGACAAAAGAACAGAGAAAAATGGAATCAATATGTTGATAATACAACAGAATGGACACGTTCCTGCTAACACAGTAATTTCCTGAATGAAATCTTTTTTATTTTTACCAAGAAATATGTCTAGCTTACTCAAAGAATCCTACATTCAATCTGCCTACAAGCTGCTTCATATAGATCTTATAACAAAAGAAACATGCAGCAAGATAGCATCAACAATGCTATGGAGATACAACATATGTTTGAGAAAATGGAGGTACAAGGTATAGTCTGCCTCTATCAGAATTATTGAGCATCAGACCTGAATGTCTGTTATTATTTGCAATAGGTGCCATCCCAGAGCTTTGTCCTACCGCTGGAGCCTAAATAAGAAAGCAAGAGAAAATAGTCACACACAATCCCCAAAAGCGAATCGAGGAAAGGAAGGAGGGTGAGTACTGATTGTACTTACAATTGCACGGGGAGGAGCACTGGTCATCTGTGACTGTTGATACTTTAGAATGGTCCAGTCAAAAACATAATCAAACTGAAATCCTATACAACAGAAAGCTCAGATTAGCACTCTGCAACACAGTGAAGTATAAACATTGTTTCTTCATTAACGAAACAAGAACATTAAGCAACCTTCTCGAATGAAAAGGTCTCTGAACAATCTCTTCAGATACTGGTAGTCAGGTGCATCTTCAAAACGTAGTGAACGGCAGTAGTGGAAGTAAGAAGCAAACTCAGTAGGATATCCGCGGCAGAGGGCCTATGATACAGGAAACACAGTAAAAAAGCAGCACGGCAATGGTAGCAAATGCAGTTACAAGAGAACTAAGTGTTACCTCAGTTGAAGTAGCAATTTTCCTTTCACTGATTTTCTCGTACTTTTGCTTCTTGTTCCCAGCTTTTAGACCCTGCCATGGAAGGCTGGCAGCAGCAAAACTACTTGTTAATCCAGAGAATACGTTAAGTCTTAGACATGAAAACTAATTAGGTTATGTTAAACAACCTTCCTCTCAAGAAGTACATCAGTACATATCCAAGAGATTCCATGTCATCCCTCCGGCTTTGTTCTATGAGAAAATCAAAACATCAACATTCACTAGGTGTCCAGAAATTGCATGCTTCCACTCTAGGTACCACCACATAAAGGAGTCCATGTTAAAAAATAAATTGAAACTTACCAATTCCAAGATGGGTATTTACACTCGCATATCTTGCTGTTCCAGTCAAGTTCTTGTTCTCTCTGCAGTTTTAAATAATCATCATTTGTAATTTTCAAATGGAAGTGCTGTCTGAAATCAAACTAAGAGAAGATTTTTCAAGCTATTTGAATTTCTAGCGTGGCAGCAAAATATAGCGAGGAATATTGTGGAGTGAATTCAGTTTTGTAAATGCGGAATGAAATTACATGAGAACATTTCGTGCGAAACAGTCAGAGCATGTTTACCTATAGGGAATGTGCTGGTGTGTCGACGTATCCCTGTATTTCTTCGCAAGTCCAAAATCTATAATGTAAACCTATACAGAGATTAAGAGCAATTAGTAAGTATACCTACTAGCTATCTTGTGAGTAGAAACAGATTGAGGAACATAAATAATCACCTGGTTTGCCCTTTTTCCAAGACCCATGAGAAAATTGTCTGGCTTTATGTCTCTATGCAAGAAAGACTTGGAATGAACAAACTCGACTCGGTTGATCTAAGACAATAGAGAAAGTTAAATTCATGTACAATTACATGAAAGAAGATCATTATGTCGGACAGAATAATGCTTCATGGAGACTTGAGGACAAATATAAAAAGTAAACAATCTACATAGTGAAAGTCTTGTTTTAATGAGCAACATACCATTTGATCAGCAAGCATCAAAACAGTTTTGAGGGAGAGCTTCCGGTTACAAAAACTGAAAAGATCTTCAAGGCTTGGTCCCAGTAAGTCCATTACCAAAACATTGTAATCACCCTCAACACCAAACCACTTAACATTTGGAATTCCCGCTGCATATAAGCATACAAAAGGTGAGTCAATGCCTCTACCCAAACAAAGATAACCAAAAAAAAAGTGGCAGGAAAAAAAGAAGAAGAGTGTATATTACTTCCTCCTTGAAGTATTCTGTACAATTTCGACTCATAGAGCAATTGAGGATGTTTTGTCTTGACATTTTCCTGGATTAAACATTAGAAACAACAGGGTTATGTCCATCCACACATGAGGCCGACAGACGGAAACATTGCAAAGATAACAAAAAAGACTAACATGTGTTCCATATCACTTCATCGCATAAGTATATAAATGAAAGCTGCTATATGTACGACCGGGTCGTCTGACCCAGCCGTACGACCAGCTGTGGATTACAAAGGGCCCTACGATTAATCAAGAGCAGCTCCAACAAATTCACAGCAGCACAAGGCACAGGTCGCACAGCACAGACATACGCAGAGCATCTCCGTTCATAAATGCAGCACATTTACAAGGTTAACAATTAAAAGACAAGCAATGACTTCTATCTTGAGCATCATTCATATCTTCCGTGTCTACAAACCTCATCACCAATATGTCAAGTTAGCTTAATTCGAATAATTAAACCAATGTTTGTCGGCAACATACCCCTGGCAGAACATGTTCACAAGTTTGATAGCAAAATACATTAGCAAGTGATTTAGGCTAACAAATCTGACAGCAAGCCCAAAGGGAACACAAACATGAAACACGCAATAACACAAGAGACAAATCAGTTCTTAGTCACCTATGTTAATAAAATATCATAATTTATGATAAAGGAACTTAAAACTAGACCTGCACATCCTAGATCCCTACAATTCTATGATTTTTATTTGCTGAGGCGACCAGGATACTCACGAATCTCAACCTAAATCGTAGAATTGGAAAGTTAGTTAGACACTCACGAGCTTAATCGCGACCTCCTCGTTAGTCTGCACGTTGGTACCTGCACACGCAGCGAGGAAGAGACTTATCAGCGGCTCGTCAAAACGGAAACTTTCGGATCAAAAACGAGAACTTTGAGTATAATTGCGCACGAACCGAGGTAGATCTCCCCGAAGGAGCCGCTGCCTAGCTTGCGGCCGACGCGGAACTTGTTGCCGATGCGTGGCTCCATGGCTGAGAAGCCCGCGTAGGACAAGGCGATCCCTGGAATCAGCAGAAGCAGGCGGACCCTGTCATGTAACAATCGAATCGGCTCAGCTTTCTGCTCCGGGGGAAATCGGGGCTAGGGCTCGAGTGGATCGAAGTGGGGGATTGGGGATTTTCTCTCTCTGTTTTTTTCCCTGATTTCCCCTCCTCTTTCTCCTTTCGTGCTGCTGCAGTTCTTTATTTTCCCGAGCACGGCCCGGCTGCTTGGCTAAAAGGGGAAATTACTGAGAAATCGAGGTGTCAGACAGTAAGATGGCGTCGCGGTTTGGTTCCCCTCGTTTTCCATTACCTTCCCTTCGTGCCAACCTGACCCGACCGACCTCAACCTGTCTCCGCACCCTCCTCCTCAATGTCCTCATGCCCCCGTGCTAAATCGGGAGATCTCGCTTTTGATAAGCAAACGAACTAACAAGCGGAATTCGCATGCTTAAAAAGGACAATTCTGCGTGCACTTACATTATCCATTGAAGTTTCTTGAAGCCACGAAGTAAGATCTTCCAAATCTTGTTTGCAAAGGCAAAAAGTCCTGACTTGATAAAAGACATAGATGTTTACAGCAATGGGAAAGACGTGGTAGAATGATTTCACAACAATATACTAGCATTAAATGGAGGTCAGAAATCACATATAGTAAAAATGAAAAGACAATGCATCACTAACCCATAATAGTGTTGAAGAGATCCGAGGTTGTCACGCAGAGCAACAGAAGATGCAAGTTTTCTCACTTGTTGGTGAGACAATATTAAATCTCTCGGTGTATAATGTAACCACGAGCGCCCATAGCAACACCGAATTGGTATTGTTCACCAAGACGAGAAAGAAACTAAGACAAAGGCGTGATAATTGTGGAGGAGCAAAGAGGTGAACTAGCCTCTATATTGTGGACTAAGCGGAGTTACGTGTCTCTACAAGGCTCCAAGTGTCATTAAGTTCGTACATGAAAAACACTTGTCGTTAAATACGCCATGTCTGACGTTACCAAGTTTCACTATGCTATCTGTAGCTTTAAATGCTCTTGCAATATCCGTTGGCATTGTTGCAAAAAATAAAAGAATAATGAATGGTAGTAATTATAAAAAATGACTATTATTTTCTTTCTCTGTTCAGTTTTATATAAAGGATTTCCTTCGTTTCAAATTACTCATCCAGATGCACAAAAGACGCTATGAACCTAAACATCTAAAAACACAGCCAAAACCACAAGTATTTTGAAATTGATATAGTATAATTGGAAACATGTTATTTTATTTGAGTCCTGTATATGAAAAAGGTCGAAAGAGATACATGTTACTTATTGTGTACTTTGATTGTTCTATATTTCAATCTCTAGTACAATCATTCACATTATTTATGTGCCAAAAATTTAAGAATTATATGCCTCTTTCTATTGCCAAGCCACCAGGGATAACAATAACATAATTCTTTTAACACAATTCCTGCAAAACACTCTACATCAATGCTATATTTCCAAGGGAAGTGTAACATCCCAAGATTAGAAGCCCTAAAATCTTGTAAATTAAAACCTAATGTTGTTAAATAAGGCTGTGTTGATCATTTGAATGTTTTTGGATTTAAACATACATGCATACATATGCATTTCATATTGCATAGCACACTGTTCGAATTTTCGTGGAATATTGGCTTTGACAAAAATCTTCAAAAATTCACTGCAGATAGGATTCATAGTGAAGAATTTTCTGTGAATTTTTTATAATTTTAGGAGCCAGTTTCGATAGGTAGAAAATTCGTCGAAATGTCTCTAGACATGAAAATTTGAAAAAAAAAAAGAGAAGAAGAAACTCACCTGCTCGGCCCAGTCCGGCCCAATCCAGCCCAGCTAGCCCGCGTCGCCTTCTTCTCTCTCTGGCGCACGCCTCGCCGCGCCGTGCGCCCGCGCCGTGCGCCGCTCGCTGCTCCGCGCGCCCCGTGGCCGCTTCGACGCCCTTCCACGCGCTTCGGCAGCCCATACCGCCGCCTGTGCCGTGCTGACTAACACGCGACGCAAAGTCACCGCGTCTCATGAATTCGACGCCACGCCGCGCCCCGCCATTGGCAGCCCCACCGCCGCTTCCCTATGCGCCGCTGTGCCGCTGCTGTAGCGCTGCGCCGGCCGTCGCCACGCACGCCCCACAAGCCCTGGCCCCCTCCGAAACTCGCGGACGCACCTCGCTTCCTCCTCTCGCGCTCCTTCTCCCTCCTCTGCTGCGCGCCACGCGTGCACTGGCGCGCGACCGCGCGAACCGCCTCTTCAAGGGATAAAATCCCCAGCGTCGCTCACTCTCCCTCTCCTTCTTCCTCCTTCCAGCCCTCTCGGCCACGTCTTGGCCAGAGATAAGCTTCACCTTGCTCCAATTTCAAAAATTCCCCATTTTCGCCGCCGCCGCCATCGCCGGAAATTGGAAGCTTTCCGGTGAGCTTCTCGTCCATTACTTGCACTTGTGTGACCCTTATGCATATGCTAACCCTATACCCTTCACCATTTTCCAAGAGGATAAGCGCGGGACTGCCGGCACCGTCGTCGCCTCTGCCCGTCGCCGCCGACCGACAACTCGCTGTCTCCGACCACCGCCTGCTCTAGCGGCCGTCTGGTGAGCTTCCTTGCAGCTCATAGATGCTAGAATAGGTACATAAACTCATGGCCGTGCTTTCCTTCTTGCCACCGAAGCCGCCAGTGCGCGCTCGCGCCATTCGCAGCGAAACCGCCTCAACTCGCTATAAAAGCTCGCGCAGCTCTCCTGTGCTCATTCCTTGGCCCTCTCCAAGCTTCTCGAGCAGCCCTTGACGGGAGAGGAGAAGAAAGCGACACGAATTTGAGAATTTCCCCAAAATCAGCCGCCGCCGCCGTCATCGGAATTCAAGCTTTTCCGGTGAGCTCCACGTGCTGTCCAAGTATTTTTAGAATCTCCATGAGATGCTGATGCTTTCCCCACTGACCTTTTTCTTGATTCTTAGGCGGAGGGGTGCCGTCGCCTTTTCCTCCCCTGTTTCGCCGCCGCCGCCGTCGTCGTCATCGTCTCTAGCAAAAAGGAGTTCCATTATCGCCGGTTTGTTGAAAATTTCTCCCGCATTGCTAAACCTTTAACCCGTCTCTAGCAAAAAGGAGTTCCATTCCAATGGACCGATGAATGTGAATCTAGTTTTCAAGAGCTCAAGCGTCGGCTCACGACAGCCCCGGTGCTAGTGATGCCCGACATATCAAAAAGTTTCGACATATATTGTGATGCATCAAGACAAGGCCTTGGTTGTGTATTGATGCAAGAAGGAAAAGTCGTGGCTTATGCTTCTCGTCAATTGAGGCCACATGAGGACAAGTATCCCACTCATGATTTGGAATTGGCCGCCGTTGTCCATGTCTTGAAAATTTGGCGACATTACCTCATCGGTAATCGTTGCGAAATCTATACCGATCATAAAAGTCTCAAGTATTTCTTTACTCAAAAAGATTTGAATCTCCGGCAAAGAAGGTGGCTTGAGCTTATCAAGGATTATGATATTGGAATTCGTTATCATCCCGGAAAAGCTAATGTTGTTGCCGACGCCCTTAGTCGGAAACTTTATCGATTAAATCTTTCGATTGAATCTTTTCCCGATGATCTATGTAATGATCTTGAGAAACTCAACCTTGGAGTTGTCCAAGAAGGTTTTCTTGCCACCTTAGAGTTGCAACCAACTTTGGAACATCAAATTAAGGCGGCACAATTAGAAGATGAAGAAATCATTCAAATCAAGGAAAATCTTTTATCAAATGGTGATGAAAGATTTCATCTCAACTCCGATGGAATTCTATTGTGTGGACAGCGGTATTACATTCCAAAAAATCAGAAACTTCGAGATCTTATTCTTCATGAAGCCCACAACTCCTTGTTATCCATCCATCCGGGAAGTACCAAGATGTATGAAGATTTACGACGGCAATTTTGGTGGCCCGGAATGAAGAGAGACATTATCACATATGTTGCAAATTGTGATATATGTCGACATGTCAAAGCGGATTATCAACTCCCCGCCGAACTACTTCAACCACTAAAAGTTCCCGAGTGGAAGTGGGAAGATATCGGAATGGATTTTATTGATGGATTACCCCGGACCCATAAAGGACATAATTCCATATGGGTTATCGTTGATCGATTGACCAAAGTCGCTCATTTCATTCCTATCAACAGCACTTATGGTGGCAAGAAACTCATTCAACTCTATGTTAAGCATGTCATTCGCTTACATGGAACTCCAAAATCGATCACCTCTGATCGAGGATCTCAATTTGTTTCTCACATTTGGCAACAATTGCATCAATGCCTTGGCACTCAACTTGACTATAGTACGGCCTTTCATCCTCAAACTAGTGGTCAAGTTGAGAGAGTAAATCAAATTCTTGAAGATATGCTCCGAGCTTGTGCCTTGACTTTTAAGGCAAGTTGGAAGAAATGCTTACCATATGCCGAGTTTTCATATAACAATAGTTATCAACAAAGTCTCAAGATGTCTCCATTTGAAGCTCTCTATGGAAGAAAGTGCCGAAATCCTTTATTTTGGTCCGAACTTGGAGAAAAGAAACCTTTTACTCCGGTCGCCATACAAGAAGCTCAAGAAATAATTGATATTGTGAGGGATCGATTGAAGGAAGCTCAAACCCGACAAAAGAGCTATGAAGACAAAAGAAGACGTGAACTGAATTTTGAAGTTGGAGACCATGTCTATCTCAAGGTATCACCGAGACGAGGTATACGACGATTTCGACTTCGTGGGAAATTATCTCCTCGATATGTTGGACCTTTTCCCATCATCGAAAGAATTGGTGATCTTGCTTATCGAGTGGAACTTCCACCTCAACTCTCTGAAGTCCACAATGTCTTTCATGTTTCTCAACTCAAGAAATGTCTTCGAGTGCCTACCGAAGAAATTCCACTTGAAAGTCTTGACCTTCAACCCGATCTTTCATATCGGGAATATCCGATCAAGATTTTAGATGAAGGTGAACATCGAACGAGGAATCAGCGAGTAAAGATGTATCGAGTTCAATGGAGTAATCATTCCGAGAATGAAGCTACATGGGAGCGAGAAGATCATCTCCGAGCCGAGTTTCCGGATTTTCTTCCTAGTCTTTTTGAATCTCGGGGACGAGATTCTTTTTAAGGGGGGTGGAACTGTCACATCCCACAAATTAAAGGCCTAAAAACAATGTAATTAAACTCTAAATGCAGTTGAGCTGAGTTTGAATTTCGAATTTGAGTTCATTTGAATTTTTAAATCATGCATGCATGGCATTCATATGCATACAGGAACTTCTCCAATTTTTCGTAGGAAATTGGCTTGGCTACAAATTCCCAAAAATTTACCATAGATGAAATTCACAGAGAAGTATTTTCTGTGAAATTTTCAGAATTTGTGGAGACCATTTGCTTAGGTAGAAAATACGTGAATCGTTCAGCCTGTTTGAAAATTTTGAAAAACAGTAATAGGCTAATTGGGCTCAGCCCATTTCTCCAACAGTTGCGAAAGCCTGTTCGCAGCCCAGTCCAGCCGCGCCGGCCCATCTCACCTTCACCTTCCCTGTGCGCGACGCGACGCCGCGCGCCGCGATCCGCGCCGCCGCCCCGTCGTCTCCACGCCACGTCGCAGCCGGCTTCTCGCCTCTTCCTCTCACAACCCATGCCGCGCCCATGCCTTCACCTGTTGCCGCGCTGACTTCGCGCCACGGACGAGGAGAAGACGATCCGCGCAGCGCGCGCCCGCGCGACGCCATTCGCCGCCGCGGCGCCGACCTCCTGTTCTCCCTGTTCTTGCACTGGCGCAAGCCCCCGATCCTCGCAACGTGTGCCACGAAGTCCTGCGCAGCTTCTCGCACTCACACTCGCGATCCAGAGCCCCTCCTCTCCTTCCATTCTCCTCTCGCCACCGAAGCCGCCAGTGCGCGCTCGCGCCATTCGCAGCGAAACCGCCTCAACTCACTATAAAAGCTCGCGCAGCTCTCCAGTGCTCATTCCTTGGCCCTCTCCAAGCTTCTCGAGCAGCCCTTGACGAGAGAGAAGAAGAAAGCGACACGAATTTGAGAATTTCCCCAAAATCAGCCGCAGCCGCCATCATCGGAATTCAAGCTTTTCCGGTGAGCTCCACGTGCAGTCCAAGTACTTCTAGAATCTCCATCAGATGCTGATGCTTTCCCCACTGACCTTTTTCTTGATTCTTAGGAGGAGGGGTGCCGTTGCCTTTTCCTCCCCTGTTTCGCCGCCGCCGCCGTCGTCGTCATCGTCTCTGGCCATCTCCGTCCGTGCCAGCTACTCGGTGAGCCTCCTGGGAGCCTGTAGATGCTAGATGTATAACGTAAACACGTCGCCGCATTCCTTTTCGCGCAGCTCACCGTAGACCGCTGCCGCCGCCGCCTAGGTCATCGTCGCTCCGCCGCTACGTGGCCTCCCCGTCGACAAGTCGACCGTCGGGTGATAGCCCTCATCCTCCTGCATCGATTGATGGGTAGTGTCGATGTCGCCGCGCCGTAGTTCGCCGCCGGTGAGCCGTCCAGCCGCCGCGGTTACTGTGCGCGCGCTAATTTGAATGAAATCATCCTTAAGCTGCCACTTGTCGCGCTGTGATTGGCCAGAAAATGCTTAAACATTTTTAACTCGAAATAGATAGAAAAATGGTAGGAAAAATTAGGAAAAATACTTGGAAAAATTCCTTATGTTTCTAGGCTCCTTTTTATGTAAAAATAAGATATATGTGCTTAGGAAAAATTCATAGTAGCAAATAGGTTAGCTTTATGTCTTGTTTAAAATTAAATACTTAGGAAAAATTTCATATGGAAAATAAATGAACTAAGGTTACTTTCTGAACTTTTCAGAGCCCATATCCACTGTAGATTTATATTTGATCATAGGAAAAATTTAAAAGAAATAACTTGTAGGGTTGCTTTATTTTCTAGAAAATTAAATGTTACTTATAGAAAATTTATCTAAGTTTACTTAATAGATATGCATGCAATCACTATAGATGAAAAACTTAGTTTTCTACTTTCCAAATCACTGATGGTATTGTTTTAGTAGAAATAAAAATATTACATTTCTTTTGTTTAAATAGATATGCTTGTTACATACTATATGTATTTTCTTTAGGAAAGTAAATAAATTAAAATCTTGTCTAAGTGAATATGGCCTTTTTTAACCCTAGGAATATGCCATGTTGTAAAAGAGTGACATGTTAGCTTTAAAATTCATTTCGGAAAAATTTGATCATCTATGGATTAAGTGTAGCCGATTTTGATTTATTTTCCCGATTTAATTTCGAATGCGCGTAGAATCGCCATACGATCTCCGAATTGAGTGATTCGAATTGCATAGTTCATTTAAATTCATGTTTCATGCATACATGCAAAATATGCATTACTTCCAGTTGGTTTTAATTCGGATCTTATTGGTATTTATTTGGATATTATTTACTTTAACGTGTAGACGATCCGAACGATGAAGAATATGTAGAGGAGCAAGAATCGGAGGATCCAAACTACGAGGACCAAGAGTTTGAACAAGACCAGCAGCAAGGCAAGCACCCCGTTGATCATTTTGAACCCATGTTTGTAATGAAATGATTTGCCTAATGATTAGAGAAAAACTATGCATTAATAGTTCCAACAAAATTTTGCGGGGAAAATATGATAAACCCTTTTTACTGGAAACACTACGACCCCTTATTTACCTCTACTTGTAGAATAGCTTTAAAATGGGAATTGTTAGGGAAAATATCCTTTTAGGAATCACACTATATACTTTTATTAAAATGGTGACTTAGAAATTTTCACTAAAGGGTATATATACACATGTTTAAGCACATGCTAATCTATAAATTTCGGAATCATGTTACTTAATGGATTTATAGATGTTTTGATAACTTTAGGTGATGACGGGTTATGTTATGCTAAGTATGATGGTATTTTGTTAATGATGGAGACCCGTCACATCGCATAAGGACCGGTACATTATAACTTGATTTAAGGAAACTTCGTGCGATCATGGACGCTGGTATGGGACGGCCATGGCTAAGTAATTAAATGGATGTTGTCTTGCCTTCTAGAAGTAGAGAATGTATGGATAATTTACCCGATTTGGTATTTATTCAGAGGGACCTCCATTACTACGGTCTTGGACTCAAGGTTCGCCGATACAATGAATTGTACCCTTTTCCTGCATAACTGTCCATATTTGAAGGAGGGGAAAATTGTACCTCTGGGATGTTAGTGGTCAGGTTCAGAGGGATTTATACAATTTAGGGAAGGCAAGATTAGCAAATATTTAATGAAAACGTCATGTGTGATACCGATGTGCACACTTCGTGTAACATCCCCAATTTCTGAAAGGTTATCAATTTCTCTTAATCAATGAAGAAATTCTAAGTTCAATTTTTGAGCCGGAGAAAAATCAAACTTCTTCCAAGTCAACTCAAATTTAATTCAAAATTTGGGCTCATAAAGAAATTTCCAAATTGTTGCACATAAGTGTGTCCAAACAAAATCATATCTGGGTTAAGGAGCCAAGATAGAATTTTCGACCAAGTTTCCAAATTTTATAAAACTCCTAAGTAATTTAAATAATTCAAGGAGCATGCAAATAATTCTATCTTCGATAAAATTCCATTGAAAATGTATTGCGAATTTTGAAAACTTCCAATAAGGAAAAATGTTCTTGTAGCTGTGACCTTTGAATCCACAATTTCTCAGATATTTTGAAACTGTAGAAGTCAGTGGTTGGAGCTTTTCAAGTCCAGCACGTGTGAAGTACTTATAAAAAAAAAAAGGACGCTGTCTCTGTTTCTTCTCTCTCTCGTTGCTCTGCTTCGCTGCCCATGCCGCGCTCTGTGGCCATCGTCACGCTGCCGGTGCCGCGCCAGCGCGTTGGCGCTCGAATCGGTCAAGCCTGCACGCCATCTCGTCCTCATCCACTCCAGTCCAGCTGGCTCCCTCTCGCTCTCGCTCTCTTTCTTTTTCCTCTCCCTCCCGCACAAGACCCGGCCGCCATTGCCGCCGTGAAAGAGCTCAAGCAGCGCCGCCGCCTTCAGTTACTCCCTGCCTAAAGAAATGCTAGAAAATGATGCGCATCAACCAAATCCAGCTAATCCCCACCACCATTTTCTTCTCCCAGCGACGAATCAGCCGAATCGAGCTCATATCCCTCGCCAATGGCGAACCGAGCCGCCGTCGCCTCGCCAATCGATTCGTCCTCCACGGTAAGCCATGCTTCGATTCCTCACACATGGAGCTGCCAAACTCTCTTGCGCCCCTCCCTGACCTGACCTTCACTTCGTTCTGCAGCTGTGCACGCCTGAAAAGAGCTTTTCCCTGCCGCCAAGTTGCCGCCGTCCGCCGTGCCGTGCATCCTCACCGTCGAGCTGCTGTTTCTGGGCATGTCCTTCCACTTTCTCCTCAACACCGGGCCAAAGAACGTCAAGGTTAGGCTCCCCAGATGCTTCCCTGTCTCCCTCGCTTAGTCTTTCGAACGTACACCATAGCCGGAGCTTCGTCGAGCCGCTGCCGTCGTCGCCGGCCATGCTCCAGCCACCGCAGCAGCCCACTTTGCCCTTGCACGGGTGCGCGCTGCGATGTGATCCGCGTTGCATCCCTGCTCTGGCCGACTCGTTGCCCTTAGCCAATTTCCTGCGAGCACATCCGCGCTTCAGCAGCCATGGCCGAGCTCACCTGTTGCCTGCTACAGTAAAAAGCAGGAAGAAGCTAGATAACTTGTTGTACTTGCATCTTCAAATCTGCTAAAAACTTCCAAAATTCATACAGAAATGAATACAAATCAGAAAAATGTGAAACAAAATTTGTTGGTTTCCTTGTGAATAGATCTATCCAGTGGTACAACATAAACATCTGAAAACATCTTGTTTAATTCTCTAAAATTCCGAGAAGAGAAACTGAAAATCATTTTTATAAAAATATATACGCATGAAAACATTTTGAATTTTGGCATGCACACTCCTTGTGTGTTCACTGAACTTCTCACAAAACAGTTTCTTGAAATTCATCATATTTTAGGAGTAATTTCAGTTTCAAGTTTCTAGCAAAATCTTTTTTAGTATTTTATTCCTGCACATTTGGGCATCAAATTTTGGATATGTTGCTGTTCATAGGATTATCTTACTTAGGAAAAATACAACATTAATTATAGATCTTCCAGAACCATGTTAAA
Organism: Eragrostis curvula; assembly: GCA_007726485.1. NCBI lineage: Eukaryota > Viridiplantae > Streptophyta > Magnoliopsida > Poales > Poaceae > Eragrostis > Eragrostis curvula. Next base: position 234,744 of record RWGY01000774.1, read on the forward strand.
GAATTTTTTTTAGATGGAATCTTAGTTTCGACCTTTGAGAACCTTTAAATTCTGTAGTTAAATTGTGAAAATACTTCAAACAAAAGTGCCTTAAATCTTTTTGGAGTTGTTTCTGAACCTCACATCCACACTATCCCCATGCCACTGTTTGTTTAGGTTTTAACCCACAAGACATGTCGTTAGGAAAATATTTAACTTGATACATACATGTTCCTTATAATAATTGTATATGTTGTCACACCCGGTTCAAAGAAAATAACCGAATGTACTCTACATGTATGCCAGGATCAGTTAACCATACATGTAGTCGACAAATAGTGAAATATCATTATTACAAGCCAAGTAAACGTTAAATATTCGATACATAAGGACCCGTAGGTCTAAAAGAAAAGTACATGCAGCGGGCAGCACACAAGCGAAGCGTGTCTTCCATCTCCACAGGCGTTGTCCGGGGAAGCGCCAGCCTAGTACGGAGCGTCCGGATCGAAGTCGTCATCATTGTACTCCGTTTCTCCTCCATCGTCTGAGCAGCAATATATGACAAAGAAAGAGGGAATATAGCACCGTGAGTACATAAAGTACTCAGCAAGTGTGGGAATTATATGACATGTTTGGCTATAAACAAGAAAGGCTCGACTCGGGTTTACTGCACTATGCAAACCTAGACTCAAAGCATCCTAATTACTAGGTGTGTCATCTCTCCAACAGAACTGAACCGGCAAGGAAAGAACTCATCGTATCCCAATCCGACCACCAGGTTCCCACCACCTGGCTACCAATGAACCAGCCAACCAAGCCCCCCACTAATCATGAATAAGTCCAGGCCGCTCTTAACCGTGAGCACGGCTGTCATGACAGTTTGAATCTCTGCAGAGTTTGCGCACGTTCCCCATGAGTCGTGTTTCCCGTTTTGCTTCACACTTCCGGGGTGTGTAGCCAGGGTCACACTACAAGGCCTTTCCAAGGATCCTCTCAACCTGTAGACACCCGCTAAGGTTCCACCGCTAACAGCATATGGAGTCCATTTTACCTCCGCTGCAGAAGCCCCCTCTTGCGCCACTAGACCGCCGAATGGTGTGTACAGAAAAGAAGAGGATATCCAAGTAATTGGCCAGGCTGTACCCATATAGGTCCCATGGCTGCGCTGTTAAGCCCGGTTACATGCTCCATGAACCGGTCCTTAGAACCTATGGCAGGCACTAGCACAAACCGAACTCTCGTGCACGACGGCACCAAACCAAACATACCATCCTGCAAAGGTTCCCTAATCTCCATGTCTCTATAAACCATTACCATCCCATGAATTAAGTTCAGTATACATTAGTCAAATTAAGGAACCCATGAACCAACCCACTGACAGCACTAGCAAATAAGCTACCCAGACCCATATATGTACTACTCATCAACGGCTTCAAGGAATAATAAGGAAATAACTAGTAAACCATATTATGGGATTCCAATTTAAGACATGCATGCAAAATAAAAATCTAGTCCTAAGATGGGTTCAGTATGGTCAATGGCACTTGCCTGGTTGCTGCTCAAACTCTTCAAAAACTTGATCTTGGAGGTTAAATGCCGGCTCTTGATCTGTTCGTGAAATCATCGTACCGACAAGCAAACAAGAAACATACTGAGAAAATAGAACCCACAGTATAATCACAGTAAAACAAGCATATCACAAGAAAGCCTACGTCGTAACGGTCGCGTGAGCGCAAAAATCGTCCAAATCAGAGTTCGTATGAAAAAGATATAAGAAAATGAAGTAGCATTATTTTCCTAAAAATTCTGCTACTCGAAGTGATATACTCTGTTTTCGTACAGAAAACAGAGCATCCGACATCATGCTGATGGGCTACAGGGACTAGCCTATTTTATACAGGAAACGGCCAACTGAGATTAAAAAGGAGCATGTCGAGTGATCTGATTAGCAAACGTTGAGACATGAATCCTATTCCTAGCCATCCTTACCGATCTAACTAATCGACGAGATTGAACATGGATTCAGAAACAGCATGGCTGCAATGGTCATGACAGAAACAACATGGCCGCGGCTGCAAACTCCATGATGACAGCCTAGCCCATCTAACTATTTACAGAGCTCGATGAAAAACAATGCAACAGGAGGAGATTGGCCTGAGGCTCTCACCTACGGTCTAGTGACTGCAGGAAACAACTCTTGGCGTCCTTGCGACGGTGATGGCAGGGACGGCTCTGGGCATGCTCGCGAGGTTGCCGGTGTTTGATGAGGATCAGGCCGCAGCGTCAAAGGCGAGATGTGTTAGGTCATCGAGATGTCATGATCGTGCGGAGCTCGTCGGAGAAGGGATTTCCCAGGCTGCGAGGCGACGGTGATGATGAGTCATGGTTGCCGGCATGTTTCGTGAGGGACAAGGCTGCAGCTTCAGAGGCGAGTTCTTCCTTCGGGTCATCGAGGTGCCGTGGCTGTCCTGTGGTGTTGAAGCGACGATCAGCAATTAGAAGACATCGGATGCGCGGCAACCGCGCCGACAAAAGGCAGCGCTACTCACATCTCGTCGAGGACCTGTTTTCCAGGAAGAGAAGACGATGGCGACGGGCTTCGCGAGCTCCTTGCTGCCCTGCGATGGGAGGGCTTGGTTCACGGCGACGACTGACCGGAGACGGCGGCGGCCGGCATGTCTCCTGGGCAAACAGAGAGGAGGAAGATGAAACATGGCAGTCTAATGCTTTGGCCGAACAATGGAAGGTGCAGAAGCGTTTTTCCATGGAAAAGGAGGACACGGTTTAATGAGAAAATCAATAGTATTGATTAGCGGCAATGAAGAATATGGCAGTTTTTCCATGTATGGTGGCACGGACTGCATGCAAGAGAGAAGGAAAGAGATGAAGGGATTTTCTCTGGACAAGTGGCCTGCCTGTTATTTGCGTAGCACACAAACTTCTAACGAATTTGAAATTCATTTTTCACACAAATGCAAACAAACAACATGATGCACCTTGAACCTTAGACAAATTTTAATTAAAAAATGGAGCTGTATTGTATTTTAATTAATTTGAATTATTTGAAAAACCTGGGTGTTACATATGTTCCTATTAGAAATACTTTGCATATTCACATAATGGTTGTACATGTAATTGCTTCGAACAATATATGGATCTCAATCTACATGTCATAGGTAGTTACAAAAATGGTAGTTTGTACACTTTTTACTTTGAATGTAAATTAATTATTCCAAGTAAATGAACATATTATCCATGCATGAGCATATCGGTTCATTTATACTTGGTACTCTAATTTAGGAGTTATAGTTAAATAAATAGTATTCATGCATCTCATGCCCTGAGTATAGGTTGCCTATCTTATGCATACACATAAATCGGCTGAGTAATTAATTTATGCACGCCTTTTTAAATGTAGAAAGTAAACCTTTTTACACATAAGAATATTTTCCTAGGCACTAGGAGCATATAGCCTCTTTTTATATTCAAACCATCCTAGGATTAATTGCTATGTAAATCTAGTTTATTTACTCCTGTTTCTTTGAAACAACCCCATGCTCATTAGTACTCGTAATGTAGACTGTACATAATAGATATGCACCCAATCACTATTAATAAAACATACGTGTGGCATCATTTTCACCATAGGAATTCATAGTAAATAGAGGTTTATACATAATGTCATACTTGGTTTCCTTCCAAGAAAAACTATAGGATAAATACTTTGTCTAGGTGAATATGGCCCTTATAAGACCAAGAGCATATCTTAAACCGATGATCATCGTACAGTAAATCCCAATAGTTTCACTCTGTACACCTAGAGCGCCAATAATAATTTCATGAGCAACCGCATCATGTTCCAACAATCTACATTTCAATAAATAACATAGACTTGGTTAAAGCCCAAACTTAATGATAAGGTTGAGTAACAATTATAAACCACATTTCACTTTCAGAATATGTGTCAAAGACATTGTTATGCAATAAGAGAAAATTTCCAACATTTAATGGTAAAAATAACTCCTCTTTCTTTGAAAAGAATGCTTCAAGTGAAATTCGATAAAGCTATAACCTCAACCTCAGACCACACCCCTTATTGTTAACGAAGTTCAGTTTTATTTTAGTCACGACGAATGTTGCCTTGTTGTTAGCTAAATCAAACAGGTCACCATTCACTCTTTATTCATGTATTCTAAAGTTGCATCGCATCACTTTATGTTGTCATTTAGGATGCGAAGGTGGAACCGAAGATATGGGAATCATCGCCGTGGCGAACTTGGTGCTGCTACTAACATTGGAATGTGCTAACTTTGCTCAAACCCAAGGCAAGCCCCGGTGCACACCTATGTTTTTGCAAAGTTTCCATTTTCTCACATGTATGCGGGTCGTGAAATGTGCATTACGTATAGGACTTGATTGAAAACCTAGTTGCATGTATCCCCAGATATTCCTATGGGTTTGGTTCGGTTAAGTTCTACCACTCGTTAGTTGCTATGCTTAATAAGGTAGTGTCGTCGGTAGAATATCGAGTGGTATGGAGACTGTAGCATCCCGCCTCAAGTCCATGAGGGGTTAGCTAACCAGGATCTTAATCGGGAAATACTTGGCGAAGCAAGTACGTATAGACCACACATATAAGCATAATTAAAATAATTTTACATTGAGTTTAATTATTACATTTGTTCCATACTTAACATAAGATTTCCGTTTCGAAGTTCGATTTATTTTACATAAAAGGAGTTCGAAATTCGATTACAACACGAGCGGAAGCGAAATACCCGACGATACATAAATACAATGAAACCATGTCCGGCCCGTAGACATGATCTCACTCACCTTGCTCCTGGCGGGGGGAAGAGGGAACCCACTCAATGGACCACTCCTTGGGCGGTTCTCCCTCCCACACTACTTTCCCACAGCAACCGCAGAAGTTGCAATCAGGAATACCTGCAGTAAAGTTTTAAACATCGAAACCCTGAGCAACTAATACTCAGCAAGTCTTACCCGTCAAATTGGCCATCTAAGACCGACTTCTATTATGCAGGGGGGTTGACCAAGGGTTGAAATTTAATTGCAAAAACGGCGCTAATAATTGATCCTTATTTTCATGTTTTAGCCAAAATTAAGAGGGTTATTGCATAAAGGTAAATATTAGCAATCTAACTAAGCAATACATGGTTGCAATACAATTAATTGAAATACAACATCATATAAACATCATCATGTGCACTTCTTACTACGATGTGACGCAGTGAACAAGTGGTACTCAATAACCGCGAGGGACGGCGATTCGAATCGATTTACACCTGCAGGCGAAACCCGAATACACGACGTACGCTACTCGAAGGAGTTACGCACGGCAACCTTTTACAAGACATCATAAAGCCGGTCCGAGTGTCACCTCTCCCGAGTACACGTCTCCCCACGCGATAGCCACGCCGGGTCTAACCGTGGTTCGCCCGTGCACCCTCCCTTCAAACACATACCCGCAACCACCATACCATCTTCATCACCAAAAGAGAGGTGGGGCCCCGTCCAACAATATAACATCGAGCTACTAAGTTTACTAGTTCCCATTCTCCTAGCATGCATCCGGTACTGTTCAAACTTGCTCAGCGGGGCCACAACGAACGGTCCTCAACCGACACAAACGGGGCTATGGCGAACAAGGCGAGCCTTGTCACCTCAACCTACACATGAACTTCCCCGTTCGGTCTCAAGTTCATTACCATCATCATGTGAGAACATAAAGTAAATCCGACCCCCAAATTACCGAGCGGTCTCCATACCATTCGATATTCTACCGACGATACTACTTTAATTAAGCATAGCAAGCTAACGAGCGGTAGAACTTAACTTAACCAAACCCATAGGAATATCTGGAGATATATGCAACTAGGTTTTCAATCAAGTCCTATACGTAATGCACATTTCACGACTCGCAGTACATGTGAGAAAGTATAAGACTTTGTAAATATGGGAATGCACCGGGGCTTGCCTTGGGGCTGGTGGTTAGCACACTCGAGTACGTTCAGGTCAGCACCGGTCTCCTCGGTCACGATCTCCACGTCCTCGAGTCCGGCGTCGGTTCCTAAATGAATGCAACAACAAAAACAAAATCAAAGATAGTTCACGGAACTTCCTTGACAAATATGACATGGCGATGATATGATGCAAAGGCAACATGCTGGCAGGACCATTCATTAAGTTTTTGCAGTTTGGTCCAAAGTGATTTATACAAAATACTTGGATTTAGGAATTTCCGTACGCGTAAAAGAGATCTTCTTCTAAAATTCGTTAAAAAGGGTTCTGGAAGACCAAAAATTACATTTGTATTTTTATTTAGCATCTTCCTCCTAGGTACAGTTACATACCCAAAATTTGGTGCAAAAAGGTGCAGGAATAAAATCAATAAAAAGATTTTCCTAGCAACTGCAAAATGAAATTACTCCCAAAAGAAGATGCATTTCAGGATGCCACTTGGTGGGATGTTCAGGGAACCTATTAGGAGTGTGCATGCCAAAATTTAGAATTTTTGCACTTACAGATCTTTTTATAGAATTTATTTCCTGATTCTCTTCTTTGAATTTTATAAAAATAACTGAAAAGAATTCAGATGTTCATGTTGTACCACTGGATAGGTCTCACTTCAAGGATTCCAGAACACCTGAGTTTGCATTTTTACGATTTTTCTACGAATTTCTATCGAATTTACAAGTTTGGCCAAAATTTGGAATAATTCAAATAAAAAGAAAGGGGGAACTGTGCACATGCCGTCGCCGCGCACGACGCCGGCGATGGCAAGGTGGCTGTTCCGGCGAAACGACGGCGAATCCAGGTGCACACCAAGCAGGTCTCGAACCAGGGCAACTAGACGACTCGGGATCACCTACGTGGGCACGTGCGCGCGGCCGGGAAGGTGGTCGGCGACGAGCGGTGGCGGCGGCGAGCGGCGGCGCTACGCGTTCCGGCGAGAGGAGGCAACGAGGTAAAAAGTTAGGGCGCGCACGAGCTTCACGGAGTGACGGAGGTGCTCACCGTAGCACGTATGCACGTGGAGGAAGGCCGGAGATGGGACTTCGTCGGAGGGGAGCGGAGGTCCGGTGAACGGCGGCGGGGAAGATGACGGTTTCCGGCGATGTTGCTGTTGAACATCGGTCAAGCTCACGTCAGCGAGTGCGTGAGAGTATAAGGAAGCTATGCAAGCGAGTAATCGATGATTGGCTCACCGGAGAAGACGAATTGCTCGTCGACGATGAGTTAGGTCGTCGCGGCGGCCATGGCGATTCTCGCCGCAGAGTGGGGAAACTTGAAGTTTGCGTTGCGGGGGTGGTTGAGGGGCTCCTAGCACGGCTTTTCGCTGTTGGGCTCAGGGCGGAAAGTGCAGCGGAGCGGCGGCGCGGCGGTGAGCTCACACGGCGACAATGGCGGCTTGGTTTCTGGGCGAGGTGAGCGACGGGTTGACGACGACTCGGCCGAGGGACGTGGGGAGATGGATGAGGACGAGGTTAGGCCGCTCGTACGGGAAGGACGGCGATCACAGCGGCCGGAATGGGCAGTGAGAGAAGGAGGCGTCGCCGGCGGCGACACTTGGCGGCTACAGTGACCTTTTTCCATTTTTCGAATTTCTGGAATTTTCCTCGATTTGAACTGATTTGATTTAAATTCGATCTTCCCGAGCTCCAAAAATCACGAAAAACTCAGGTTTGGAAGATTTCAGTGAGAGGAACAACTTTGTCAATTGGAACTTTTGCTGAATCGGCTTGGATTTCAAACTAAAATTCATTCAAAGTTAAAGTTTGAAAAAGGTTCATGCATTTAATTGACCCTTTAGATTTTTGCAGAAAAATCTCCAAAAATCTCCAAAATTCCCTTTTAGTCCCTGGATGCTGTGGAATTTTTCATTTGGGTCCACTTATATAGAAAATTTTAAAGTTGCAGTTCAAATGCTTGTTTGAAAGAAATTTCTCCAATTTGAAGTGATTTTGAATTCCTTTTCATTAAACTTTGATTTCTCTTGATCATTTTCACTAATTGAGGTTAGTAACCTGATTAGGGACCAAAATTGAGTGGGATGTTACAGAGACCGCTCGGTGTAAGTGGGGTCGGATTTACTTGTTGTTCTCACATGATGCTGATAATGAATTTGAGACCGAACGGGGAAGTTTCATGTGTAAGTTGAGGTGACAAGGCTCGCCTTGTTCGCCATAGCCCCGTTTGTGTCGATTGAGGACCGTTCGTTGTGGCCCCGCTGAGCAAGTTTGAACAGTACCGAGTGCATGCTAGTAGAATGGGAACTAGTAAACTGAGTAGCTCGATGTTGTAAGTGTTGGACGGTGCACCCCCTCTCTTTTGGTGATGAAGATGGAATGGTGGTTGCGGGTTTGTGTAGGAAGGGAGGGCACACGGGCTAACCACGGATTGCCTGGCGCGGGTATCGCGTGGAGGACGTGTGTCCGGGAGAGGTGAAATCGGCTCGACCTTATGATGTCTTGTGAAATGCTGCCGTGCGTGACTCTTTCGAGTAGCGTACGTCGTGTATTCGGGTTTCGCCTGCAGGTGTAAATCGATTCGAATCGCCGTCCCTCGCGGTTATTGAGTACCACTTGTTCACTGTGTCACATCGTAGTAAGAAGTGAAACATGATGATTATACTTGCTGAATTGTACTTTAATTAATTGTATTGCAACCTTGTATGGATTAGCATAGGTGCTAATATTTATGTTTATGCAAGAACTCTTTTAATTTGACTAAAATTTGAAAGAAGGACCAACTTTTAGTGCTATTTTTATGCAAATATTCTCATTAACCTTGGTCAGCCCCCTGCATGTTAGGAGTCGGTCTTAGAAGGCCATTTTGACGGGTAAGCCTTGCTGAGTATTAGTTGCTCAGGGTTTGTGGTTTAAATCTTTTTGCAGGTGATGCTTTGGCTCAAGAGAATGAAGCATGTTTATGGGCTGAATGTGCTTCATCATAGGATAAATAGGTCGAGTGGTATATCGCTTCCGCTACGCTTTTCAAAATCTTTTATGTAATCAAATTGAATCAAAGTTGTAATAATTAAGGACTCTTTTACACTCTATTTTTATATATGCTCATGTGTGTGTACTTTTGGACTCTTGCGTCGTCAAGTGTCACCCGATTATGATCCTGGTTAGCTAACCCCTCATTAATTTGAGGTGGGGTGCTACACTTCGTGAGTGAACGGTGCTAGCTACACCATAGACGGTCACTCACAATCCATGGGTACAGCGTACAAACTCTGCAGAGTAATAATCCATTCGAATGGCCGTGCTTGCGGTCTCAAGCTCCTTAATGATGTAACTTTTGTTTAGAAATATGAATTTGATTATATGTTGATAATTAGTTAATTACTTACTTTACTACAAGCCTTTGATATCTCATTTTTATAGAATATGTATGTGCTTATTTATTTATGAAATTCTTTACTTTAAGTTACCATCATTTTAGTAACATTTATTTAAATTTACTTTCGGTATTTACTTTTGAAACTTTATCACTTCCTTTCCGCGGAACCTTGCATCTAATTTACTTGTCATACACAAAAGTCTTGCTGAGTACCAATGTACTCACCCTTGCTAAACATGTTGATCAGAGGAAGAAGAAGATACGTATGAAAATCCGCAGGATACGGGATTTTATGCTTCGAGTTTTGACGATACTCCCGATGGTTCGGTGTAGGTTCATCTAGGTTGTTCGCCTGTGGAGTCTTGGGCAATAACCACTAGATGCGCTGCGAGTTATTTTGGACTTTATTTGCCTCTTCAAACTTTTATTTAGCCGGTCGGCTAGATGTATGTGTAATTAAGTTATGAGGTTTGAATGTATGATGTAAAATAAATAAGGATTTTTGTTGTATGTGTATGTTGATATCAACTGCTTACGTGTGTGCTTGCGGTTGATTCTGGGACAAGCACGATGAAAATACGTAGTTTCGGGTATTTAAATATCCGGGACACCGCACATTATTACTATGTTTATTTACTTGTGCTTATATTTATGCCATTACCTTTGAATTGTTTCATTTAGCAACCATTTTATTAAAGTTATTTACTATAAGTATTTATGTATGATGAGCCTATATCATTTCTTCTTTTGAGAAATTCTGCATCCAAACAATTCTCGCTGCATACATAAAGTCTTGCTGAGTACCAATGTACTCACTCTTGCAATTTGCTAATCAGAAGATGAAGAAGAAGAAGTTTCGGAGTACCCATTAGATCAGGGGTATTTTGTTGCGGGTTATGATGATATTTCCGGTGGTTCGTTCTAGGTTCATCTAGGTTGTTTGCCTGTGGATTTTTGAGCGATAACCACTAGATGCGCTGCGAATATTTTGGAGTTCTTTTGCTTCTTCGAGTTTTTATTTAGCCGGTCGGCTTATGTATTGTAAAAGCTTGTAATAGTTGAACATATGATGTATAATAAATAAGGATTTTTATTGTATGTGTATATGATATTAATTTCTTTCACATGTGTGCTTCCATTCGATCTTGGGACAAGCCCGATAACACATAGTTTCGGGTTTTAAATTACCCGGGACACCGCAGGAAGCTTGTGACTCATGTGTGAAGTAAATTATCAACATTAGTTGCCTAAATCCAAATGATTAAGGGTTTGTTTGGCACACCTCCACATAGTTGTTTCTGAGGTAGAATTTGTGAAGCTGCACCAAACGTTGTTTTTAGGAGAATTGATTTTAAGCTCATTCGGTGAAGTTATTCTCTAAATGAACTAAGGTGGTGTTTGGATCCCCATCAGCTTCTAAGAATCTAGATTCTAGGTATAGTTTCTATAATCTGGTTTCTAAAAAAAATCTGAGTGAACGTGTTTGGATCCCGAATTCTTAAAATCTAAAAACCAGTTTTTGAGGTAGTTAATGACCAGCCTGTCCTTTCTATATTAGAGTAAAACAGTGGCACAAACTGTAATTATCCAAAAACATTCAAGGGTAGTGGGTCTTTTGACAAATAAAATCACCTAAAAACTGGATTAGAGTAGATTATGGGATTCTTAAAATCTCATAATCTAGATAGAATCTGATGCATAATCTACTCTGTTTGGATCCCCTATAGCTTTTAAAATCTGGATTCTTAAAATCTGGGTGGATCCAAACAGGCCCTAAGAAGGTGAGAGCTGAAAAAAAGTGGCTTCTTTTGGTTTACAAAAATGGTTCTATTTCCTGGTTTTAAGAGTTTGATTACTATGCTATACCCAAATCTACAAGCTAAACAAGTCAGCTCACTCTCTCGCATACACTCGTAGAAGCAGTGTCTAACGCCTTTCAAGGTTTCTTGTCTTTGTTCTTTAAGATGAGAGTTTTTTTTAAAGTTTTTTTTTCCCTTCCTTATAATAACTCACTTAATTTTCAGTAGACTCCGCGCCACGGCAACTCAGCATTATATTGGTTACAACTCAATCATGTATACCACACTAGCCACCAGACCCAGGGTGCAACCAATTTGAACCTTATCTTTAACTTGAAACTGTGTTTGTATATCGCGGGCAAAAAAAAAAAAAAAAATCAGGCCCGGGGTCAAGTGGACGAGGCCACGGCTTGGACATGATGAGGCATGTCTCACCGACCGGACGCATCACGCAGAGTGGGGCTCGCTCATGGCATGGGTGGGGTTCGGACTCGACCATTAAAAAAAAAACACCGTGCACGTTCTTGTCGGCGCCGGCCGGAAGGCAGGAGAATGCTCGCTCGTCCTCATGTTGAGTATCAAGGAAAGGAGATACTGGTACAACCTATGGCAGCGGTAGACTAGTCGATTCGAGCGTGTTGTTGCCCGATCTACGTACGTGGCTCACAACCCCGCAGGTGGACGAAGGCGGAGACCGTGTGGCTGGCACGGGGAACGGGGTGCAAAGGAGTAGTGTGATGGTTGCACGACGCGTGGCAGTCCGCGGTGATGGATCGGCTAAATATGAAAGGCAGTACCGTGGAACCAACTTGAAAATTTGTTGAGATGCGTCAACGTGATGGAGCCCGGCTGCCCGGCGACATCGATGAGAGAGGGTGTCCTCGCGGCCTCGCGGATTATCACCCGCCGCATCCAGCTCCAGTGTCTTGAGGCATCGATTGTCTTAATTTCGGCTAACAATGAAATCAGATACTAGTTCAAAATTGTCTGCCACTTTTTAAACCTTTGGGCCAACGTCCAAATAAACTTTGCTATTATATCGCACATATAAAAGAGTGAAAAAAATGTTAAATAGCACAGGAAGGCATACTCTGTAGTAACAATCATGCGCCGAGCTGACGAATTACATCTCACAGGTGACCAGAAAGGAGTAGTAATGGTGAGTAACAATGAGAGATCAAGGTCCTCATTTACACTGTTATTGCGTATACATGGATGGAGTAGAAGCAGAGGAGTGAGCTAGTGATGCTAGTAGTGCTATATACTCCTACATAAGTAGCGGCGGTAACGGTCGTGATCATGAGATATTCAGTGCCGGGGCAGGGAGGTGAACACGAAGGCCGCGACGGAGGCGAGGAGCCCGGCGACGAGTGGCGGCGCGACGGCCGCCGAGGCAGAGGTTGGGCTGGGCGCCGGGGCTTCCATGGCTTTGGCCGACGCGACGGCGATTGCCAGGACAGCGAGGATGGCCAGAGCCTTGGCCGCCATGGTTGGACGATCGATGGTCTGTCTACTCGCGAGCGCGGGGAACGAAGGTTAGGCCGGGTGTGCTCTTCTGCTGCTGCTGCTGCTGCTTTTGCCGGTGGAAACTGTGGTGGTGGGGAAAGCAGAGCTCGGCGGGGGGTATTTGTAGGGGAAGGAGCGGCTTCAACTCTCAGAGTCTCAACTCTGCTAGGACAGCTAGCGGTCCTGGTTGCCGAGACGGGAATGCCCCTGGCTGCCCGGCAGTTGCAACGGGAATGCCCCTGGACCCGAACCCGAACCATTGAGAGGAACGAGTTATGGAGTGACACGCAGGAAGCTGTGGCACATCAATCGAGACAGTTGTAGGCTACCTGAACAAATCCATTTGGGCTTGGCACCACAAGTCTGGCTCTCGCAGCATATGAGGCGGCAGCAGAAAAATTCTGGACCTGATACCTGCTTGCACGATAGCTGCAGAACGGGGGATATTGTTCTGCTGGCGTGAAATGATTTGAACCAGAAACAAGAAAAGAAGCCGCAGGTTCCATTTTTGCGTTTTCGTATTATCTCTCTGCGTTCATCGATAATGTAGGAATCAAGGGTCGCAACCAGTGTACAAAATTGCTAGTAGAGTATATCAGACTCGCTTTCACTGTGTTGTTATGTGGCGTGCTCGCGTCAATCCTACGCGATTCCATCGCCTCCTGTCTCAATCAAGGTTTACAAAACCGCGGTAAACCGGACCGGTTTTCGCGAAAACCGGAAAAACAGGTCCGGTCCGGTTTACCCAGTAGTCCGGTTTTCGATTTTAAATTTCAAATTTTTTTGAAAATTTGAAACATTTTGAAACAAAAATATGTAAAAAAACTAGATGAAATATGCAGAGCAATGGCGAAAACGGAACATGAAAATTCGATCGTTTGATGGGTCAAAAAATTCGAGGAAGTTTCCTGGGTTAAAAAAGAATTTAGAAAAATAGAAAATGACGGCCAGCAACATTGTTTGATTTGTTTGACCAAGCAAACAATCGAATTTTTGTGTTCGGTTTCCACCATTGCTCTGCAAATTGCATCTAGTTTTTTTACATATTTTTTGTTTCAATGTTTTCAGTTTTTTATTTTTTCCATTTTACCTCTCTAAACCGGTTTTCCGAATTTTTTGTCCGGTTTACCGGAATTTGTGTCCGGTTTACCGGTTAACCGGACCGGTTTACCGAAAATTTCGACCTTTTTCATTCAAATTTCGTCATTTGAATTTTGATCCGGTTTCCGACCGGTTTTTCCGAAAACCGGAGATCTCGGTGGCGTCCGGTTTTTCCGGTCAAAACGGTAATGCAAACCCTGGTCTCGATGCTTCCTGCTGAAGTGCCGATGCTGATGTTGCTGTACTATTCATTACACGACTCCGAACCTCAGCGGAGGAGCACTTTCTTTATCAAAGTCAAAGCGAGCATAAATGTACATGAGCTCGTTCGATCCTTTCCTTAGCTAGTGCTCACCACATGATTAGTTTACAGCAATGCACGATTTTTTTTTCTCGAACACGCAGGAGAACTGCGTGTCATTGTATTAAGAAGAAGAAACTATCCATGCTCTGGCCGAGGTTAGTTTTACAATTACATTCGCGACTTTCGCTAATTTGTCTACCTATCGACCAATATACTCATCCTACATGAGTTGGTTGTTGCAAAACGTGTTGGGTGTCATCAGTCACCGCTCAGCTGCCGGATGTTACACAAGTCTAAACCAGCAGCCACAGACATGTATATCGGCTCCATCAGAGCCGCGCGCCATTTCTTTTTCTTTTCTTTTGAGATATGACACATCTTATTAAAAAAGGACCTCATACCCTGACATGTATAAAGGGTAAAGGCAACGATATTTTTGTTGCCATGTTCGATTTGTTTTCGTTCCCAAACATAGTAAACTTGGACAAGGTGCGCGCATGTACATTTCAGACGTGTGGTGGTACAAGTATATTCTTGTTATTTACAGTGACAAAGGTCATGCGCATCATCATTCTGCACGTCCTCCTCCTTTGGTTGCGAGTGATGGCAAACAGAGAGGCAGCCGCGCACAACTGATGAAAGTAACTGAACGATCGAGGCCTATGCACCACCACTGTGTCTCAGAGTGGAGTCTCAGAGTGGACGACGGCGCAGGCCTGGGCGGCGACCTTGGCCATGTCCTCTGCCGCGACGCCGGCGTTGCAGATGTTGGCGAAGGAGCGCATGTGCTTCATCCCGTACTGCGCGAGCGAGCCGCACTGCTCCTCGTAGGCGCGCACCAGGGACTTGAGGCAGTCCCAGTCGTCGGCGAGCGGCTGCCCCGCCGGCCGCACGGCGCCGAGGACCTTGGATCCCTGGTCGGAGCCGAAGAGGAGGCCGCCGATGAGCTCCATGCTGCTGTCCACCTGAGACCGGCGGGCCATCACCCGGAGCAGCCGCTTCCGGGCCTCCCGCTTCTCCGCCGTGCCCTCACTCGCCTTCCGGTACTGTGTTTTTTTTTTTTGGTTGTTGTTGTTCATCAGTCACAAAATAGTAAAGACGATTATGCCTACTGTAAAAAGGAATCATCACCGCGAGGAAGAAGAACATTTAACCGACGAACCTTCTGCCAGAAGTAGACGAGGTCGGCGTCGCGCTGGTTCACCCTGCCGCCGCCGGAGAAGTGGCGCAGCGAGTTGTCCCGGCCGCCGAAGGTGGCGTTGTCGTTGGCGGGGTTGGTGCCGATGAAGTTGTAGAGGCTCTGCGCGCTCTGCTTCATGTCGCCGTACTGCATGACGTGGGAGCCCAGGCTGTACGTGTCCTGCGCCGACGTCCGCTCCTTCACCACCTCGTACTGCTGCTTCAGCGACTCCGTCCGCAGGTTGTGCCCGTCGCTGCAACCAAACCATCCATTCAGTTCAGTACAGTCAGAGCGCGTGCAAAATTCGCAGAGGACAGCAGCTTCTGATGAGAGAACAGTCGGTGAGAGCAGAGCAGCGAAACGAAACAAAACGAACCTGTCCTCCATCCAGGCGACGCTGTAGAGGTCGCCGAGGCAGGTGTCGAACTCGGGCGGCGGGGGCAGCTCGTCGCCGGGGCAGTACGTGCCCCAGCTGCTCTCTTCCGCGTTCGAAGCCGTGGTCGCGTACACGCCGATGTCCGCCGGCAACAACCCTTCAAAAATACTGCCGGACTCGCACGCCTCCAAATAAAACACCAGGCTCTTGTACCCTCCGTTCGCGTGCTTCTTCTTCAGCGTCTGCACGAGGTCCTTGGCGTACAGGTAGTCTTCGGAAGGCATTCCTGAAAATTTGCTCCACTAGGTAAATCATTCATTCATTCTGAGATTCGACGCTGAAATACTGTACTGCTACTACTAACCAAGGACGCCCGGGCCGCCGTGGTCGCTGTAGTAGACGAACACGTGGTCGTCCGGCCCGCTTGCGACGACCTTGCCGCTGCCGCCGGTGACGCCCGACTTGTCGCCGAGAAGTGCGGCCAGGAAGTTCTTCACGTTCACGTCTTTACCCGTGTAGTCCTTGGGCACGCCGGCGTAGACGTCGCCGCCGGCGGGGTGGTTGATGATCACGCCGGGACGGGGGTTGTCGGAGTTGTGCGCGATGTCGTCGTACATGAACACGATGATGTTCTCGTCCTTGAGCCCGCCCTTCTTCATGATCTGGTACGCGTGGCACACGTCCGCCTGAGTAACATGTCCCTTTCATCAGTTTTCAGTGTTTGTTCCCCCACACCAAAACTCTGAATCTGCACTCCATGATTCCGTCGCAATACAGTACTACTAGTAATAACGTAATCAAAGTATAATAGAGTAGTACAGCAACGGTGCCACCTTGCTGTGAATTGTGAATCTGTACTAGTAGCAACGTAATCAAAGATAATTAAGTAGGTATAAAGCAGCTGTAGTAACACGTAGCACGGACTATATATACTATATACTATATACTAATCTTTTCGAGAACGACATACTATACTAATCAATTGCTTCTTGCCAAGACCATTGTCCAAGCAACGTCGAAAAACAATTGCTGTTGGTACTGTACAAGTTTAGTTGGTTGGAACCGGCGAGATTACGTGAAAGATACTTCTACTGCTCGATCTGTAAGTTCGCTGCTCCGGTTACTATTATTGGCAAGGCTCGATCATTCCAGTAATCATGAGTTGCTCTTCGTCGTTGAGTGGTAATAAAGGTTTCGCCTAAGGTTTCTCATCTCCAAAATCAACTAAATTCTATCAGCCTAGTTCTTCGCTGTTCCTTCAAGCAACAAGGAGAAAAACAGAGTTTGTGCAGGATGGCTAAAAGGAATAAGCAAAGAGAAGTTCTTGCCTGATGCCTGTAGTTGTAGTAGCCGTTCGAGCCGGCGATGAGGATGGCCCACCTGGTCCCGACCACATCCTCGCCGGCGCCGGAGTGCTCCGACGGCAGGCGGAGGAAGTCCTGCCACCGCGCACCGGAGACTGCGGCGACGAGCACAAGGAGTTGCACGAGGAGGAGGGCGAGACGCCGGACGCGAACCGCCATGGCTAAGCAAGAGAGAAGCGGTTGTTTGATCGCCGCAAGTTAGGGACGTGGGAGACCACCGGCCCTGTATTACTCCCAGAGTCCTGGTACTACGCAACTCAACGCAACCGCAACTCCTTTTATACCTGTCGTGTTCTCTTCGTGCACAACTACTCTTCTTCTTCTATTCTGTTTCTTGTGCAGTAATACATGTTTACGTGTTTGTGCCGATTACTGCCCCCATTTTTTATTCATTCAAATTTCAAAGTACTACTAGAATATTGTTATCATCCTTTCATTAGGGGATGTTACTGAACGCAAAGATGGAAGAAGATGAACGGCGCCATCAGCAACAACCGAGATTTTTTGTTTTTTAATTATTATATCTTGTATAAAGCGATACTAGCCCTGGCGTGCAAACTTTGAGTGACAGTGCTATGGCCGCCCGCAACAAGAATTCATTGTGCATGCTTAGACGCAAATGAGACGCAAACGACATTCATACACCTGACTGCGACATACAGAGTGATATCTGAATCGGATGGAGGGTCCTTTTTTGATTTTTCCAGTAGAATCTACTACTGTATCTGCCATGGAAGGGGATCGTCGAAATCAAGCGTAAAAGCTGCTTTGTTGGCTTCCACGGAAGGAATCTAGGTTCCTTTGATCCAAAGCAAAGTATCTTCATCGTATCGGACAACACTACCATCCATGTAATCTGCCTCCAGTTCCATGCCTGGATTAGTAGGTTCGATTCTCTGCAGCGTCCTGGCATGGTGTTATCTTGCCACCACAAGCATCTAAGAAGAGTAGCAGCAGGTCACTGTTTCAGGTAAATTTTACTCGAATTGGTAGCTGACCGATGAGGCTCGGTACGGTTTTCCTCTTCCATCGTAGAGACACTGCTCCTATTCGATCTGTCAGGACTCCATCATTTTGTCGCCGCTGCATAGCAAGTTCGACTCTGGGCTTCAGTCCAGAACCGCCAGAGCCCCGCAAGGCCGCAACACGCAGCCCAGGGCAAAAAAACCACAAAGTGAGGTGCAAGCAAAATAATTACTGCACAGAAGCGCTTACATCAGCACTATAAAAATCAAGTAAAATTAAAAAATACACAGCTGCTCAAACTGTAGCATCGCAACACTAGACATTTCAAGTTAGCTTTTGAAACAAGTTGGTCAGGGACTTATTCTCAACGACCCTCCAACGATAGATCATGAGCTCCGCCCAGAGCTCAAGGTGGCTCATCACAACCCAGCTACCTCTACTGTGAATCACAACCACACCATACATCTATCGATATGCTAGGCACTAGCATTTCCCCAGGAAACATCGACAGATGTACTTACAGGAAGAGTTCTTAACTTATCCCTGTCAAAAACTCAAAATGCAATGTATCCCTTCAGTTCAAGCAGCAGCCTACTCAGCTAGAACATACAGACTCTCATTTAACCGGAGAGCCTAGCGCTTCCTTGATTCTACTGAAAACAACTCGAAGGGGGATGCATGCGATGGTTGGTCCAGATATTTTGCCTACCACCGACTTCCCAGCGTCACCATCTCTCTGGCTCAAAGCAAAAGAGGAAAGCCTCCGCATTTTTCTCGGTGAAGATGCTGGTTTCTTCGTATGCGGCTGCCATAACTTGTCCGCTTCTTTCCCCGTGGTCTTTCTGCGGCTTTTGGGTTTTGCTCGGCGTGCGTGTGATGATGGCAGGCCCTCAGCTTTTCCCTTCTTGAGTAATCCATCCGCAGCGCTAGTAGCTGGCTGGTGATCATCAGTATTTGGTAAAAGAAGGTGAAATACATCATCTGAGACCTCCACAGAGATTGGATACCCCACAACAGGTTTATGATTCCATTTGCTCATAAGAGAAACAAGAGGTACGCGGCGCCCATTGTTGTGGGTTCCCCGCGCACTTAACTCCACATCGTGAAGGGTAGAGTTCAATTGCAGAGTCTTGGTTGGTTTTACTGCACATCGCCTTTCGAGATCGAGTGCGCTTTCCGGGGGTGGCAACATTTGAAGTGGCAACTCAAAGACCAGAGACGATACTGAATCATTCCCACAATTTGAGATATTGCTCAAGGATCCTGATGACTCTCCAAGATCACGCTTTCTTTCAGAATGTTGCAGCTGAACCGCACCACCACAATCCAAATCAGCAGGAAACACTGCAAGATGCATATCATCGCCAGGTTCACCAGGTTTGTTCAAAGTTAGCATGGCTGGCTTTTTCTCCGAAAGGACAACCTCGTTCCTTGGTGCTTTGTGCTTTACTGCCTTTGTTTTGTGGTGCTTATGCCCTATCAAGTTTACTGTCCTGTTGTTGCCCTCGTGAGGAACAGAACCTATGGTTTTCACCTTAAAATTTCCGTGCTCGCCTTGGGTAGACATGCCGGCTTTACTGCAGTCAGTAGTCTGCTTATGGTGTTTCCAGGCTGGATGCTTTGGAGACGCACAAGGTTGAGATGTGGGCAAATGATCTGGAGGAAATTCAGTTAGTATAAGCCATGCATTCTTTGGAAATTCATAAATGGGACGAAAACATTGCATGTGCCAGGACTGCATCTACCTAAGAACACAAAAGACATAGCACCTCGCTTTGTGAAGGCTGTGCAATCAATAATCAATACATATCTACATGCCAGGATCACAAACTGTTTACACCCCATTACATGATCATCAGAGAGCAGTACTGCCATCAGGACGGAAATACTTATGGAAAATGTGAGTATGAGTCATGGTCTCCCCCAGTCCAAGTACTTAGTCAAGAGAGATTTTCATAAAACGAAAACGAGCACATAGTTATCAAGTAACAAAACAAGCAGCAGTGGAAATAACAAATTAACATATAAGTTATGAATGTTCCGGAAATCGCCATGGTTAAAACGAAACAAGTAATCAACAGTGTAAATGCAACTAGTTAGCCCGTCTAAATGACATGTCATTGTCTCAATAGAATATTTACCTGGTTCCAAAATAGTTGCTGCAGCGAGAGGAGGCTTGACACAATCATCCATATGGGTAGATTTATCACTATGGAACCCATTCATACCGGAGATTACAGTGCCCTTTGCTGGATCTGTCTTGAGCACAAGGCTGCGTTGAGCGCAGGTCTTGTCTAATGTGGCACCAAGGCTCGAAGTGCCCGAAGAACCGCTTGAACTAGCGTCCACGCCCATTGGATGCCCATCAGCCATTTGGCCATTTGATATGAACCCATTCCACATATCTCCATTGCAAAGCTCCGATAGCGGACGGGACCTATCCTTCTTCCGAGAAGTACCACAAGGTTGGTCCTGGTCCGCTGTGGCATACTTCCTCTTCGCAGAGGCATGAGTGAGCTTACTCCTTTTAGCCTGATTAACACTAGGCAGATGATAATTCAGGGCAGAGGCCGCGGCAGCATTGGCTAGGGCCATTGGGGATCCAAGATCGCTGAGGTCCCTCATACGGCGGGAGCCTTTGGACGGCGCATCATCCTCAGAATCATTGGGCGTCTTGCGCTTCTTGATTTTGGGTCGGGCGAGGAGGGGGCGTGGGTCCCCTCCTTGAGAGCACGAGCCCTCTCGATCTCGAGGGCCTGGAGAACGGCATCCTCCATGCGGGCGTACTTGCCCTTGTAGTGAACGCGGGAGGCGGCGATGGCCTGAGCGTGGGTGATGCGCTGGTCGAAGTCGAGCTCCCCGCACCGGAAGGGCTTGACGCGCTTGCATCTCTCGAGGTTGCACCAGTCGCTGTAGCAAGAATTCAGTTCAATTCAATTCAAACGGAAATTGGGGAAGGCGAGCCAAAGAGGGAAAGAGAGAGGGAGGGAGAAGCAACAGCAAGAAGAAGAGGAGACATACACGAAGGTGGTGCCGTCACGCCGGCCGAGGAGCATGATGGGGACGGCGGGGCAGCGGGGCGGAGCGGGGCAGCCGTCGGGGACGTCGAGCGGCGAGATCACGATGCTGGGCCACCAGGTGCCGTTGGGGCGGCGCAGCCACACCAGAGTCCCCTCGGCGGAGACATCCACCGCCTCCGACCCGGCCTCCGCCTCGGCGGCGGGCAAGCCCCCCATTCCCCCCCTCCCCTCCTTGATGTCCCTCCGCTACAGTTTGTTCGATCTCCCCGTCTCGTAGCCTGGAACCAGGAAGAAAACGAGCAGGGGGGCGAGTGCGGAGGCGGCAATCGGGGGGAGGAAGGACGCCGGCAAGGCGCAGTGCGGGGAAGAAAGAAGTGAGGCGAAAATGGACTCCACTCCAGTGGGGAGAATCGTGCGCCGCAAACAGCGAGGCGCAGTGGGGAAGAGAGATGGCGTCACCGCTCCCACTGCCACCTCACACCCTCCTTCTAGCAGACGGGCCGTCAAATAAGCCCATCCTTGTTTAACGGGCCCTTCGGCCCACTCAACGAAAGCTGGTTGTCGAGGCCCATTACAACACGTTCTGTTCTATCCGTGATTCCGTGCGGCGTATAAAATAGACAGGTCGGGCGGGATTCGGCTGCGTCTTCCTCCTTGTGGAAACCCTAGCCCCCAAATCGGCCGCATCTGCTTGGTACTCAACCCTATCCTCTCCGAGCTCTCCCTCTCGCCGAGACGAGAGAGACCACCAGCAACCTCTGCCGCAAAACCCAGAACCTCTAATTGATTCTTTCTTTGCAGTCGCCTGCCCCCGCTCCAATCCCTTTTGCTCGGCTCGCTAGATCTAGATATTCATGTGAGTCCCGTCTCTTCTTTTAGGTTTCCGTTTTGAATTTGACTTTCTCGGTGCGCGCAAAATCGCTAGATCTGCTCGCCGCGCCTGTTGATTTTAGGGTTTGCGGTCTTGACTGATTGTTCTCGCTGTTGCTCAGGATGGGAGAGGCCAAGGAGAACGACGTGTACGAGGAGGAGCTCTTGGACTACGAAGAGGACGACGACAAGGCCGTTGATGGCTCCGCCGCAAAGCCCACCGGAGAGGTCGCCAAGAAGTATGTCTACTGCTTTTCTTCTTCTTCCCCTTTGTAGATTATGTTCAATTAACGGGCTCCGATCTGACAAATCATCTGATTACGCTGTAACGAGCAGGGGCTACGTCGGCATCCACAGCTCTGGGTTCAGAGACTTCCTGCTCAAGCCTGAGCTGCTTCGTGCTATCCAGGACTGCGGTTTTGAACATCCATCCGAAGGCAAGTTCCTCTTCTTTACTATATATTCTTCTGCTAGCAGCATTTACTAGTAGAAATCTACAAATTGAAAGATTCGTTACCTAGAAAGTGACAATATGCGGATAAAATTGAGATTCCTTGCATAGGATACTCATAGATATGCACCAATTTAGTTCAATGAAACAAACAGGAGTCAATAGGATGTCTGACGCTCAACAGATACATTTTGTTCAGAAACGCAAATTGAAAAATTGGTTAGCTAGATAGTGTGAAGGTATGGATTAGATTGAAATTCCTTGCATCGGCATAGGTCACAGATATAAATCATAGGATGATCGCAATTGATTATCAGTTGAATCCTCTGCCTTGTTGGAGCATTTTCTTTGTTTGAATAAGAACATAGTAGCCATGGGAAGTTGTGAATTAGCTTGAACTGCTTCCTCTACCCAAAGAACACAAGTTTTTTAGTAACTTTTCCCGAAATGTTAGTAGACAGTTACTGTTCTGCTTTCAGACAATAATTGTATTAAAGTATCAGTTCTGTAATTGATTGCTCTGTTGTTAATGTCATAAAAGCTTTAGTCTTTTTAAGTTTCGGATATACACATCTGAATATGCTAGGATTTAATTTTTCGCAAAGCATGGTTTCATAGACTATTGTGCCGTGATTGTTTATCTTTTTCCCCATATTTTCTCATTTCCCATACTGGGAATAACATTTGTGCTTTGTCGTTATTGCAGGTATAATTTCTTCTGATACTCCCTGTTGGAGGGGAATATGGTAACACTTTCGATTAACACGGACCCAGAAGGTTAAACTTTTACTCACTGGGGTGCTGCTCCAATTTCTTTTGGTTCCACATCAGTGCAACACGAGTGCATCCCTCAAGCAATTCTTGGAATGGATGTCATCTGCCAAGCAAAATCTGGAATGGGGAAGACTGCTGTTTTTGTCCTATCATCCCTCCAGCAAATTGATCCTGTTGCTGGGCAGGTAGCGGCACTTGTATTGTGCCACACCAGGGAACTGGCTTACCAGGTTTGTAGACCCTAATTGCTCATTTATTTGTTTCTGAACCATGATGTTAGTAGTTTCTGATTATTTTCTTGTCCTTGTTTTCTCCAGATATGCCATGAATTTGAGAGGTTCAGCAAATATTTGCCCGAAGTAAAAGTTGCTGTCTTCTATGGAGGCGTTCACATCAGAAAGCATAAAGATTTGTTGAAGAATGAATGCCCTCATATTGTGGTCGGCACACCTGGAAGGATTCTTGCTCTTGCAAGAGAGAAGGATCTCTCCTTGAAGAATGTGAGGCATTTCATCCTTGATGAATGTGATAAGATGCTTGAGTCACTTGGTAAACATCTCCTGCCCATCTTGTTTATTAAAATGAGTTCATGATTGATGAAGATTTGTTTGTGTTATTGTCCATCATGTCTCTGAGCGTGTGTTGTACCATGCAGATATGCGAAGAGATGTCCAAGAGATCTTCAAAATGACACCTCATGATAAGCAAGTCATGATGTTTTCAGCCACACTCAGCAAGGAGATCCGTCCCGTATGCAAGAAATTTATGCAAGATGTAATGTCCTGCAGCCTTCTCCAGCTCTCCTTTCAACAGTTGATCATATTTAAATCCCGCATGGTCCCCTGGTGATCTTGATGGTAGTCATTCTATGTTACCGACATGAGAGTAGCTGTTGTCTGCTATCTCATAGGTGAAAAGGATGCCTGGTCAGTGTCTTGCATGTAGTATGTAGTGAGTTGTGGTCTCCTTTTCTTTTTCTTTTAATCCACGCCAGTGCCATATAAGATGGAGAGGGAAGGAGGGGTAGGCTGAAGCGTGAACATTTTGGCAATGTGTTCGCAACTGGGGACAGTACAGGAGCGGTTACTGATCTGAAGATACATGTACTCCTGGAAACATTCTCCAGTTTGCTGCACACACACCATGTTCACATGGTTTTGCTTCGATGGAGTTGATTGCTTCTGGTTCTCCATTTATTTTGGGCTGGTGGACAAAGCAGCTTTTGTTTGCCTGGAAATGTATTGGGCAGCACTGTTGCAAACCTGAAGCATATTTGGGCAACGTACAGTGTGCAACAGTGCATAACTTTACATCCATATGGAGGCTGCGAATTGAGACAAGAAGAATTTGTATACCATTCTTTTGGTATATAGCAAGGTTGATGCTGGAGTGCTAATTATTTCATCTACCATTTGTTCCCTTACAGCCGATGGAAATTTATGTTGATGATGAGGCAAAGTTGACCCTCCATGGTCTTGTACAGGTACGATTGGATTCACTTCAGTTTGTTAGATACATTTATATTTGGATTATAATCATTCTGATCATTTCTTGCAGCACTACATAAAACTGAGCGAGGCGGAGAAGAACCGGAAATTGAACGATCTCTTGGATGCTCTTGATTTTAACCAAGTTGTTATATTTGTCAAGAGTGTCAGCAGAGCTGCTGAACTGAATAAGTTGCTTTGTGAGTGCAACTTTCCTTCAATCTGCATCCACTCTGGGATGACCCAGGAAGAAAGGTATTTCCTTATCTTTCGTTCATTTGTTTGTGCTTGTATTGTATCAGTCATATTTGTGTTTGCCTTAATTTTAATTATTTGTGCATTTGACTATGAATTTGTTAGTGTCCCAGATTATCCTCTTTGTTCAGTGTTATTTTTATTTATGCTTGTTGATTTGTGACTAATGGCATGTTTAGTTGGTGCCTAACCTTAGTCATGCCACAGATTCTTAGGCAGCTGTTTGGTTTGCTGCCGCAACTGTGACACGCCACACTTTCTTCGCTCTCTGGCCGACACATCATACTCATTTTTTTTAATAACTTTTGCCACACTTGTGGCTAATGATTTGGTGGCCACACTTGACTAAGGTTAGTTATGGCAATGTTAGGATTGAACCAAACAGACCCTAAATGTCAATGGCTAGCTTTTTGTGATGGTAACTGGGAGGCTCCCTTTTATCTTGCTGCACTGTGTACTTTTATATTGCATGCCCGTTGTGTGCACTGTTATTTTTTTTATTTGTGCTGAACCCTGTTTCTCTAATGGTCTCTTTTTGCCATTGGGTATGGCTTTATGGTTAAGATTGAATTAAATGCTTATTCTGTAAATGTTTTGTTTCTTTGGCAGGTTAACCCGCTACAAGAATTTCAAGGAAGGCCACAAGAGAATTCTTGTGGCTACGGATTTAGTTGGCAGAGGCATTGATATTGAGCGTGTCAACATTGTGATAAACTACGACATGCCAGACTCTGCTGATACATATCTGCACAGGGTAACCTTTTTGGCTGCACCAACATTTTAGGCTTTAATAGTTTCTTGTTGCTGATTTCTTGTTTAGACGTAGGCTTTAATAGTTTCTTGTTGCTGATGTCAGTATGTTTCTTTGTAGGTTGGCAGGGCTGGCCGTTTTGGGACGAAGGGACTTGCAATTACCTTTGTTTCCTCTGCCTCGGATTCTGATGTTCTTAACGCAGTTAGTATCCTTTGCTCTGCCGTATGTTTGATGTGTCTTGTTGAACTTTTGAGTGACCAGGTTTTAATGTAGGTGCAAGAAAGGTTCGAGGTCGACATAAAGGAACTGCCTGAGCAAATTGACACTTCCACATACAGTAAGTGCTGTGTTCTCATCGTGATTTTTCAGAGCTTGGTAATCACCTGTTATAATATGCCCCTTTGTTGTGGTTCCCAGTGCCATCATAAGCTGCAAGGGTGCAGCATGTCCGTACCACGCTTCAACTATGACGAATTGAGCAAGGGAGGAAGGAGCGTGCTGCTTCGAGTATTATCATCTTGAGATGTTTAGTGAGCTACTTTTGGAACTAATGCGTATGGAGTATTTGTCTTTACTCCTTGTACTTTAAAAGGCAGTCGGGAGTACTGTGCTGTATCCGTTTGAGTTGTAGGCGGATAAATGTTATGCCGATCTGTTAGGATTTTGCTTATGTTTCAGTTGCTTTAACGTATTGTTAGTGATCCTTGTTTATTATGCTTTGTCTGCCTGCTGCAACCGTAGGTTAATTCTTCAGTGTGGATTGAATCGATCTTGACTTAGTCGATGAAGTAGGAGATATTGGCCCCGTTTGGAATCGATTATAAGCTGCGTTCATTGGAATTAAGTAGCGAACGACGCCAAACGGCCCGATTCTGGCCTAGCTTCTCAACGCGATTCTTCTCAACGCTCCCATATGCCTGCAACGCGGAATCTTCTCAACGCTCCCATATGCCTGCAACGCGGAATCGGTCGCTCCGTCGATTCTCCTGAACGCACACGCCTGGAAATGAATGAGCCCTTCAACTTAGGGTGAAATTACCCGCAAATGCCATCGATATACCCGGTACCCACCCCCTCCTTCCCCCCTCGCCCGGCTTCTCACACTTCGACTCGTTCCCCAGCCGCAAGAGAAAACAGAGGAGCGGGCGAGGCGATTAGGGTTTGAACCTGTAGTGGCGGCGGCTTCTCCGGAACGGCGGCTCGTCGGCGCCTCCGCCCAGCCTCCCGTCAATTTGGCGATGCACCAGGGGGGGGAGGGGCTTCCTACCCTCGCTGCTCAGCTCCTCCGCGGCGTCGTTGGTTGGCCTGCACGCGCCGCCGGACGGTGACGACTCGATGCCGGACAGCCGGAGGCTCCTTCCCCACTGCGAACCCGGCGAGCGCATCTTCATCTCGCCTCGCTCCAACGAGATCCACGACACTCTGATTTTCTCTCGTGAAGCAAGATGCATATCCGTCCCTTTCTCCTTGGTCTATGATGTAAATTGGATTCACAAATTGAAACTACATGCTGTTAATTGGAAGGATTTGGGTTGTTCGAGGTCGATTTGGTGGTTGGTGAAGCAAATTGAAAGATTTTGCGATGGGGAAAAGGCATTCCCGCCTGTAGCTGTAGTAGTTCTCTTGTTCGTATCAATTTGTTTTTATTTTTTGTTAATTTTGGATTGCAAAGCTTCTGTTTCTATTTGCTTTCACTTGATTGATCAATGTACATGCGGCTGTCACCTAACTAAAAAGCTTACTGATTCATGTCCTTGTGTTGCAAAACACAAGCAATGTATGGGAGACTGAAGTATGTGAAGAACAGAGGAAGGGATTCTTGAATAGGTTTCAGGTAAAACAAACGAACCTCGTGACAATCAATGGGTGTACAACCTTGACCATTTTGTGGATCCTTATTTCATTGGAAAAAGGGAGATACATGGGAATTTTTATCGGTTGGGAAAACAATCCAACAAGATGTAATGATTTATTTTGTCTATAAGTGTACTAACTATGCAGTATATTAACAAAAAAAAATGCTACAGAACAATTAAATAATAATAGTTGTGCCTTTTTAGCAATCAAACAAGACATAACATGCTTCAAGGGCATATTAGACATTATGAGGTGTTCGTTTTATGGGGGTCTAAAATTTAGAGGGGTCTAAAAAAGAATCTTATTATTTAAGAGTATTAAATAAAATTTAATTACAAAACTAACTACAGAACCTCTGGTCTAATTCGCGAGACGAACCTAATGAGGGTAAGCAATCCGTGGTTAGACGATGGTTACTGTAGCATAACTGTAGCAAAACATAGCTTACTTAGTCTCGTTAGATTCGTCTCGTAAAGATGTACCCATCTGTAAAAATGTTTTGTCATTAGATTTTATTTAATACTAGATTCTCTTTATTTAGAGGTCTTTAAAATTTAGCGCTAAAAGAAACGAACAGGCCCTATATAGACAGAACAGACAATCTCTACCAGAATAATCTGAGTTGTCAAACAGTTAAATTCTAGTGACAGCAGATTCTCCTCACAGCTGATTCTCAGAGAATCTGGATTTGTACAGAAGCTCCCCTGAAATAATCTGTTCCAAATGGCAACGGGGCCATTGGGTTGCGCTGTAAGTTGGTCAGATTGTTAGGCTCGTACGTTTGATATAATCTTGTGTGCTCTACCTGTCTCGGACGTAGGACGTCTGTTCTCATCAACCTAGCAACGTAACGTTTGTTATGATTATACCTGAACTCAAACTGTCGGTTCACATCGATAGTAGATGAACAGCATTTGAAAGATCAACCACAAAGGTTATTTATTTTCGTTAAAGCAAACAGGTCTGGTTTTCCGTATATATTAATTACATGTAGGATGAGGGGCGGCGTATCCTACTTAAGTTTGTGATACAAGGACAAACTGCTCCTGCCCCTCAAAGCCCAAATGGCAAAAATCTAGCATAACTTATACTAGATATAATCACGAATTAGCATATGGTTAATGCATGTGTAGCTCTTTATTCCTTTCTTCGTGCGATCCTCTGGAAGCAGCAGATAACCCGTCGTTAGCTTGAGTTGTCCAACTCAGGCAAAAACCTTCTCGGCGAAGATGTCAAGGAGCGAAAGCGCCTGCAATCATATATCAAAATCAGACTGCTGTAGTTGGATCATGGATAATACTGTTTTTATTTTTCTCCAAAATAATAGATAGAGCAATGAATTCAGGCGAGATCGATCAGTAGATAATTACCTCAGGGACACTGAGCTCGAGCCTGAACTTGGGGCCGTCGTAGTGGTGGAGGATGGGGCGGAAGGCGTCCTCCTCCAGCGGGTCACAGATCTTCCTTGTTGCAACCCTCACCTGCACACACAAAGGATGGCACAAGAATTAGAGAAACTTTCTACTTATTTTTTTTTGTCTTTTTGATTAGAGCTCACGAATTATGACCAAGGTTTACAAAACCGCCAGAAACCGGGCGATTTTCACGAAAACCGGACTTACCGGTCCGGTCCGGTAAGTCCGGTTCACCGGTTTTTTAATTTGAAATTTGAAATTTTTTGAAAATTTGAAAAAAATTGAAACCAAAAATATGTAAAAAAACTAGAAGGAATTTGGAGAATATTGGTGGAAACCAATCTCAAAGAATCGTTCATTTGGTTAGGCAAAAAAATCGCCGAAGTGTTATGGGCGAGAAAAATGAAAAAATAAAATAAAAAGTCACCTTATCCTTCCCTCACCCGCATTATTGTTCCCCCACTGCGTCATCTTGCCTCACGCGCAGAGCCCCCGACGCCGCCGCGGTCGATCCGCCGGTCGCCGGCGTCGAAACGTCGCCGGCGACGCCAAACCGCTCAATTCGTCCAGGAAACCGAGCACCCAGCGTCGGTTACCGACCGGTTCGGGTCGGTAACCGACTCCCGCGGCGGCTCCGAAGCCGCGGGCCGAGGCGGCGCGGCGGCGGCGGCGTCGGTAACCGGTCGAACCGACCGGTTACCGACGATTAGGCGTCGGTAACCGACGCGACCGGCGCGGTTTCGACGGCGGTCGCGCGGTCCAGAGGTGGTTTGAATTTTTTTTTTTCTTCTGATTTTTCATTTTTCAATGATTGTATCTGTTGTCAATGAAGCTCGTACATGTGTTATGGTATAGTTTGGAAATGAAGGATTCCAGTTTATCAAATTTTCGTATAGGTCGCAATCTTTTATCAATTCTATGTTCTCAATGTGTGGCTAATCATTTTTATAATGTCACCAAAAATCATGCAAAAAAATTCAACATTTTAAGCTATTTTTTGTTGATTTTCAATTCTGCGTACAAAATCGAGCAAACCGACCGGTTACCGACAGAAACCGGTCGGTAACCGGTCAAAACCGACCGGTTTCTTCGGTTTCCAATTCGGAAATTCAAATTTGAATTTTCCGTCGATTTTTGGTCGGTTACCGCGAATATCGACCAAACCGGGGTTCTCGCCGTGCGTCGGTTTCCTCGGTTCCAACGATATTGCTAACCTTGATTATGACTAGATCAACAACGCGGTAATGCGATGAGGCCGACAGATGACGGATGGCTTAAGGCACTGCTTTATTGTTCTTTATTACTAGTATTAGGTTTTGGCTCCATGTATGACTGTGCCAGCTTGACAAGGTCACATCGGCCAACCAATCCATCTAACTTGATTGACAAGGTCCGTCGGCCAACCACTTTGACAATCGATCAGGTTCATTGCACTCTACTTTCTAGTATTTGGCAATTTGACAAATTGATTTAATGAGAAAAAAAATCAAAAGAAATGATGATCTTGGGGTTACCTGAGCCGGGAATCGGGACTCGCCGGGGCACTTCTTGTCCTCCCATGCCGTGGGATCGATGTTCGATCCACCAAAGCTCGCAGCCTCAAAGATGCCATGGAGCTGGTGGGTGGAGTAGTTGTAGAGGAAGAGGGGCAGGCCCGGCCTGATGGCGCGAACCGAGTCCCTGTACCGCGACGGCAGGCCGAAGAGCTGCCGCTTCAGGTTCTCCTCCATGGTGTCGTTGTTGCACACGAAGATGTACCCGCCGATCGCCTCGCCACGCGGCAGCGCCTCCGACGCCGGCAGGCTCTTGAACCTCTTGTCGACGCCGCTGTTGCTGTTGCCGTTGCCGTTGTTGCTGTTCTTCTTCTTGGTGTCGTGGGCGGCGTGCTTCTTGCCGACGGAGAAGCTGTTGTTGGTGTTGTTGTTGCTGGCCGGGCGGCCGACGGACTTGTCGAAGTAGCTCTTGACGGCGGCGCTGTTGGCGTTGGCGTTGCTGAAGCTCTTGTTGAAGCCGTAGTCGAAGGCGGCGGCGTTGTTGATGGTGTTCTTGTTGCCGGAGCCGAAGAAGCTGTTGTTGTTGTTCTTGTCGGCGGCGGCGGCGGCGGGGAAGTTGTTGTTGTAGCGGTCGGCGTGGTTGGTGGTGCCGAAGGCGAGCTTGGCGGAGCCGATGAGGCCGGGGCTGTTGTTGTTACTGGTGTGGTGGTCGGGGAGGAGGAGGGGATCGGCGACGTTGCGGCGGTCGGCGTTGGACCAGATGGAGTCGGCGATGGAGAGGTTGGAGAAGTTGTTCTGCAGGCGCAGCTGGTCGCTGAACTGCCAGAACTCGCGGTCGTAGCTCTCCATCTTCGATTCTTCTTCTTCTTTGGTTCTTCCCTCCTCCGATCTCCTCTCCTCTGATCGATGATGGTGGGGAGCTCAGGAAGGATGGAATGGATCTCGAGAGGGGGGGAATGGAAAGGTTGGGCCGTTGGGGAAGGTGGGAGGAGCTTTTTATCCGAGGCCAAGGGTGCAAAGCAAAAGAAAAAGTTTTTTGTTTTATTTTATTTTCGACAGAGATGGTGGAAGGAATGACGCGGTTGGTTGTTTGATTAGTGGTGGGGTGGGTGCGTGCTTTGCGACGAAGTAACAAGTAACCACTGGTCCAGTCCACTCGGCACGAAATTTCCAGGAACGCCAAGAAGGAAGAAAAAATTATGGGCTGGGTTGGGCCGGGCTACGAACGTGTCTTCGGCCCGCTTCTAGAAGAACGGCCCCGTTCCGTCTCCTGACCTTGTTGCGTTGATGGCGATGGATGGATGGATTCCTTTGATTTTGTCCACGGTGATTTTGGTTTGGTGCTGCTCCTGTCCATGGATTGTTTGCACCCTTGGATGCTCTGATTCCTTCGTGTGGTCCGAGCCTCCCACATGTACTGCAGTGATCACTCGTGCATTTCTTTAGC
Organism: Eragrostis curvula; assembly: GCA_007726485.1. Taxonomy (NCBI): domain Eukaryota; kingdom Viridiplantae; phylum Streptophyta; class Magnoliopsida; order Poales; family Poaceae; genus Eragrostis; species Eragrostis curvula. The sequence goes on from RWGY01000774.1 coordinate 266,511, forward strand.
AATCCAAAGCACCAGATCATGATTTCTTTTATGTATATTGCTGTTCATCTCTAAGTTTATTTACATTTGTCCTATAGCAGCTAACAAATGAATCACGGTCTCCGAAGCGAAGCCAAACTACCACTTATTAAGAGGGGAGGGGTCCAATCTCTATACTGTATTATCCATCAGCCAGAAGGACCAACAAAAACTAATTGTTCCCATGTGATTAGTGGTTGAGGTTCGCTTTAGGTCCCAGTACTTGTACTACCTCACGTTAAACACTGTGATCAATTAAGCTTTTCTAAAAAGCTCCACCACCAGCAAAAGGATTCCTGAACCGTGATGCCGGGACTCGGGTACCGCGATCACGGGCTAACACCTGTTGCCTTGTTGTGGAGCGAGAGAGCTCATGACACGACACGCATGCATGGCAAATAAGACAACGCAACTTCTATCATGATGGAGACCACAACACTTCAGTACTACTATTTCTGTTCTTAAATAGATGTCGTTGTTGATATTTAAACATCACGTTTGACCATTTATCTTATTAAAAAAATTATACAAATATTAAAACAAATACGTCATGAGAACATAACCGTTGGATGAGCAAACGGACGCGATGTTTTGGGGCGTTTATGAATGTGTTATGTGACCAATGGAAACCCGCGCTGTTCTCTTGCAGGTAACGAAGGAGAAGGAAGATTGGACAGTGGGTGCATCTCGATGGTCCGCGTGTCTTTACAGTCACAGAAGTTCCTCCATCAAATGTTTGTCTTTTCGTGCGAGCCACGTGTTACACGTTTATTAGTAGAACTGTAGCACTCCAGTGGGAATGGACGCGTGATACACAGAGAAGCTGATGTGATTGCGGCTTGATTGACGACCAGACCTGCGAACGATGGATCCTAGTCCACCTGTCCTAAAACTGTTCGATGCTTTCTACGATGAGAGAGTGCTCCTCACTCTTTCGACACAACAGATCGAGTGGTAGGGTGTGTCTTATCCTAGACATGTTTTAACATAAAGTTAGTACGTGCTACTCTAGTGTAAAACAAGAGCACCGAGATTGCTTGTTAATATTATATGAGCTGATCAAAAGCAGGCAGCAATCAACTTGTAAAAGGAGGACTTGTAAAAGAAGGTGACGTGAGAGCTACGTACGGCATGCGTATGTATACGACGTAGACGTTCAATGGTCAATTCTTGCTACCATCGCATGGTAGGCTTTTGGAGAGGATGACTTTGGACGGTCTGACCAAGTGCAGCTTACAGCTTACGCTCCCCGGTTGTGAAATGTTTACGACCATGTTCGCTTTGCTGCTTTGCAGCGGCTACAGTGTTCGCAGTTATTTTTTCTGCAGCAGCTACAGTGTTCGCAGTTATTTCTTCTGCAGCTGCTACAGTAAAACGGCTGCTTCGCATCGAAACGAACAGGCTGGTTAGGACATTAGGCACCGATTGTTTGTGCTGTAGCGGGCCGCTGTCATTGAGTCTAGTTCAATTTTGAACTAATCCTTTTGTAACATGCATTTCCAAACGGAGGGAGTATTGCACAGCGTGACAACATTTTGAAACGATTGACCGTGTCTTCAGAAATTCAGTAGGAGTATAAAGTAATCACTTACCTGAGCGTATATATGGCAGCAGTATTTCTAGAAGGCGGCCGCCCGTGGCCATTAACCAGCGCCATGTGGATACGGTACGCCAGGGGATGATAGGTGTATCACAATACGACGTAGAATGCACGCCGCCCCCGACAACACTACCGCGACGGATCCAATCAAGAAATCATTTTCAGTGTATATCGCCAAGCTACAACTGATGGCTGCCCTCAGCAGTCAGCATGTACCACAGTCCACAATCAGTACTTCAAGATAGCAACTGAACTTTTATTGGGCTCTCTCTGCTCAAATCCTAACAAATCCAGGTACATAACGACGTTGCAAGAAGGGAAAACAAAAAGACATAACATACCCTCATCTCTTGCAACCTCTAATACAACATACTCAGCTAACATATATACTTGACGCTTTTCTTAGTTGCTTTGCGGTGCACTGTTTTCACGCATTAGCTCTAAGATTGCCAGCTGCAAGAAAAAGCATGATCCCAACTTTTTCATTCGCTTCTTTCATCCAGTCATAGACTTCTCCTCTTCTGCATGCAAAATTGAAAATGACGGGCATGCCGTTCATCCAAAGAAACTCACAGGAGAATGCAATCCAACTTGTCAGGCAACCCGCTAAATTCTCCATGTGTTGCCTGCTTCACCCAGATGGTTATCGTCGTTGCCACCTATCATCACAACATAAAATTGATAAAAGATTAGTTCTATCAAATATCAAGCAATATAGCATCAAAACTTAAATTTATTATGGCTGCTAATATACATACTTCCACGTCGCCTCAAAACGAAAAAGCATATGCCAATGACAATGTAGCAAAATAGAAGCAACAGTCCCTTCAGATAATGTGATGATCCGTCCTGAAAAAACACATTAAGTAGCCAGTCAGTGCTGGTTCCACGAAATGGACATAAATATTATGACCAAGAATCGAAGAAAAGCTCGATCCCTAAATAAAATTTGCCTTATCCCTAGAAACAAAGAAAATATAATATGATAAGAATCACATACAACAAAATATACTCTGCTAACGAAAAATTCCATGCTAGGAAGAATCTTACCTGGAGGGTGAAGGCTGTCACTAATATTGCAAGAAACAAGGAACCGGTCTCAAGCAAGTGGAAATCAAGATCCATTGGGACTCCCATAATCCAAGCGACAAGGACACTCAATGGCACCTGGTACAGCTCAATTCCATCATGAAAGCTCAAAGATAAAAAAGTGTACAGAACTATGTCTTTAGTTTTTTTTTTAAGTATATGTGTGTAGGTTTAGTTAATACCCACCACAAACATGGAAATCTGTGTAGCAGACCCCAAAGATACTCCGAGGGTAATGTCCTGTTACAACCAACAAATCTCTGTTAGTAGATTGCTACCTTAACATTTCACCAAGTATGCAAGAGCTCCTGAAGGGGCATACCAGCTTGTTCTTAAAAGCAAATATAACTGCACCAGCATGCTCTGCCGCATTACCAACTATTGGAATCAAGATTATGCTAATAAAGCTCACAGATAGTTCCCATGATTTTGACGCCGCCTGATCAAATAGTGTTCAGTATCAGCAAACTGCTAGCTGTACAATAGCTTACCACAGTATTTAAGAGCGGCATTACACTAATTACCTCAATTGTACTCACAACAAATTCTGATAGCACTGCGGTCATCAGTGTCATGATCGCCAGCCAAATCATTGCACTTGAAAATCCCAGAACCGCCTCATCTTGTGTGACCGCATCATCACCATCATCTTCATCCTGTTTATTTGGTCGATCCCATAAATTTATCAACCAAATGGTCTTATGCTAGGAGCTTCTGCTGGTTTCTAATTAGAGAATAGCATACAGCACACACCTCTTGTGGCTCAAAGAGCTGGCGATGGGTCTTAAGTTGGAAGAAAAGGTACGCTACATACGCCAGGAGCATGACAACGCTGCATGCTCGGGAAAGGTCTAATCCTGCATCCCAAGAGTTTATTGCATGCTCCTGGGCGTTCACAGCGTACTTCAGCATCAGCGGAAGAGAGTGGCATAGTACACCAAGAATCAGAAGTCCTGTGCTGACATCTGCTTGCATCTGTACACAACAAAATCACACCGTTTTTTTGTAAGCCATCATATTTTTCGTGTTAAAACAAAACAAATAAATCCAGTAAGCTACAAAATGTTTGAGTCATTACTCTGTCGAATGGCTGCTCCTTTCCAAGGTTCGCCAAGCCACCGAAGAAAAGGGAAGTTCCAAGAACAAGCAGCAGGTTGGACAGTATGGAACCGAGTAGGGAGCATTTCACCACCACAACCTTGCCTTCATGTAGGGCAAAGAGCGCGATGATGACTTCCGTCACATTTCCAAATGTTGCATTCAGCAGTCCACCCACTGTAACAGACTTAGACGTGTAACTAAAATGCAAGTGTTATGGGCTGAATACGAAGATTGAGTTCAACAGCACTTACCAGTAGGTCCAGTGTAAAAAGCAACCTGCCTGCACCCGATAACAAAGAACAAAAAAAAAATAAAAAAAATTAGCAGCATGCAGGTAACATGAAAAAGAAATGTTGAAATGAAAATGGACAAAATGAAACTTACTCTGTTAGGAAGCTAAGTCGCTCAGCAAGAGGAATGAGACCGACTAAGCTAAGCACAAAGACCCACTCCTGTTTAGGTTCCAAAAAAAAAAGAGTTAGAAAATGAGAAAGGCTAAGTAAACATTGGCCACATATAATATCATTATCCTACTTTGCGTCGGCTGTTACTTCTGTTGGAGTGTATTATTGAGGCGGAAATCGCATGTGTTTCAACAAGATGACAACTGAGAACATCGTATTCGTGCTGGCAAGTTCACATGTGTAATAGGACCGAGCTAAAAGCCAAGAAGAACAAAAGGCTCTTGCAAGATTCTAGCTTCGGCGGATAATTAGGAATATCACCGTTATGCCTAATGCTATGGCAACATGTTAGTACATCTTAGTACATGGTCAATGTGTCGGTAGCTAGAGCTAAGCATGTCATTTGGTTGTGCTTAGTGTAGTCGAAGGGGTGGCACAACTGTACGGCAGTGATGGGCAGTAGACCAGGGCCGACAGGTTGTGTGCATGTGATTGGCGGAAATTTAGTTGCATGATTCCATTTGTGTCAGATTTAATAGAAGACACTACAGGCTTGCCATCACATGGTCACATGCACGTTAATATGGAAAATATAATCATGAACCGAGTGTCGTCCCACCTTGACACTACAGAAATATTCTAATTGTTGAAGCCTGCAGCTCTCTTGACGCGTTGTTGTATTTTCTTTGACTGAGGTTGGTAGTTTATCGAACTTAAGAGCAAGTTGTGGCCAGAGCGTGTCAGATTTGTTTAGTGGTTTCAGAAAATGGCAATGTGCAGGAGAGATTTTTCAAAACCGGAGATGCCTAGCGAGGAGTAAGGCCGCACATGAAGTGATGCAATCTTGTCCCTACGCCACGCATGATGAAAAATGCAAATTTTTATTTTCTCGTTATCTGTGCGTGTGTGTTTTTTTCGACTATTAGGGAAAAAAAAAAGGTGCAAGTTGTAGTTTCTCCCTGTTTGCGTTGATGCTGAGGGGAAAACAACGCGATATTTGTTTCTCCCTGTTTGCGGTGACGCTGACGAGAGTGGAAAGAAAAATGCATTCTATTTGGTTTCAAAATTGAGATGCCCAGCGAGCAGTAAGGCCGCACATGGAAGTGATGCAATCTTGTCCCAAGGCCAGGCGTGATGTATTTTCTCGTTCTCTGCGTATGTGTGTTTTTGGATTGGGAAAAAAAAAGGGTGCAAGTTGTAGTTTCTCCCTGATTGCGCTATTGCCCAGAGGGAAAAATATAGTAATAAAAATGCAATCTTTGCTCCTCCATGTTTGTGTTGATGCTGAAGGGGGAAAAAAATGTTTGTGTGGATGCTGAGAAGACGGACGAAAACAATCTACTAGGTGCAATGCGATGCTCTTGATTGAAAAAAATGTGGAAGTTGTAGTTTCTCCTTGATTGTGTTATTGCCCAAAGGGAAAAAGATATTAAATGCAATCTTTGTTCCTCCATGTTTGTGTTGATGCTGAAGGGGAAACAAAAATGTTTGTGTGGATGCTGAGAAGACGGACGAAAGAAATCTACTAGGTGAAATGTAATGTAATGCTGTTGATTGGCGAGAGGAAGGAAGAATGAAAGGAATGGATGCGTTACCTGTCCGAAGCTGAAGAATCGCGCGGCGAGTGCGAGGAAGACGGCGGGGAAGAGGAGGACGAGCTTGGTGCCGAGGAGGACCTCCTGGAGGTTGGCGAGGAAGCGGCGGAGCGCGGTGCAGGGCACCTTGCGGACGAGGGCGACGTCGGACTTCTTGCGGAGCGAGGAGGAGGAGAGGTTGTGGGCGGTGCGGCCCAGGCTGCGCACCGCCATCTCCTTGGCGCCGGACTCGAGGAGGGGGCCTGCCGCGGCGGGGTCCATGCGCCACCTCCTCTCGTCTCCGGCGACCGCGCCTCCGCCCCAGTAAGGCAGGGAAGAGCTCAGCGGGTGGGATTCGGTGGCAGGTGGCGGAGACATCTCTCTCGGCGCGCTGCTTTCGCAGTACTAGTACTACTACTAGTGCTAGCTAGCGGCCAATGGCTTGGGGTCCTCCCGTCTTGGGCTGGCCACCCCGTCTCTGCCCAAACTGTCGTGATTCAGCTCACTATCTCAGCTCAGCGCTCGTGCTCGATGTCTCTTGTAACGGCGCGGACCGGAACGGAACGGCCAGTTCCACACTGAGCCGTTCAAGTTTTCGAGGGTCAAAATCCCAACCCAACGGCGGTGAAAGAAAAAGAAAATAACAAAATCTTTCTTTTTGAGTGAATTGCACAAAACTACAACTATTTGTGTCAAGGTTTCACAAAACTACAACTTTTGAAAAACCTATTTCAGAGAACTACAACTATTTTGACCATGTGTTTCAGAAAACTACAACTTTTGTGTTCGGCCCTACATGTCTGTGAGATTGACATGTGGGACTGGACACAAAAGTTGTAGTTTTCTGAAACACATGGTCAAAATATTTGTAGTTCTCTGAAATAGATTCCAAAAATTATAATTTTGTAAAATCTTTAACATAAATAGTTATAGTTTTATGCAATTCACTCTTCTTTTTGTGTTTCGAGTTTCAATGGCACGTTGGTTAGATTGCGACGCAAACGCAGCAGCACCCCCATCAGTTCAACAACCAAGAGTTCGGTGACATTACAAACGCAGTGGTCCCACACGTCCAAGGAGGGGGGCTTGTCCTATGTTGTGACTCAATGTCGTTGCTTAATAATTAGAGGTTGTGACTATCAGCGATGACCACGACCGTACCGTAGGACGCTCGCACGGAAGAAACCAGCGTTTCGTGATTCACGTGTTACCACCCTGGGCCATATCTCCATGGGCTGTGAATTCCATGCTTGGGCCTACAACGGCCCGCATTCTCGCGGCCTGTTTTTTTCATTTCGCTTAGAATGATTCAAACAAAATTACTCGCGCTCAGAACCAAACACGACGTAATACAAGACATGGCAACAGGGTAAAGAATCTCTATATAATCCCTGATCATCTGTTGGAGAAGATGGCCTCCAGGTCGTTGTACAGGGCCCTGGACCTGGCCTTCCACTCGCCGCTCTTCTTCCTACGAATGCCGCCGCCGCTGCTACTGGACGCCTCCCGATGATTCGCCGCCTCCTGATCCTCCTCCTTGGTGAAGCTCGCCTTGGCCATCTCCCGCAGCTGCCGAAGCCACCACCGCTCGTTGTTGTTGCCGTTCGAGGAGCCCCTCTCCTCCGCCGTGCTCTCGCCGCCGCCGTCGCGAGGAGGTGGTGGCGTCGTCGTCTGCTCCTGCCGTCTCCCGTCGCCGTCGTCCATTCGGTCACCCAGCAACGCCGAGGAGCAGTAACAAGAAGCAGGCAGCACCAGCATGAGCAGCCCGGCCGACGCCGCCTTGGCGCCGCCCACGAACGAGCTCCGGTCCGCGCTGAGGAGCCGCACCTGCCGTACCAGCGCGCCCCACTCGTTGCACGCCTGCGCCGCGAAGCCCAGCAGGAACGCGCCCAGCATCGCTAACCCCACGCCGCGCTGATCCTCGGCGCTGCCTTTGCGGACGACGAGCGCGAGGCACGCGGCGAAGATGAAGACCTCGCCGGCGACCGAGAGGGTCTCCGCCAGCTGCACCCGCTTCCTAACGAACGGCTTCGCGAGCAGCATGAAGAGGAGCTGGAACGCCGCGACGGCGAGCACCGCAGCCACGGACCAAGGAAGAGACGACGACGACGCGTGGTGCGCGCCGGCGCCGGCGCCGGCTGCGACGCCCACGGCCACGCGCTTCGCCCACTCGAGGAAGGTGAAGTGGACGCGGAGCGCGCCGAGGAGCCTCTGGGCGCGTGGCGCCTCCGCGCTCTCGTTCTCGTCCTCGGACGCCATGACCCGGTCCTCCTCCTCCTCCCGGCGGCCTTTGGTGGCGGTGGTGCTCGTCCCACCACCACCACCGATCTGGGTGAGCATGTACTTGGGCGGGCCGCGCAGGTCCTCGAACAGCGGGCCCAGCCTGCAGGCCAGCTGGCGGACGCCGTGAGCTTGCCGGGGATCCTTGTTCCACGTCCACTGCCCGCGGCTGACGGGGCCCAGCGTGTGCCGGACCACCGCCTGGTACCAGTGGAATTCCCGGCCCTCCCGGTGCACCTCCTTGTACTGCGCCAGCCTGCCCGTGGCGACGCCCAGCGACAGGAACAGCAGCAGGCCCACCAGCAGCGACGTCAGGACGCCCGCCAGCACCATGCCAACGACCAGCCCACCCGTCGTCCCGCCTGCAAATTTTCAATTTTTTTTTTCAGTTTAGATTCAGCACTCCCATTGATACTACTATGATGATCACAGTCACTATACTATATATAGGCAGCAGTACAAACCTCTGAAGAGCGCCGCCGCGGCCTGGGCGATGCACGGCGTTGCGAGGACGACGACCATGATCTCGAACCTGGGGAGCACCAGTGCACCGTAGCCTTTCCCTTGCTCCTTGTGCTTGTATCTCAGTTTCAGGTAGAGAAGGGTGAGAGCATGCGCTAGGATCATGCCGCCACCGATCACGCCCAGCCAGAACATGTTCCGGCCAAAATATTTCCACCTGCACAGATTATTTACACGAGGGTGAGACTTCAGTTTCCTGCATGCGTAAAGATGCGTCGTATATGCACCCTTCTTACCCGTCCAAATCTTGTAGCTTCATGATAATCTGTGCTTCGGGCTTCATGTCCGGGTTCTGCAACCAATTTGTTCATCCATATATGTTTCAGCCTTCACACCCCAACCTCAAGTAATAACGGAAATAAGAGAAGTATGAATGAAATGCCACCTCAAAGAAAGATCGGTACTCCATCGCAGTCAGCGGCTTCCCATCCAACGGGATTTGCATTGGCATCACAGGCTTCCCGTCTCCTGGAGAGATTTGTGTTGGCATCACCGGCTTCCCGTCTCCTGGGATTTCCATTGGCATCAACGGTTTCCCATCTGCTGGTGGGATTTCTGTTGGCAGTATCGGCATTTGCATTGGCATCACCTGCTGACCTTTTGCTTGAGGAGGATACGAAATGTCGGCCCCTACAGCGCTCCTGTCGAGTAGTTCAGAGTACGCAATGGCAGGCATGGTGGAGTAGCCCAGAAATGGATCTGCAGCTGGACCTTCCCATGGAAGGTGCATGTATGGGATGGTCCATTCTATCCCCTTTGCAAACTCGTAGTACTCGATTGGCAGGTTAACGGACAGCCATCTCGACAGAGCAAAGATTTGTATGTGGCATGCCATTCTCTGAAATTCACAACACCAAAAATGCTTTTATTTATCAGCCTACTGCTGATACAACCATGAGATAATGCTAGTGCCAACAATTGCACATACCAAAAGGTTTCGTGATGGCTCTGAGGTCATGTACGAAGAAGGCCTTGAGATAGCTCCAGACGCGAGGAGTGATGATGTTGAGACAGTGAGTAGCGTCGCAACAACAACGGTTACCACAAATACGACAGTAGTGAGTGTCGCAATTGATGATGACGATGCCGGGACAGAATCTGCAGACAAATCAAAACAAAGGTACATTATTGCCTAATGAGTTTGCAATCACAGTCATTGCAATGTAGTACAATCTTACTAGCATTCTAGCACCAAGCAAAGAATGTTCTTCATACAGTGTCTCACTTCAAGGCGGTCCGATGCCAAGTTTGGGTTCCCAGCCACGTCCTGGGCTGCATTTTCAGCGACCTGAACTGAAACCAGCTTATCAACTGCCTGAATCTGCAGAGTGTATATGCTCTTACTAGCTTCGTGAAAGCTGAAAAAAGAGTAACCAAATGTGAAATCAGAGTGAAACATGAGACGTTAATAATAACCAAATGTGAAAGGAGTCAGTTCTTATGTAGTACTAGGAGATAATAGGATGCCTTGCCTCAACAGGTTGCCTCCGGAAAGCTGCACTGCTGAGGAACTGAAGTTGAAAACAGGCTTTGCAAACTTTATCAGAACCTGGATGGCATGAGAACTAGTCCTCCAAGTTGACGTGCCAAGTTTAACTGAAGGCCTTTGTGTATCTATCAATGCAAGGTGACGGTGCAGGAGAAGAGAATACTCAGCCTCATGTTTCCATTCTTGCAAACAGATAACCAACTATAATGGGCAAACAGATTGTGGCTAACCATAGAGAAATGCGAACGGCTCTGCTGAATAAACCGGAGTCCCCTGTCTGCTGATTATAGAGCTCGTATCGCAGGAAACAGTCACAATAGAGGTGTCTGATACCTTGTTCACCTAGTAGACAGAAGGCAGAATTAAAAATTAATCGACTTGGATGAAAATATATAGTATCAAATTAGGCTTCCGGAACTGAAGTTGATCTGAACATACAAGATAGCCAAACCGGTGATTTCCAAGGGTGCTTCTGTTAGTGGGTGTGAGCACGGCATCCGTTGCCTTGAGGACGCTTAGAATTTGTGCAGACGAGTTAATCACCGGTTGAGCGAAGATGAGGTATATTCTGAGGTCTTTGGCATCATTGGTAGCTTCAACCAGCCTCATGGCGCCCTGTATCTGAAGCAGCTTTTCAGGAATGCTAGTGGTGATGTTCATAGAATTAATCCTTCTATCTGAAATGTTTTCATAGAGCAGGCAAACATCATCAGCATTTTTAGTTCTGTTCTGTAGTGGAGTGGAAAAGACGCAAGAAATGGACGTATACCGAAACGCAGGGTGAAACTAGAGTTGGAGGTCCTTGTGAACCAGTGTCCGGCAGCATCGGTGCAGAAGGCCCTGTCCATCACAAGAATCAAGCGCCCGTACTGCTCGTCCGGCGAGATGGTGACGGCGACGGAGTAGCTTATGCCAGGCCGGAGAACCTTGAGGGTGGACGGCTCCACACGGCCGGGGCCGTACACGATGAGCTGCATGCCATGCCACCGTGAACGGTCATTGGTATATAGTACTACTAAGCATGTGCAGGTTTCAGGTGGAATCACAGAGTTTTGGCCGTGCGTGCGTGCAGATGGGGACGGCGGTAATGGCACAGAGGAATAGGCAGTAGCAGTAGTACATTGCAGTAAGTCTGGTTGCAGGTGAATCCACCGGCGCCCGGACATGGCTCGCTGAAGGAGATGAGCGCCGACACATTGGATGCGCTCGTGAATGCCGACCCCGCCGTGACGGATGCCGTTGGGGGGACAGTGTCTGCATAGGTACAGGTACACATGAGTCACGCCATTCCTTGGAGGAGTAGTAGACTAGTAGTACTAGCATTTTTATCTTTCACAGTACAGCTAGCAGTAGAGATAATCATGGATATAGAGAATGAAATGAGATGCTACTAGCAATAATGCAGGGGAGATTGATTCGGTGGTAGCTGTTACTTAACCAACATTCCAGGCGTAGGTGACGCAGGCGCCGCCGGCCGCTCCTCCTCGGCCGGCGCACACCGCGAAGGTGTGGTTCCCGTCCTTGAGTCCTGCATAGCTCAACGTCCCCGTTCCATTGCCATTTCCGGAGCTCCCGCACTCCGACGCCCTCCCACCGTCCAACTGCATGCCGTGAAATGTCAAATAGTATGAGATCTTAAGAATAGTAGTAGTGCTACATTTGAGCAAGTGCTTCTTCTAGCGTGCTTCACTACAGGCTTTCGCAAAAACATTCATGTGGTCCAGTTCATTTGACCCTCTACTCTTATGACACCTGAGTTAGCTATTAGTCATCCTACATTCAGTGATAGTTTGTTCCGAGTTTGAATCAGTCAGGATACTACTAATGAACCAACAACCTTGGTGCCACAGATATGCATTATTAACTAATACTACCTGATTAAGCCATAAAGACAAGACATAAATCAACGTTAGACTACACTTTTTTCAGAAAGGCATCGGAGATCACTTGACAAACTGCACTACTTGTAGGCATGCCACCGCTTCCAAATTGGTGGCAGGAGTAGGAGCCATGCATGATTAAGCATCGTTCAGTTTTATTCGCAAGCTACTAGAACTTGCAAATGCAGTAGAGCAGAAACTAGAGTTTGCAAATGCAGCAGAGCAGAAGCTAGAATTTGCAAACGCAGTGCAGCAGAAGCAATGAAGCAGGAGGACGGGCTGGGGAAGATAATGGTGTAGGATTACTAACCTTGCAGGTGACGGCGCAGTCCACGCAAGGCACCCCGCTGCTCTGCAGAACCCGGAAGGCGAAGACGGCGGACGCCGACTTGGAGACGCGACGCGGCGCCTCCGATAAGCTGACGGCGAGACCACCAGCGCCAGAGCAGGGCGACGCCACGAGAAGCACTGCAACGACGGCGAGCAGGCAGCCACTCCAACCCCAGCTCTTCCACACCATCGTCGTTGCTGCAGTAGCTAGTTAGATTCTAGTGGTGCTGCAGCCGGAAGAGAAGGGCATTGTGGGTCTCCTCTGATCCAGTGAATGCGTCGTTCGCAGGGAGGGCAGGAGACACATACCCTCGGACAGGGAACTGAATGCTCTGCATATGTGCTGCCTGGTATTAAGGCGGCTCCGGAGCAGTGGCAGTGGGACGTTTGCTCCCGACGAGTAAAAATGAGCACTGTACTACTACTCCTACTTAGGTGAAAGACTGAATGGTTAAACGAGACAGAACTCTTGGGAAGAGGAGGAGGAAGAAGAGCCAATGCAAGGGGAGGTGAGGGAACAAATTGGCAATGGCATGTGACGCAGTGTGCGGGGGTGGTTGGCTCTGCTGGCGTGATGATGCGTGTGAGGAGCAGAGCACCCAAATTGTCTGTCTCCTCCTCTGTCTGACCTTCCCTTTCCTGATCAACATTTTTCTGTGATCCCGTGGTTGCGAGCAGACGCGATCTGATTCTCTCCTCCTCTCACCATCAGCCTTGAAGGTTTCTTCAACTTACGAGGTCAAGAACAATCTGATTGAAGCGGATATGGATCTCTGTGTTCAATTATGAGCTAGCTCCGACAAACCTGTAGCAGTCATGCATGGAAACAAAATCCAGTTTGAATTCAGGACAACACACATCTTTTGGATGAATGCGGCTCATCTTATCTCCAGCATAACCAATCTTAATGCTAGGTTCAAACAAACCCGTACCTGTTACATGAACAAACTATTCTTTCACAGGAACAGTGCATGCTGTTTAGAGCGGAGCTAAATGGTGCCACTGCTCCTCAGTCCTCACGAAGTTGTAGTTTGTGTGAGGACTGATGTGGTAGTTACCCAGTCAATCACATCAATTACTTGCTAGAGCAAAGAATGGATGCCAGAGTGGACGTGGACTGGGGGTCAAAAGTTCAAACCCACCTGCCTGTTGGACTGTTGGTCGGTCCCCTATGCACTGCAATTGCAAAGCTGGGGCCTGCAAAGAATACGCAGTAAAACTCAAATCTGTAATTTGAATTCTCCACAGAAATCCCTGTGTTCTTTCTGCCAAGCTTTAAAGTACACTTTCTGAAACAGTTGAAGCGAGAAAGGAAAAAAAAATGGGGAATCAACTGAGCTAGCTGCTTCCCCTGGCTCTGACTCTGGGCAATTCAGTGATACCATATGAATGCACATGCAGAAGCCGCCACCACATTGCAGGTGGCCCAATTTCCATTTTGTATTCTTCAGTCACCTACTATGAGTATTCACCTATTTTATCAGCTAAACAGCACTACCAAGACTCTTGTTACATCAATTTAGAGGACACATGGCGGGATGTCGGAAACCAATACAAAGATGATGCTTTTACAAAACTGCTGGCATGATTCAGATAGTGCACGAAGTGTGATTATATAATATACTGCCATATCTCCTGGCCTCAAAACGGAATCATGTATGGTAAGGTCCCGAAGGGTTTTTGTGTGTGCGTGTGCGGCGGCGGCGGCCGGGGGGGGGGGGATATGGATTCGTGTGCTGAAATAGGTAACTTTGTTCTTTCCATTGGAGTGGTCATCATCACATTATACTACTAGGCGAGTGTCATCATCTTTACCATCTCTACTAAACCTTTTTTTTTCGGCTTTGAGCAACTAAATTTCTTCATGGGGTGGGCAGCAATAATATACTATCAGTACTGAGTTCAACAATCCTTTTCCAAATAACATATCTCACTGATAACATAAGCTTGACCACACTTATGGCTAGACAGAAGAGTTACTCAAACAAGGAGAATCATTCAATCTAAGATACATACTAGTTCGGTAATGCATGATAATCAAGTAGGACACACCATCAGTATGGAGAGAGCAGACAGGTATGAAAACACACACGCAAATTCAAATAATTATGAAACATATTTTTTCAGTTTCTCGTTAAGCAGTGGTCTGTTAATTACCTGCCTATCTTTCTTACAACGGAAAAGAAAAGGATACATACCGTTTTCTGATACACATGCCAAACTACTTAATCAGGACAATGGCATTTGTGAACATTTACTCGCTAGATTATAAGGTTCTGCATTTACCTCCCTCCACTTGGCCTTCCCGGTGACTGCTGGACTCAAAGCTTTACCTTTGTAGTGATGGGCACGGTTGTCAGCTGCTTCCAGACCACATCAGTGACTGTGAAAATGACGCGGGTGGTGGAGGCCGCCTAACTTCAGCGCTTCCTTCCATCATATGGACAACGTTCTTCATAGTAGGCCGTGTCACTGGCTGATTCTGCGTGCACCAAATGGCAATCTGAACCATTCTCTCCAGCTCAATCTCATTGACCGATTCTCCAGCTGCCACTTTCCTTAAGTCATTGGATACAACGTACTCATAGGCCCACTCGGAAATGTTGCATTCCTCACCACCTAGCTTCAGTTCCATGCTCTTCTTGCAGCTTATCATCTCAAGAAGCATGATGCCATAGCTGTAAACATCTGCCTTCACGGTGATTGCCATGTTCTTGCTCCATTCTGGTGCCAGATATCCGCGTGTGCCTCGGATGCCAGTGAAAGTTTTTGTCTCGCCCCCGATGAGCAGCTTTGAAAGGCCAAAGTCTGCTATCTTTGCCCTCCCTGTGCTGTCAATGAGTATATTCTCCGGCTTAATATCACAATGTATTATAGGGCCTTCTATCTCTTCATGAAGGTACTGTAGCCCCCTTGCAACATCCAGCGCAATTGCAACCCTGTTGCTCCAACTAGGCAGTGCATCTGACTTGAAGAGGAGGTCTGCAAGGGACCCATTCGGCATGTACTCATACACAAGCAAACGGTGCATACCTTCGTTGCAGAAACCAAGCAAGCGTACCAAGTTTCGGTGATGCGTTCGTGCAATTGCACGCACTTCTCGTTGGAACTCTCTCTCACCATTTTCTGCCATCCTCTCAAGCCTCTTCACTGCAATGTCCGTGTTACTGTTGGTCAAGACACCTTTGAACACCGTACCATATGCACCTCTTCCAAGCTCTTCAGCAAACCCCTGTGTTGACAGCTCCAGATCCTGGAAAGAATATGATCGAATGACAATGCTCTCGTCATCAAATTCTGAGGTTTGCTGTTGTGGAGCCCTCATGTACCTCAATGGTAGCCGATGCTTGCAGAGTAGCATGGATGCTGAGACCAAAATAAGTGAGAAAATGGCCAATGCAGCACCTGATATCAACATGGCAACCGAGCCAGCGCTCCTGTTTTTTTTTATAGCACCTTTGGGTTCATAGACGTAGACCTTCACAAATAGTGTAGTGTTGCTACGCGGTAAAATCCTGCCATATCTCATTGGAAGCATCTGTTTTGAGCAGTAGTTATTAAACATTGCAACCTCACAGGCACAGTCAGAGAGACAAAGAGCTTTGCAGGCCTCAATGCTCGTTGTCTGCGGTGGAACAGCATACGAGTTATCTGACCAACTGGTGTTTTTCACCTCAATCATCGTAGCCACCAATCTGATATCATCGTTAGAGCTATTCCCCGGGCAACCACCAGTGTGCACCCTCCAGCAACCTTGCATGCTTTCCTTAGCACTTGAGAATTCAAAACCAGGGAGGCATGAGCAGCTAGTTTCCCCATTAGAACCAACCTGACAAAAGCTATTGGGACCACAAACACCTTTCACCTCGCAGCGATTGCTGCTTGGCTTCAGCCATCTAACCTCTGTCACAGGTGATCTGCCCTGCTTAAAGAATGCATGGGAGTAGAGGCGCAGTATACCATCAGCGTCCAATGTCAAACGGTACTTGACATCTGTATCTGAGGAAGCTTTAGAAGATTGGTTTGTCAGGAACAACACATCCGTGTAAGCTGCGTTTTGGTCGAACATCCATAGTGTACCATTGGGATCTAATGAGAGTGTGAAGAGGAAACCACTGCCAAAAGTGCCTGTATTCCAATATGAGCTATCAGGGTCGATTGCATCAACAGGATACATCACAAGGTTGCCATCTTGCTGGTTGGAAAGGCGATACTTCCCTGTGGCATGGTTAGCATCAGATACACCTGAGAAGAGCTGGCTACCGGGAGGCAGATTCTGTCCTGGCAATAAGGTGTCCGTTGGAGAAGCAAATGTGGACCATACGACCTGTTTCTTGATGTCGTACAACACAAAGTTGCCGGTGTCCAACATCGCTGCAGAAGCAACCTGAGAAGTGGTGGCAGATATAGTCTTCACTGGGCTGCCCCCATTAGCGGGAATCCATTGAAGTGAACCACCATAGGTTAATTGAATCGAGCCACCAGAAACTGGGGGATCATCCCGGTTGGACGTCCACACAATAATTCTGGATGCACCGGTGACAAGCCAAACTCCGATGGAGAAGCCTTCGGCGTTGGGATAGAAGCCAAAAGCAAAGAGCCCTGAAGGTGAGACCCAACTTTGCACGCCACCTGCATCAATTTGGGATCCCAAAGAGATGTCAGTCTCCTTGGCATGAGCTGCCATATCAGGAATAGCTTGGCTGATGAGCAAAATCAAAGATAGAGAGAGAATATGTAAGTGCATTTTTGTTGGGGCAGAAGATTATTGTTCCTTCTTTAGGCTCTACAAAATGAGACAACTGGTTCTCAAACAAGGAAGAAGCTGTAGAGAACACAAGATGCTAATGGTTCATACATCATGACAGAGGTGCACACAAAAACAGGAAATTAGTTGATCTGGACCTAGGTGAAAGTATTGGCTTAGTCAACAAAGAAACGAAAAGCAATAGGAAAGCTCTAATTTCCGGTAGCACCACACGTCCAAAAGTGTTTAGAACAGTGGAGTGGTAGCACCTTATTGCTTACTTTCTAGTGCACTGGATGCTTCCACAAGACATGTAGGTTGGGTGACACAATAGCAATGGGGACAACAGAAACCCAATAGGAAAGAGTTGCAGACTTATTGGGCGACAGCGACCAGGTAATAGTTATCCCATGTGAATATGAAACATTTATATGTCTTAGTCGGGTCAGTCTTGATGATCAAAATGATGTCCTCAGCAAGTCATGTAGAACCTCAGATGGAGCAATTAGGTGAGAAACATAAATGAAAAAGTAAGTGGTTTCAGACCAAGTCATGGGGCTTTGTCATGTTAAACCTGACCTATGACCCCGTCAACCCACACATCTTATAGAAAAGGAAACACAAAACACAATTTTCATATTAGTAAACAATAAGGATTAATACCCAAAAATGTTGCCTGGTTTTCATGTCAGTGTGTGATCGGTTCACATAAGATATATAGCACCAGAGCATATGTTGGATGCATCGACTCAAGACTACTTGGATGAAACAACCTAGTAAACTTGTAGCTGAAATATACAAATCTACGAAAGTTTCTCAAGTAAACAAGCAACCTTAAATTGCAATAGTGGCGAGCGCATTTCTAGGAGGAAACATGAATGGCTTTTGGTGGTGACCAGGGAGAATGAAGTTGATCTGGACCGGAGAGTCGTGTTCTCGAATTGATACAGTAGTTTTGATCAAATATCAGGATTATTAATAATTATGGAAGAAAAATATACACTTGAATTCGCAAGGGCCTGTGAAGACAAGGACATTCATCAGTACCTGAGTCAGTCAATAGACATCTTTACTACCGGGGATAGAGATAGTGGACGACTCCAATGTTGTTTGAATTGGTCGGAACATGACTTACTGTGCTGAAGCCTGGAGGTGAGTCATTCCAATCCCAGTCAGTGATCTGGAAATTAAGTCAGTGAGGTGGGGGGAAAAGCAACTACTATCAAACATCTGGATGGACTTAGAAGAAACCATGGACCACTGAACCTATCAGTAAGTGGAAGACGGTTGCGTTCCAGCGGGGGCCGTACCTCCTTCTCCGGGGTGTCTGTCCTCGAGCACGCCGGCGCTGGGGCATCGGGGTGGTGGGAAAGGAGTTGGGGTAAGGGCGGTGAAGTGGATGCGGAAGGGAGATCGTCGCCGGCCAAGCCCCTCCGGGAGGCGCCGCGGCGAGGAGGAACTCTCACTCATGTCCGCCGCCGAGGCTGCTGGTCACAGGCAATGGGTCACTAGTGCGGTCCACGAGGAAGCAGCCGCGGGCCGAAATAAAACTGCATGGGCCAGTCATTTTGGTTTGCAACAGAGCCCAAACAAAGCCTAGCATTGCCTCTTACAGAGCGGAAACTCTAACGCGCGCTAACGCGCGCCCGGCTGCGGCCCGGCCCACTAGCGAGCGGATAAGGCGAAGCGCGCGAGCGGAGGCGAGCTGCTGCGGGCGGGCGGCGCTGCGCGGCGGCGAGCGTCGCCGGAGGTGGTTTATTGCGGGCGACGGAGCGCGGGCGGTGTGCGGGCGGCGCGATGCGGCGGCGAGGGCGCCGCCGCGTCACCGGCGGTAGATTAACGCGGGCGGTGGAGCTCGGCGTCGAGGTGACAGCGGAGCGCGGGCCGTGTGCGGGCGGCGCGACGCGGCGGCGCCCTTGCCGCCGCGTCGCCGGTGGCGGTTATCGCCGGCGGTGGAGCGCGCGGACGAGGCGGTGGCGGAGCGCGGGGTGTGGGCGGGCGGTGCTACGCGGCGGCGGTTATCGCCGGCGGGGTTAGGGGTTCGGGTTGCCGGGGGCGGCGAAGAGCTCCATTTCCCGACAGCTTTAGAAGGAGGGGTTCGTAGAGGCGGCGGCCGGTGCGGCTGTGCGGCGAGGCGGCGCGCCGCCTCAGCCGCGGGCGGGGCCGGAGGGGGAAGTTCGGCGAGAAAGAAGACGACGCGGCGGGCGGCGGCGCTCCGACCGGCGTGGTCGGACACGTGACGCCCGCGGGGGTGGGACGCGAGATTCCCTAACGCGCGTCGTACGCGCAGTAACGCGGTCCCTTACAGAGCAACTGCAGGTACGGGGAATGATGTGCTTAAAAAAAAAAGGTACGGGGAATGAACATTGGAGCCCATTGCGAGTATTCGAAAGCAAACATCATTATTTTTATTTTTTGAAAAAAAAAATCCTGTATCATCTCGGACTCCCATGTAAGTGCCTTTATAAACAACACCATGTTGGACATGCTACAACCCCCGCGGAGCTTGAGTGCGCCAATTATGGGTGCTCTTTGGTTGGTTTCTGTTTGCTTTAACACGGTATACATTGTTTAGCTTTAATCAGTCCACGATCCATCATTTGCTTCCGAATATGTATTGATCGGTGCCTCTTCCACTCACCCGCGCATTTGCTCGATCTCGTTGAGCTATAACTAACCGTTGATTCATTAATTCAGATGCACACAATATAATGCAAGTGAGCATTACTATAGTACTAGTAACTTGTCTTTTGTTCCATATAGATAAAAAAAAGGCAAGACTTACATATAGTGGTCGATCCGATCGGTTACAGCGGCACAAAAGGAGATTGCCGATCAAGGTTCTATATCATTACTAGTAGTAAGTGTAGGCGTACATCATGTCTGCCGGCGACGCCGTGATCGACGAAGCCATGCCGCAGTCAGCCGATGGCAGTAGGCACTGCAGCAGGCCGGCGAGCCTGGCGCCCAGCTCCAGCGCCCGCGCGCGCAGCACCGCGTTCTCGGCCTCGACGGCGGCGAGGCACCGGGCGGCGGCCCGCACCGCCTCCGCCACGCCGTCGTTCCGGCGGCGCAGCGCCTCCGCCTCCGCCTCCAAGTCGTTGACCTGCTGCTGCTTGCGCGCGCGCGTGCGGCGCGCCGACTCGCGGTTCGACAGCCTCCGCTTCAGCCGCCGCTCGTCCATTGTCGTCGCCGCATCGCCAGGCGCCGCCGCCGTCGAGCCGGCCGACGACGAGGCCACGACGATGCCCGTTATTGTGCAGCCGCCGGAAGAGGCCATTGCCATGCGATATGATCGACGGTTATTTCTTCTTTTTTTTGCCCTCGCAGTGCAGGACGATCGGGTGATTAACTAGTTAACTACTGTTATGAATCAGCATATGCATCTATGTATTCTCAGGCTGGAAAAAAAAGGCTTACTAATTAACGGCTAGTAGAGCTGTACTACTTATGAGAAGACATAGAACCAGTAGAGGAAGACACGGGAGAAGGATTGGACGAGCAGATCGGATCTATCGAAGCGTGTCATAAACACTGGAATCTGCAGGTCAGGATGAGTGGTAGGTGATGGTCTGATTTTGCTCTGGTATATGAAAGCAAAAAACGATAGGAATTTTGGCAGAGCTTCCCCTGATGAATGCGATCTAATGGGTGAAGGGAAGAGTGAACACAAACTGAGATCACTGCTACGCTAGGTGAAGTGAGGGAGTGAGCAAGCAAGCTTGCAAGCACGAACTCCTAGGTATGCAGGAAGGAAGAGGAGGAAAAGGGAATTTGCCCATGGAAGGAGCCTCTATTTATAGAAGAAGAGGAGCAAGAATTTCTTAATGCTCCAGAGCTTTCTCACAGCTGCTTTTGATCGGCGCTTCTGGTGGAGATCCTCCGTCGATTGATCGCGATGATTTCCGAATCATTTTCACTCCTTGTGTCCCCATGGCTGGACGGATGCGTGGTCGAGGAGCCTTCTAGCTTTGGTCCCATCAGGGCCCTTCCTTTCTTTTCTTCGCGTGATCGTTCCAGGTGTCGGGGTCCTGTTCCTCACTCCGCAAAGGCGCGCAAAAGCTACCCGCACACGTGCCGCGGAGCACGACGTGCGTGTCCTGCTTTGGTCTCGGAGACGCAACACGCGTAAACCTAGCTGTGCCGCTGTGTCGCAACGTCATCAGGCCCACCGGTTCTAGCTGTCAGCCTAGGATTAGTCATCTAGCTAGTGTACCGTTCAACAATGTTCTCAAGTAATAAAAAAAGAAAGAAAACTGAAGTTTCAATATTCCAGGCAGCGGCATGATAGTCTCAGAAATGGGCCTACTGTAGAGTTGGGTAGTAATGCCCGGGACGGGTGATGTGTCAGATTAAGCCCAAAACCGCGCCAGCCCAACAGACAAGATGTGTTGCAATCAGTCAGCCCAATTACCATTGGGAGCTAAAATAAAATTAAAAATTGTCATCAATGGATGACGGATCGCCGTAGATACTTGAGAATCAACATCAGTATACACTACTATAATATAATAGGGAGGAGAGTACCGGATCAGTAAGGTCAAATTATGAGAAAAATTTTAAATTTGTATGTAGTTGATGCGTATAGCAGCAGTCGTATCTGGTTGACCCAATTTTGCCATTTGCTTGTGTCCTATGATAATTGTATTCTCCTAGTCATAGATATTGTCCTCCGTGCAAAATATTTCTTTTGCGCACGTGCTGTTATCTAAATGCTACTACTCGTGTGATAAGCGGCTCAGTTGAGGTTGTTTGAATTGAGAACCATAGATAATTGGGATTTTGTTCTTGTGAGGACAAAAGTAGCGGCTGTGCTATTATCTACTTTACGTGCATATTTCAATTTATCAAGCTATTTTTTTGTTTTTTTTTTCTCTTGGTACAGTAGTGCGTATCTGACTTTGACGAAGGGGACGTGTAGAGGGACAGCCATCAGTCGCCGTTGCCGTTGCCGTTGCCGTGGATCCATGAATTGGAGTATTCTTTTATTAATCTTTTTCCAAGGTGACCGTTGCGCTCCCCCCACCGCCCCTACCGCCCCTTGTTGTTTTAGCTCCTCTCCTCCTCCCCAGGCAGAGGCAGAGCGCATCAACAACGGATGCGTGCCGCTGTCCCCTCAACCCAGCCAGGAAGGCCCAGGCAAGGAAGCTACGAGAAGAGAGAGATTTGCAACCGAAGAAAAGGGTAAGGAAACCGCCGGCGATCTAGCTCCTCTGCTCCAAGTCTCCTTTGCTTCACTTTGCCCCCTCCTGATCCAACCAAATCCCTCCACCAAGCAAGGACACCACAGGTAATCCATCCATCCCTTCTTCTTCTCCCTCCCTCCTATCTGGTGTGCTGCATTCTCCGCGCTCCGCTTCATATCAATCTTCTCTTCAATCAAAATATGGTTTCACCTCAATCCTAGCCTAGCGGTACATGCCCTCCTCTTTTTTTCCCCCCTCCCCTTCCCTGTACTTACCAGATTTGTTCATCGGCGACCCTATTGGACTGGATCATGGGCGGAGCTGCCTTAAGTCCTGGGTATTCCCAGGAATACCCGGCTTCCGGCAAAAACAATTGAGTCTATATGCAAAGCCTAAGAAAAAGTTAGAAGCGGACATAATTCTATGATCATATAGCCCACATCCTTCCCTAACTCAAATGATCAATGTTCATCAAGCCCCCACAAGCTGTGAACAACTAGTTAATTCTTTTTTGCGGGCAAAACAGTTAGTTAATTCGATTCTTCTTTTCTTACCAGTTACTACGACTCTTTTGTGAACAATTAGCAATTTAAATTTATGTTGCGATGAGCTTTCTCGTCCTTGTGATGGAACAATTCTTTGGCTTAGGAATACCCAGACACCAAATCCTGGCTCCGCCACTGGACTGGATTGGACTGCTCGCTGCTTAATCGAAGCACATCCATCCGGTCCAGTTCGTCCGCGAATCCCTGATTTTTCGCCAATCCCATACCTTAGCTGTTAAGCATACGCAGTTTCCCAGTTTAGCATCCTTACGTGTTAAGTCATCCTTCTATCCTATCCTTTTGGAATATATGCAGATCGGGCTATACTAGTTAAAAAGCTCAAAAAGATGTTCTTTTGCATTCCACTGCTGCTTGATTGAGCACTACCTACTTATTTTAAGCTTCCTTTTCTTTTTCCCTCGCAAAAGAAAATTATAACTTGCATTACTACTATGTCGGCAAGCAACGCCCTTTGGTCAAATCTGCACCCCGACGCTTCGGGATGGGCGGAACATGTGCAAAGTTGCCGCCTTCGAGCATTCACAATGATCCCGCCGCGTCCAGAAAGCCGTTCGATTCACAAAGCTGCCGGCCTGGCCTTTCGCTTCTGTTACCTGTTCCTTTCATTGCGCTGTTCATTAGAAGGATTGCAATCGCTGTCTCCATCCATCCACTGATTGCTGCCACGTTCTTCCTTGCCATGCTTAAGGATGCGTCCACGTCATCTAGCACCTTCGATCACCAAATTTTAATGCATAATAATGTCAAAAAATTTGGCTAACAGATTCTCTTGCACATGTTCATCTCTTTGATATCGAGCTCATTTCAATTGAATGTCAGGATCTAAGCAAACTAAATAAATCATGTTATTGTTCTTTTTTGGAGGATTACGTTGTTTGGCACGTCATATGATTTCTGTCATCCTTTACATTTGTACTATTTTCATGTGCAGGGATTCTCTGGCCAGCAACTTAGTGGGCAAACATGGCTACAATTGCTGACATTGGCGTCTCCGCGGGTATCAACGTATTGACTGCTATTGTGTTCCTGCTGGCATTTGCATTCCTACGCTTGCAGCCCATCAACGACAGGGTCTACTTTCCAAAATGGTATCTCAAGGGCATGAGAGACAGCCCAATTTTCTCTGGTGCAGCTGTGCAGAAGTTTGTCAACTTAGATGCCAAATCATACTTGAGATTCTTAAACTGGATGCCGGCTGCTCTCAAGATGCCCCAGGATGAGTTGATTAACCATGCAGGACTTGATTCCGTCGTTTATCTACGGATATACCTAACAGGGTATGTTAGGCTCTCTTTTTACGCGCTTGCTATCCTTTGCCATTACATGTACATTTGTCACTCGATAAATCTAAAAGAGTACTAATCGGTCGTTCAAAATTTCGTTTTTTACATGTTTATGGTACATATTTGACATGTGGTGATCTGCGTGCGGTTTGCGTGTCAAGCTAGAGAGAGGCTGTCATTGGCTCAGTGCTTAGTCCCAAAACTTCCAATAGGTCATCTGATAATTTTGAACCTTTAGGTATAGATCAAGATACCGCCAATTTCAGTTCTTTAGACATGCACATCCCCTGATATGTTCCGTAGGTAGGTTTTTCTTATTGAGGCATCTGGTATTTAAATCACACCACATCATTTCCAAATAACTCCATATGGCTCCAGTCATCCTCTGAGTGAGATCACATATTGTCATATGGTTCCATCCTTCAAATATATGAGTGAATCATATTTTTACTGCTGATAGCATTAAGAAGAGGACTCAACCATCTCGGAACGAGAAAAGGTTGCGAAAGCCCATCATCATGTGGGCTGTGTCTCACTCGTAAGCCCCGGGCAACCTAGCGCAACCTTGAAAGCCCAGGACACTGCGCACCACACGAGCAGAGGCGAGCGACCTTTTTTTTTTTCTTTTACCCAGCCCTGAAATTCGTTCCCCTGAAAATCAAACCCGGGTCCCATGGAGGTCCTACTGAGGCACCTTAGCCACTAGTCTCTCTCTCTAATAATGTTTTAGTACTGTGTGGAACAGGTAATTGAACAGCTGTTGCAGGGTTATAGTTCACTCTATTTGTGCTTAACGCCCTTTATTTCCATTCATCCTGTCTTCCAATGTCTCTGCATTAATAGTATTCTAACTGATTACTTCAGGCTCAAGATATTTGTTCCTATTACAATTTTGGCTTTTGCTGTTCTGGTCCCAGTGAACTGGACCAATGATACCCTAGAAAGCATGAAAGTCGTCCACAGTGATATCGACAAACTTTCAATATCCAATATACCTAATGGGTCAAAGAGGTGAGCACATATTTTAGGCTTTGCACTTTACTCCAACTGCATAGGCGTGGCACAATTTCATTCGTTCCGTGTTTTGTACAGGTTTATAGCCCATTTGACCGTGGCTTATGCCATCACATTTTGGACTTGCTATGTATTGCTACGGGAGTACGAAATTATTGCAAAATTGAGGTTACGCTTTCTTGCTTCAGAGAAACGCCGACCAGACCAGTTCACTGTATGATTTTAACTCTGCTACATTTTTCCCCTGTTTGTCATTCTGGATTAACATGTTTCATTTGTGTTTCATGCTACATCTAATAACTGGATAACTTGAAAGGTCAACACATTACCATCTTTGTGCAGTGAACCATTGCCATATTATAATCTTCCATCATAATGTAACCAATCAGGTCGAGCTATCACTAAGTCGAAACTTATGGGTTCTTATAAATAAGTAGCAACTTCTGCTACATTTCTTTTGCATTCTAGACATATAGCATATGATTATCTTGATAACCTGATGTGCCTTTGATAAGTTTGTCGATCGTGAGTTACCAAGTTGACAATGGATTTTCAGGTTCTCGTGCGGAACATACCACCAGATCCTGATGAATCGGTCAGTGAGCTTGTGGAACATTTCTTCCTTGTGAATCATCCTGACCATTATCTAAGACACCAGGTAACTTTACTAGATTGCTGATGATAATGTTCAGATGGTTACACGCTTATGTGTTTCCGTAGCTTTGGTTTCTACAATTTTTTCCAACTTTTTATCTAAAATTTTTTTGGGAGGGAGGGAGACCTCCTGTTTCATACTTCCATGTTTGCTGTCATTGTGACTTGTTTTCTTCATAGTTCACCCATTCTTTTTGTCCCTAAAGTAGTAGTGAAGATCGCATCGAAAGTACTAGTATTCTATGTTAGGAAAAGCATCTTTACACGTCTTTCTTCTCCGGCTGTCATTGTGCCTTTTTTTTTCTTCATAGTTCACCCATCTTTCTTTTTGTCACTCGCAAAAAAAAAAAAAAAGATCTTTCTTTTTGTCCCAAAAGTAGTAGTGAAGATCGCATCGAAAGTACTAGTGTTCTATGTTAGGAAAAGCATCTTTACGTGTCTTGCTTCTCTGTAGGTAGTTTATAATGCAAATAAACTTGCCGATCTGGTTGAAAAGAAGAAGATGCAGAATTGGCTCGATTTCTACCGACTCAAGTATGAGCGAAATCCATCAGAGAGGCCTATCACCAAGGTTAGTTTGTACAAATTGTTAGCTGGCCATTTTTACCCTATGTGAATGTAATTTAGTCATCTCTGAATTTAACTCTTCTACATTTTTCCCCGTCTGTACTAGTACCATTTGTTCTAATCCCGTGCCCTCCTTGACATTGTTCAGACTGGCTTTCTTGGATGCTTTGGTTCCAAAGTGGATGCTATTGACTACTACAAATCAGAGATTGAGAAGATAGTGAAGGAAGTAAGTTGTAACATATATACTAATATACTATTAGATATACAACTTGAAATTATGTTTTGGCTGTACTTTGCAAAGTTTTGTTTTTTCATTTTTTCTGTACATTAGACTTTGTTTGTCAGCTAACATGCAGAATAACTTCCAAATTAATGTTTTACAATACACCAGGAAGCTGATGAGCGTAAAAAGGTCATGAAGGATCCAAAGTCAGTTGTGCCAGCAGCCTTTGTTTCGTTTCGCTCTCGATGGGGTGCAGCAGTATGTGCTCAGACCCAACAAACCATAAATCCGACGGTCTGGTTGACGGAATGGGCTCCGGAACCTCGTGATGTGTACTGGAATAATCTGTCTATCCCATTTGTTTCCCTCACAGTTAGAAGGTTGATAATTGCTGTGGCATTCTTTTTCCTCAACTTCTTTTACGTCATCCCAATAGCAATGGTACAGTCTCTTGCAAACCTTGAAGGAATAGAGAAGGCGGTTCCATTTCTAAAACCCTTGATTGAAGTGTAAGTTTACCTTCAAAAGTTCATTTTTGTGTTAGTAAGTTTATGACATTGCCATAATATTTCACAAAAGTTATAGTAGGATACTTGTCTTGTATTTTTTGCATGATCCATGGCATCCCCTGATTTTTTGCTTCTCAATTATTGTGCAGAAAACCCGTCAAATCATTCATACAAGGATTCCTTCCTGGTATTGCTTTGAAGATCTTCCTTATAGTGCTTCCAATGATACTGATGTTTATGTCCAAGTTTGAAGGACTGATATCACAGTCATCACTGGAGCGGCGGTCCGCGTCTAAGTATTACATATTCTTGTTCTTCAATGTATTTCTGGGGAGCGTTATCACAGGATCTGCACTGGAGCAGCTTAAAGCCTACCTCCATATGTCCGCAAATGAGTATGTCCTGTGCCATCACATTTACTGACTAATGTACTTAGGCTGTATAAGACCATAGGGTAGCTCAGCATGGCTACAGAGTACAAACCCTTATTTGGTCAGTTTGTGCTATCCCTTTTTAATAGAGGTAAACTGAGTGTCAGGAAGATGTTGCATTTTTCTTTGATGATAATTTCACTTTGCTGACTAGTCTTCATAAACATTAAAAACCTAGTCTTTTTCAGGTACTCCTACATCATGTTCATTCCACGGTGTTGACAAACAGTAGTAGTACAGTAGTGTTGGTGGTGGTATCTAATAATATTAATTAAGAAGTTTTACTTGCAAGTAAAACAGCATCCATTTCATGTGGTAATGTGATAATGAAAATTAATATAGAAGGTAGGATAGGAATGTTTGGTATTCAGTAAAGGTGACTTTAAGCCCTGACTTGGAACTAGAATGGGACATCATTGCACAACATGACTATTTTTGCAACCTTTTTAAAACAAATTAATAGCAACTCATGTATGTTCTTGTTCTTGCGTACCAGGGTGTATATGTTTCTGTTAGTCTAATTATTGCATCCTCTTACTGAAACCAAATGTTGGCATGCCTCATGGAGTGTCTGAACTTGCGTCTTTTGCAGGATACCAAAGCTAGTCGGTTTATCCGTCCCAATGAAGGCAACTTTCTTCATAACATATGTAATGGTTGATGGTTGGGCCGGTATAGCTGGTGAAATATTGAGATTGAAGCCACTGATATTCTTCCATATAAAGAACTTTTTCCTGGTTAAAACTGAAAAGGATAGAGAAGAGGCAATGGATCCTGGTAGCATCTGCTTTGACTCGTGCGAACCTCGAATACAGCTATACTTCTTGCTTGGCCTTGTTTATGCTGCGGTGACACCATTCTTGCTTCCTTTCATACTGGTATTCTTTGGGTTCGCATATGTCGTCTACCGCCACCAGGTAAGGTCCTTCTAGGAGTTTATAGTCTGTCAAAGTTGCTTACACGCGAGTAGCAACAATGCACTTATGCAGTGTCGTTGTTACATGGCATGAGATATGGTGCTTGTTCTGATTTCGTGTGCTTTGATTCTACAATGTGTGCAGATAATAAATGTGTACAATCAGCAATATGAGAGCGGTGCACAGTTCTGGCCGAGCGTTCATGCGCGTATAATCTTTGCATTGATCGTGTCGCAACTGGTTCTCCTTGGACTGTTAAGTACAAAAGACTTTGAGGAGTCGACACCAGCGCTGCTTGTTCTTCCGGTGCTAACCTTTTGGTTCTACAAGTACTGCAAGAACCGCTACGAGCCTGCTTTTGTGAGGAATCCGCTGCAGGTATATACGGTGGTGGTGAATCCTTTACATGTTTGTCTGCTCCATCTGAAATGGTGAGATGTTTACTGACGATGATGGGGGGCGGCTGATGTTATTTATGCAGGAGGCGATGCGGAAGGACACCCTGGAACGGGCGCGGGAGCCCACCTTCGACCTGAAGGCGTACCTGGCGAACTCGTACCTGCACCCTGTGTTCAAGGGCGGCGACGACGACGACAAGTACTCGGTGGTGGACGACGACGCTTGGATGGACGAGGAGGTCATCGTGCCGACCAAGCGCCATTCCCGGCGAACCACGCCCGCGCAGAGCAAGCAGGATGTGTCCGAGACGCTGTCTCTGCCGCTGGAGACCGTGCGTGAAGAACGATAGCACGGAGATTATTAGCGTGTAATCTCCACTATACTGTAGTCGTCTCTAGGCTGTACAGAGAGGAGACAGACAGAAATATGAGTACTGACGAGTAGTATGTACAAGCTGCTGCTTGTTTTCTTTGCTATGCCTCTACTATTTTGTTGTATCCCTTCGCTTGAGCATACTTCGCTTTCCTGTTTCCTCCACCTCCAGGCATGGTTGCCGAGCCAGGAGTTAGTACACAGATTCAGACATCTTGTAAATATTCAATTCACAGCTTTGTCATCAAGTTACTCCCGAGGAATCAATTGCTGCGAAAAATACCGGCGCGGAAAAAGGGCCGCAGAGGGGGAAAGATGAAAGCAACCAGAGAGAGGACAGACTGGTTCCACGGAAACTGGAACAAGGGAAAACCGCCTTCCTCCCTTCCCAAAACCGTGGACGATGTCACATCACAGTTCAGATGGTTCCGGATCAGATTAGATCGGGTTCCTATCATCTGCCAACAGCGATGTACACATCATCACGTTGTAATTTTGGCGCACCTGATATGATGGTGCATTTTGGAATCAACTACTCCTCAAATCCTTTCTCTGTCCTTTTTTTTTTTCTTTGTTGCGAATCGATTGGAGCACGCACAGACTAGCTGTGAATGAAATCGATTAACGTGCGCGATCGTACGACCAACACATGCATGTATCGTCCATGCGTACTCCGTAATGTTCATACTGTACTAGGAATCTTAACCATCTAATCATCGTCCTTCTGCTGACAAACTTAATCTAATTAAATCATCGCTACCAATTTTCGATGCGGCCTTTTTGTTTTCTTAATAACATATGCACATAATATATGCTCCGTCCACGTACGAACGATCTACTCCGCGATGAGAGAGAGAAACGTGGACTGAGAGAGGTTGGACGGCGCATGCTTAAACGTGGGGTTAGGACGAGACACAGGAAAACCAGCTTGCAAGCCGCCCGTGGTTTTGGTTTCAGCTCCCTCCTCCTCGCTCACCCGAGAGGCCAAAATAAAACCAAACCACCAATGGAGGATGGGTTTGAACACTGGTTGGTTGGTTTCCAGAAAACCGGGAGGAAGGGAGGTGACAGCACGGCCGCTCATCAACTGAACTGGTTTTCATGATTCGTTGTACTCCTCCCGAGGTGGATTCCCACCGGTGTTACGTGGCCCTATATGACACGCGCACATAACATGGTTTACACAAAACGGCCGCTTATATCTCCCAGCTTCCTGTTCCTTTTCCCCTTCTATATCTCTCTTTAGTCCAATCTACATCCCCTGCAGCCTTTGTATAGTTTCATGATGATAGTAGATACATAATCCAATCAGTCATTTTGCTTTCACTATCATCTATACATCCCTTGCAGCCAGAGACGAAGCTGCAGCAACGCTATCCAAGAAGACACACAAGTTAGTTGCTCTTTAATCAATGTGAAAGAAAGATTAAATTCGCATATTCTTCGCCACAACAACACTATTTCAGCCGCTCATCACTTTTTAGCGCTCCCTCCCATCCAATCTTGGCTCCACCCTTGCTTGCAGCTATCCTCACCACAGTGTCCTACCATGATGCAATCATCCACCATTCTTTTCCACTGAGCCATCAGAATTCCAAACCATAACCTTAAGTTTATAGATTCTATCATCACAATTTAGTTCTGGATTTCTAGTTCACAAAATTAGATAACATTGTTAGCGGTGATTGTCATATGAAATCACAAAAAATTATCACGACCCATGTGAAAACCAAAAGACACTTAACTATGATAAATATGCTTGTTAGCAAAGAAGTCATAAAGTCAAATGGTGTCAAGTTGGATTAAGTTTTGCACTAGAAGAAATAAATGAAGTAAAGGAGAACAAAAAAAATAAATCAAGTTGGAATAGATTTGTGTAGCACAAGGTGTAGACAAAGCAGAACCCAGTTGGAGGTGGCCCTTTCCTGGTAACTTGGGGCAGGGCCACTGAAACCAGCATCCAAAACCGTGGGAGGGAACCCACTGGATTGCGCTCCGGTTTCAATGGAAGACCAGGCCAAGCTTTCTAAGCAGGGTGGTGATGCATGCACCTTCTCTCCGGGGGGGATTAAACAAAGACACTTGCTCACAGAAAAACGGAACGGAGGCCGGCCCTCTCTGGCGTGTTGTTTTCTCTCGAGTAAAATAATCACGTATTATCCCCATCAATCAATCAGTGGAACGGAAAAAGCAGCATACTCGGACGCGGCGGCCGCGTTCCCAGTTTTGCGAAAACCACTGGCGCCCTCGCCAGTCTGCCTCTACTCTAGCCTCGTCTTCTGCTTCCATTCCCAAGGGGGCATATATAATACTCGGCTCCTCCTCCTGTCTCATCAGCAACTCCATCCATCCGCCATTGCTCGCGCACATTACATCATCACCACCACCAATCCTCCATCTCTCTGTCGCTCTGACTGCACTGCGCTGCAGGAGGCTGTGTGCATCATCACCAAGAAAGAAAGGAAGAGAAAGAGAAGGATGAGGCTGAGCTGCAACGGCTGCCGCGTGCTCCGCAAGGGGTGCAGCGACTCGTGCTCCATCCGGCCCTGCCTGCAGTGGATCAAGAGCCCCGACGCGCAGGCGAACGCGACGGTGTTCCTGGCCAAGTTCTACGGGCGCGCGGGGCTGATGAACCTCATCGACGCCGGCGCCGAGAGCATCCGGCCGGCCATCTTCCGGTCGCTCCTCTACGAGGCGTGCGGCCGCATCGTCAACCCGGTCTACGGCTCCGTGGGGCTGCTCTGGTCGGGCAACTGGCACATGTGCCAGGCCGCCGTCGAGGCCGTCCTCAAGGGCGCCCCCATCGTCCAGATCTCCTCCGCCGACGCCGCCGCGCCGCCGCCGCACCTCCTCCCCGCAGTTCAAAATCACAAGCAGGCGGTCTACGACATCCGGCACAACAACAACAACAAGCAGCAGCAACATGCGGCTTCCTCTTCTTCGTCTCATGGTAATGGCGATGGCGATGCCGCCAGCGCCGTTCCCCTTCCGAGAGGAGCAGAAAAGGACGGCGGCCTCCTCCACAAGGTCGCCAAGCCCGGCCGCCCCAGCTTCAAGCGCACGTCCACCACCAAGCCCGCCGCAGGCAAGCCCAAGCAGCAACAGCAGCAGCCTCCTATTCTCCGGCAAGCAGACGAGCACCGCCACGCCTCGCCCGACCATCACCACGAAGAAGACGAGCACCACCACGCGTCGTCCGCGTCGTCGGTGTCCCACGTCAGCCAGGCGGAGCAGAGCACGGACAACCAGCAACAGCAACAACACGACGACAGCTTCTTCCAAGACTCGGAGGAGCAGCAGCAGCCTGGCCCTGGCCCTGCCCTCGACCTCACGCTCGGATTCGCGCCTCTCACTGCTGCTGCTGCACCCTGCTTTCCGCCGCCGGCAGCACCCACCGTCCCCGTGACAGGAGGAGGATGCGCCGCCGGCGAGCCTGGCTTCGTCGGCCTCCGCTTCCTCTAGCGCTCTTGTTCCTACCAGATACTGTTAGAGCTTAGAGCGGATGATGATGATGAGTGTGCAGAGGAAGCGTAGTTTTGGAGCGATTAAGGAGGATTCTTCACTTCATTTAGAATTAGGCCCAAAGGGGCGACTTCTCTTTTTTCTTTTTCATTCATCTTTCTTGTATGATGAAGCCATCAAGGAAATAGTACCAAATTTCTTTAATTATATTACTGTGAATTTGAAGATAACATGTTAAATGCTATATCCTCATCAGTGCTTCCTTGTTTTACTGTGAATTCGAAGAACACAAGAACACACAAGCATGTGTAAAGTGGGATGATCGCAAAAGAAAAGGAAAAAAAAAAGTGGGATCATATGCCTTCCTTACTATCCGGAAAAGAAAAATACCGTCGGCTGTGCTTTTGCCGGGGCAGCTTTGCACAGATAGGCTAGCCATATAGGAGGGGAATTAGGAATTCTCTGAAGAACGCTGCTACGTGTTGCCACATGAGTAAATCACAGTGACTTCGCAAAATAAAAACCTGCACTCCTAGGAACAACTGGGGATAGAACAGCGATGTATGTGTCGCTCCATAATCCAGCATCTGCATTTTAATATGTCTCAAGATTTAACTACAATATAGAACTACAATTCGACCCGTCCGTCAGACCATCTTATGATTTCTTGTTTAGTTCAAAACACACTTTCACCTAGCTCAAAATTCCCCCAAACCTTGCAGTCTGCCAAAACAACCAAGTTCTGCCATGCAATCTACAAACACTTGTCGCCCATGAGCTCACTCCCTACAAATCAGCTCTGGTCCATGGGATCATTTCCCTCGCCTCTCTGGCTCTGCGCATCCTTGTCGCCAGCTGCCGAATCTTTTGCAACCGAGTCTTCCAAAGCCTCCAGGAATGATGCAACCGTGAACTTATCTGCCATAAGACATCCAAAAAAATTACATCTCAGATGTTAGAAGTAGATGCATTATTAAACATATACTGTTGCAGCAAACAGATTCCGTAGGTGATGTTAACACTGTATAGGAACCAGGGAAAACAAATCTGTTTACACGCTTAGTTGAAGCCTTAAAGAGGAGCGAAAAGGATTACATTTACTAGGATCAACTCCAAATTGAGCAAGATCTATTTGCCCAGTCCGTAGCACCTGCCACACAAGCAACCATCAAAATCAGCACTGCAATCGAACTCGGTAACTCGCAATATTACCACATGTAAAACGGAAATCATGAGTAACTAACATGGGTAAATGCATCTACTTGTTGGCGCAAAGGAGGGCTCTGGAGTAGCTCAAGAATATCACCAGGAGTCCATGAACCCTGCAATTCAGAAATTACCAGAAAATTGAACATAAGGATCAGTTAAACTTGAAGCCTGGATAATATCATAGCGATACAAACCTCTGGAAGATGCGATGTCAATTGCTCAATGGGCAAGGTTTCAATTAATGGTAAGACCAATTCAGGCTTCAAGATGTCTCCTAATCCTAGCCCTGGAACACCAACCAAATAGCTGTAAAGAAAGCTGGCCATTTACTAAAGTGCATTAGTTCAGTATGGCACTTACCAGCATCAGGGTCAGCCGCAGCACCTGATATCGCCAGGTGAATGTTAGTAGATATTTCACAAAACCATAAAGAAAGGACGAACTTTATCATCTCCTGAAAGGAAATTGATATTAGCTGATACCTGATGGTTGTATTGCACTCAATATTCTTTGCAGCTCTTCCAAACGTACAGGTCCAGCAGCAGATGTCACTTCACCAGCCAAATCAGCAGTCATGCTCTGATCAACTAAATTCCCAGCTCTGACATACACATACGAAAAAGAAAGGAAAAGGTAAGCAAATACTAAACAAAATGGTTGGACCCATGCTATATGGCATCTAAAAGCTTCCGTCAATACAGCGTAACAACCAAAAATACCATGATGCACATAAAGGTGGTGAATCAATGGGCAACAAAATGCAGAGCAAATATGCATTTTGTAATGGGCATATATCCACAAGATGATTGGGTCTAAGAGTTCAATTTATATTACCTGGAAGAGATATCATCATCAGCGGTATCTTCGGACATTTCTGCTTCGATAGGTACTGGAAGATCCGCCTCACCATCTGCACAACAATGCAACTCAAGAACTTCGAACGAGAAAGAGAAACTAATGGGCGCATAGCTGAGAAGCGTAATATTAAGAGCATACCTAATGGTCGATTTATGTAGGCGTTAACTTGGATGCAAATCTGCGAGTCTCCATCAGCATTTGGCTCCTGCAACACAAAAATCAAAATGAGAGTTAAAACAAATGAAAATGTGGGAAAAGTTAAAACTTTCTTTACACGTATCTGACCTGCATCCAGAAGAAGAATTTCCTGTCGTCATGCTTGAACTTCAAGATGTAAACCCTTCCAGAAGATTCTGATACCTATTCGATATCACTGAGGCATAAGAGTTCACTAAAATGAACTAAGAGAACTATCAAACTTGAATTAGTAGACTCAATACCTTTTCAAAGACTGCCTCATCAGGGAAGATTATTTGATCCTAAGGAAGATGGAATCAAGGATAGCAAAACAGACCATAATGGTCTGATATGGACTAAAAGCAGGCAACAGTGAAGACGCTTCCACATTCAAACATTCAACTCCACAAAAGGACCATACAGCTGAAAGATTGATAACAGGCAACTTATGCAAAATCAAGGTTTCTTCTTCCTAGTGAAAGAGTTATGTAAAGTTGGGCGGGCCAGAGATGACACCCAAGAGAGCTACACAAGCCAGAGGGAGGGAGGTAGGGAGGGAGGGAGAGAGAGAGAGAGAGAGAGAGAGAGAGAGAGAGAGAGAGAGAGAGAGAGAATAATACGGTACTATTTAAGATGCATTAAAAAATATATGTTTGTAAGGATACATCTTCAACTATATTCTGTCCGCGTTCAAGCCACTGAAAATGAGCTAAGCCTTCTTCACCCTTTAAAGAGGCACATAAATAGTTTCAGTAAAATTCCAAGAATGTTCAAACTAGAAGTTATACCAAGAATATAGAGCTTGCACCAGAGTTTAGTATAATTTGGGCCATACATACCCTTCCAATACGGACAAGTCCTTTGCGTGTGTCTGGAACCACTCGAGTTCCCTGAAGAGACATCTTACCAGCACGGAACTCACACATGATATCCTGAGGGAGACATCAACGAAGTAAATTAATAATGTAACATATCTAGGAATTCAACAGATTTTATAGGTACAACAGAGCAAAGGAGATGACAAAAAAAAAAACACTATAAAAAGCATCCAGATTCTGACTACTGGAAGATCTCAGTACTCTGAAACTGAAGAGAAAACTCTGACCACCATCTGCCAAGAGAAAATCTAAGCCTATGCAGAGAATAACTCAGCTGGTATAACAACAAAAAGAGAGTTGCTACTGTTTTTACTCCCACTGTTTGGAAATGATGTCATAATGAGTAATTCATTTATCACAAGATTAAAGTGAAAACACACAACATGTATGACATAGTCGGTTTTCAAACGCCACATGCAGCAGAGGCTAAAGTTCTACATTTGCACAACAAGTAACACAGAGTCCAAGCCAAAATTCTACTTTTATCCATCCCAAGCACCCATGCCAATTAGAGAACTTGGGTGGGGGAGAACACGATTGCTCTTTCAAGTGTAAGCAACACACGTACTCCAAATCTCTGATCAATATGCTAGATCTTCAAGAATGCAAGTAAGGGTTAACATAGTGGCATTGATGACCTAGAGAGAACATGCTCAAAATCACTGTTATGAGGAAAGCGCCAAAATAAACAGGAATCAAAGGACACAAGTGCCAATCAACATCTTTACGTGGGGGTTGGCATAATGAAATACTTGTCTCAATAGAGCTGAGGGCTACAAGATGATAAAAACAGTCTGCTAACATGCCACCGCCAAATATAGTGTGTTAGAGCTGTTGGTGAACATTATGACATCAATCATAAAGTTGCTATTCCAGGTGGACCAAATATAGGCTTTATAAACCATTAAAATTCAATCTCAAGCACATGCTATCAGGACATCACAAATAAAGACAATAGGAAAGCTGTCATAAGCAAACTGGTATGTGCAGAAAGAACAAGAGGCAAAGTGACAGCTTTACCCGTAGGGGTTCTGTGCTCTCCATTGATGAAAAAAGGTGATCACCAGAAAGGTATAGACCTAGAACATGAAAAGGATCATTAGAGATCTGTAAATACTCTTCAGCATGAAATGGATTAGAAGAGAAAAATAATACAGAGTCAAAGAGCAGCCAGCCATCCAGAAGAACACTCGTTTCCTGCCTCACAGTTAAGGTCAACAAAATATACTAGAGACTGCAAGTGACTAGTGATGGACTTGCAAACAGATTAAAGAGGGTAGGGCTATTCTGTGGTTTTTGCATCATCAGTTTCCCTGCACCTACTAAATTCCCTCCTGAACTCTCGAGATGCTTTTAAACACATTATGCCTTCTTCAGGAAAGCACTCACTCAAGATAAACTAAAAGCCACAAATTAACAGCGGGTCGGGTGATTTGCTCATTACAATAGATTGCACTTCTCTAAAAGCCCTTGATGTTTTTCCTAGTGCCATTAGGATCACACACAAACACAGATATGCATAATGCAGAAACAAAGAGGTGAGATTAACTTAAGGGACTATTTACAAGAGCCCAATCACACAATCAAAAAGGGGCTAGAAAAACAGCCAATCCTGGCAAGCTGTATGAAGCTCGCCACTGACAGAGATATGACCTACAAAAGCCAGCAATGCATAAGGCACTCCTATCGATGAGTTCGGAGGTTCCAATGCTTGGTGGTCAGGTTGGATTGGTTCGATCGCCTGAGGGAAGCGCGAACCTAAACGCGTGCACGCCCGTTTTAAGACGATACAGAATGCTGCTGCTACCATATTCGACGCCGCAAACAGAATCCGCAACAAAAACACTAGGATTTGCGATGCTCGCCATGAATAGGGTAAAGATCTCGCTACTAATTAGAAGCAAAAGGAAAATCACACTAGAAAGCTCCGGCCGCTTACCAAGGAACAGAGAAGACGGAGACGATTATCCCAACTCCGGATTGATCTGCCCTCCGGCGAAGGGGAAGAGGAGGAGCGGAGGATTCGATTCGCCTGTTCCCCTGTTCGGAGTTCGGACTGGAGGAGAGGGGAGGAGAGAAGAGGAGCGAAGCGTGGCCCCGTGACCTGACCTAGGGGTGTTCAAGTATTTCTCTCGTGGGTTTAGGGGCAAAACTGGGAAAACCTGAACAATTAATCGGGAGGGGAAAAGCAGGGTTTTGGGCCTCCTTCCCCGCCGCCGCGCCACAGTTGTTCATCATCCATCGACAAGAGAGAGCCCCGCAGCCTCCTTCGTCGTCCTCCTCCTCCTTGTCGCCGCGCCGCCCGTCTCCTACTGGTTGGCACTGCCATCCTCACTTCATCATCCTTACCTGATCAATCCTTTCTTCGATTACACTGAGATGCTCTAAACAGGTGCAGATTCGACTTGAATTCCTGATGGACAACCAAAGTCAGCAATCTGCGGCCGACGGCGACGCCAGCGTCATGTGCCAGCTTGTTAGTCCCGAAGGTGACCATCTCGGCGCGGCGCTCTACCTCCCGCAGAACGTCGGCCCTCCACAGCTCCAGGAGATTGTCAATCACCTACTCCACAATGTACAGTCACTCTCGTTTTGCCTGCTCCAAACTTCATCCCCGATTGCATGTGTGCTGAGCTTATGTTTTCGCTTCAGGAGGACAAGTTGCCATATGCGTTTTACATAGGAGATGAAGAGCTCTCTGTTCAGCTTGGCACTTACATGACCCAGAAGAATGGTGACAAAACACTTCTTTCTTGTGAACATTTATTTTCATCCTAATGGTCTTGGCTGGCATCTAATTTCTTTTTCCATCGCCCCTTTTCTTAATTCATGAAGCCAATGTTGAGGTTACACTGCGCATAGTATATCAACCGCAAGCGCTCTTCCGGATCAGACCAGTCAACCGATGCTCTGCTACAATTGCTGGTATCTGCTGTTCTGTTCATTATCCCTAGCTAATGCCACTCTCTTTGCTGAGTCAATCTTCCCCGTTTGCAGGACACACAGAAGCTGTACTAGCAGTTTCTTTCAGCCCTGATGGAAAATGTCTGGCTAGTGGTTCAGGTGACACCACTGTTCGCTTTTGGGACCTCAGCACACAGACTCCCCTCTTCACATGTAAAGGTGAATGCTTAATGCCCAGTCATTCATTCTTATGTTTTAGTTATTCATACCTTTAAGTATGGTCTCTTGGAGAAATTGGTCACAGTCAAATTGGTCAATTTTATTTTCTTGGTAGCACAACAAATCTGTAGGTAACCTTTACACTACTAAACTTTTCTAGTATCAGAGAAAATGAGAGATCCGATACAACCAGACGTGTAATGTGCATAGACAGCTGGTTTGATATATGGTCCCTTGATATTGGATTTATTGGACAAGGTGCTCCAGTACTACTTAACGATGGGAGAATTTGTTCCTTGTAATAAAATACAAGGCATCTTTATTCATTCTACAACGAACTTTCGACCCAACCATTCTATTGAACACACTGCATGAACCGTTTTACGCTTTCATGGCTTGTAGTGGCATTTAAACCCATTGGAACTTTTTATCTGGTGTACTGTTATGGCACACTTTGTTCTTTCGTACTAGTAAGGTGTTGTACTTAGAACACTGCGTGAACCTTTTCTAAGCCCTTATGGTTACATTTAAACCTGTTGGAACTTTATTTTGTATGCGGTTTCTTTTGTGACATCCAGTGTGAAATTTGTGTTTTCACTTGTGCCTTCATTGCCTCAGAGTTTAACTTGTGAGATGCTTGAGTAATTTCAGTTGCATATCTGCATGGTGTATTTTTCTTATGTTTTTCGTAACCCTGCATATTCCAGGGCACAAAAATTGGGTACTCTGCATTGCATGGTCACCTGATGGAAAACATCTTGTTAGTGGAAGCAAGTCGGGAGAGCTTATATTGTGGGACCCAAAAACTGGGAAGCAGTTGGGCAACCCACTTACGGTAAGGCTATGCATTCTTTACTTGCTGACGTCCAGGTCCAGTGAACAAGTGAATTCTTTTTTTTTTTTTTTTGGTGTAACGTGAACAAGTGAATTCAGTATTTCTTTTTTGTTTGTAAAAATGCTAGTCCAGACTGCCTTATATTCCTGTTGCCAAACATTGTTTTTTTTTTATGAACCATTCTCGGAAATAGATGATAACCGAATAAATTTTTTCCCTTCTTTTTATGGATTGATAAAAATAAATATTATTGTAATTTTTATATCATACATCTTTTAGATGTTTCTTTTCTCATTATATATGGTGCTCACCCATTATGGCCTGTTACAAAATAGGGACATAGGAAATGGATTACTGCTGTATCTTGGGAGCCAGTTCATTTGCAAGCTCCATCCCGCCGCTTTGTAAGTGCAAGCAAGGATGGTGATGCACGCATTTGGGACATTGCCACAAGGAAGTGTGTTATTAACCTTACAGGTCACACTAATTCAGTGACCTGTGTCAAGTGGGGTGGAGATGGTTTGATTTATACAGGGTAAGAACATTGAATTATTTGTTTTTTCTTTGGGCGTGGGGGTGCAGGTGGGGGTTGCAGGGATGATGGCTTTGTCCAATTGTCCTCTTATATTTTGTCAATTGTTCACATGTTATGAACTTGTTCAAAAAAGTTGATTTTTACTAACAAATTTGATATGGGTTCGAGCCTGGCATTCTTCTTAAATCAAAGCTGGGAGGTGTTAGCCTCTTCCCGTCTTTTTTTTTACTAACAAATTCGATGATGCTATCATGCTTCATTACTGATACATAGAGTGGTATGAGTAAAGTAAGAGTTGGATTTGCTGATACATTTTTTTGAGATGAAGAACTTGCTGATATATATTGGTTTTTAGATACTTGCTGATATACAATATGAATGAACTCTGCTTTGTATTTTCATCATTTTGGAACAAATTGCGTTTAATCGTATAATCTTCCCATGGGCTCGATTCATTCGTGCTTTTTGCTTCAAGAATTGTGGAGAATAAATCAATAACAAGACGAGTCACAACCAGAAAAAGGGCTGTTCGTGTAGTATTTTTTTCCCCTACTTCATATGCTCCTCCTTGGTACCTTTTTCATATATGGTAGCTAAAGTTGGTATGCTTTATTTTTTTATCAACTAATGTTTTTATTGTCTCTGCAAATGATACACAATGAAATGTATTGGGTGCAATGCTTTATGAATTTCGTTACTTCAAGCTATGCTTCTAGAGATACAATTCTTAAAACAGTTCTTTTGTGCTGTAGTTCTGAAGATTGTTTAATCAAAGTATGGGAAACTTCTCAGGGAAAATTGGTCAAAACACTGCAGGTAGGAACCATCTTATTTGCAAATTTATGCAACATTTAGTTGCTGGCTCGCCAAGCCTATCGCGGAGTTTTGCATAAGATTGATGTTATTTTATTTATGTTCTTGCAATGATTTTAATCGTTTGTTCAATAGCCATTGTTTATATGACCATTGATTATGGAATCCCTCTATCGTTTCTTTCCCTCACAAAGCAATGGGCAAGTCAATTTTCAAACCAAAAAGTGGTCAGTCCAGTTCAACATGTGATGCTGCAAAGGGACAGCATCTTGTGATTGCTCAACCTCCTGACTAATAAATGTCAATTTATCCCTTTCAGTTGATATCTAAATGTGAAGTTCAGTTTTGTTTTGGTTTAGAGTTTGATCAGTTATTCCCCTAAAAAATTGTTTATCCCATTACCCAGTCACATGCTAATTTATTCTAGACTACCTTTTCATCAATGAATTTGCTCCTGTTCAACGGATCTGTATGCTTTCTGTGTTATAGACTGGCGATCCATAGTGCATCGGATTATAGTTACCCTTGTCAGCAACACGATTGTTGATTTGTTTTATATTTCACAATGATTCTTAAGCTGTAGTTTATTTATTTTTTTCCTGAAATTTTATTGCTCTTTCAAAACAAATTCACTGTTCATTTTCTGAAGGTGCTTATTGTTTACGTATTCAGGGTCATGGCCACTGGGTGAATTCACTTGCCTTGAGCACAGAGTATGTTCTCCGTACTGGGGCATATGACCATACTGGCAAGACCTATTCAACTGCAGAGGAAATGAAAGAGGTATTTGACTTCTGCTAGTATTTTCTGTCTAAAGGGCAATTGGATTTAGTGTTAAGATACCGGCATGCCACAATTGTTACAATAAATAACAATTGAAATGTTATATTATTTTACACAACCTTTTATGTTCAGGCAGCTTTGGCAAGATATAAGAAGATGAGGGGTAATGCTCCTGAGAGACTAGTTTCTGGTTCTGATGATTTTACGATGTTTCTTTGGGAACCAACAATGAGTAAACAACCCAAAGCTCGCATGACTGGTCATCAGAAGGTACAGTGTCTCAGCTTGTTAGCTCTAGATAACATTCTCACGTTAGTATATACATTTGATGGGTACATGTATTTCTTATTTTCGTATCTGTTTTCTTAGTTTGAACAGATTCATTTTTTGCATGTTCCATTTTCCATTAGTTTTAGAGCTAACACTCTTAAGAATCACCTCCATCGGCTGAATGGGGTGGTTCCATCCACACTCAATTGTCAGTATAATCTTTGAAATAATTACCAGACAACTTGACCCTTTTTTTTCTGGAAGATTGTAAATAACGGTGAGTTTTTTGGTTAAATCTGTGCTTATAAATGATCTGGATATTGTATTTCTGTTTGCAGCTCGTAAATCATGTATATTTTTCTCCTGATGGGCAATGGTTGGCAAGTGCCTCCTTTGACAAATCTGTCAAGTTATGGAACGGTATCACAGGTAAATTTATTGCAGCTTTCAGAGGGCACGTCGCAGATGTCTACCAGATCAGGTGGGTTTTCTTTTCTTATGTTTTGTAGACTTAGCTTTTGATTACTCCATGCTTGACGACATTATCTGTTTGTGTAGCTGGTCTGCTGACAGTAGGCTTCTACTAAGCGGAAGCAAGGATTCCACCCTGAAGGTATATTACACCTGTCTTAACTGAAATACTTTTGTCTTTGATTTGACACCACTTATATTCAGTCCTATCCGTATCATGTCTATCAATACGTTTGAATGCATTCCATGTTTCCATTTTATGCTTGAAGAATTTGCCTTTGAGGGGTTATTATCTAGTTTGTCTAGTAATTCTAGACTTTTGAGTGGCATATCAGTATTACCTGGAATTGCAAACCATTGGGTTTCATCATTCTCAGCTGGTGGTATATGTGCTCTTTTCTGAATGCTTTTTGTATGGAGATAGCAAAATGCTTGCTACACTTGTTTGTCTGTTAGGATTGTGAGTGGCATCTCTTTGTCCTGAGAATGCCTGTTACATGATGGTGTATCCTATTTCAGGTTTGGGATATTCGAACGCACAAGTTGAAACAGGACCTACCCGGCCATGCAGATGAGGTATCTTGTTTCTTCGCCCCGATCGCGGTTCACAAGCAAACAAAAACGTTCATTCAGATAAATAAGAATTGCATGTGTGAACATTGTAAGGTGTACGCTGTGGATTGGAGCCCTGATGGTGAGAAGGTCGCATCTGGTGGGAAGGATAGGACTCTCAAGCTTTGGATGAATTGAGTAAGGTCTAACTCGATTGCACAGTGCTATGCACGGGGTATGTCAGTTTGCTGACCAATACTGTTGAAACTCCTGTTAATGTTGCAGGCAAAGCTCGGTTTATTTCCCTGTATATCTGGAAATTCGATGACTGCTCTTGCTTACGCTGCTCTACTACGAAGTGAAGCTCCCAACAGGATGGGGAGTGCCTTGGAGAAGGCAACAATTTTGGTGGTCGCATTGTGGGACCTTGTACCGTGACTTTGTTATGACAATGTAGTGACATTTGAAAGATATTTTTGAAATTCGGTTCTCGTGCAGTACACAATGTCCGTTCAGTGATGACAATGATTCATGTGCTTATTTTTTGGGAGGTTTCGGTTGATCTTTAACCAGGCATGCAAGATGCTTCCTCTGGTGAAGAACACAATGCAACGGGACACACCAACCCTGTGCCTGCCTGCGTAGCAGCGCCTTATCACCAGCGCACGCGGCATGTTTTTTTTTACCCCCACGCGGCATATTCATGAGGCACTGGAGCAGTGAATTGAGCAGCATGCGTTTTTTACTTTCTTTCTTTTTTTTTACAGAGTTCGCTTTTATTTATTTATTTATTTATTTATTAGCAAGAGTTCGCTTTTTATTTAGAGCCACTTGACAGTCGCTTGGCCTTGGTCATGTTCACTGGAATTGGGCTGAAAAGGAGCACATAGCCCATTAGTAGGTCAACATACGTTCATTGTCGGTTCGGTAGATCTGACGGTAGACGAAGTGGAGCCCGACCCAACTTACTAAGCCCATCAATCTCGCAACGGAGGGAAGAAACGAAAGAAGACGACAAAGGGGAAGGGGAAGAAAAGCTAGCTAGGGTTTTGGCACCCACCGACGCCGCATCCAACTCCGGCGAGAGGAGGTCGGAGCTACACTGAGCAGCGGCGGCGGTACCTGATCCCTCTCTTCGGTACAGGATGGCGACAGGCGGCCCGGCGCTCGAGTCGCTCGTCGACCGTGAGTACCACACACGCCCTCCTCTTCCCCGAAGATTTCTGCTTCCTAATCCTTGTTTACTGATGATGTTCTTCTCTTGTTCTCGTCTGCAGAGGTGATCTCCGTCATCACAAACGACGGCCGTAACATCGTGGTAAGCAAGCCGCAACTCGCCACGGCCGGCACCGTCCTGCATATGCGTCGTTCTTGTCCTTGTGGTACTAAGAAATTCCTCGTCCTGCAGGGAACGTTGAGGGGCTTCGACCAAGCTACGAACATTATTCTG
The DNA here is from genome assembly GCA_007726485.1 of Eragrostis curvula. Taxonomy (NCBI): domain Eukaryota; kingdom Viridiplantae; phylum Streptophyta; class Magnoliopsida; order Poales; family Poaceae; genus Eragrostis; species Eragrostis curvula. The sequence continues at coordinate 311,085 of RWGY01000774.1, forward strand.
GACGAGTCCCATGAGAGGGTCTATTCCACAAAGGTTGGCTTAGCTTGCCCAGTAAATTTTCAATTCTTTCACCTCAATTAGCTTCACATCATATTGTTTATGTGCTGTATGAACGATTAGTCTTAGAATGAACGCTGCATTATTTCTGTTATGATGCCCTGTCTTGGATTATCATTACTAGGCTCACCTTTTAATTTAGAACAAAATGTCACCCTATGCCTTGCTATGCAAAATTTATACCAAACCCACAAATAGTGATGTATCTGAATATTTTCTTCAAATGTTTTGATCAGTTCCAAGTACTGTCATCTCATGTCTCCTGTATGTTCATCAACTATACAAACATATCCTCTGTTGGTCTGCTAAGTTACGTTGCGCTTTTCTAGTTTCTTATGAGGTCGTTGCTTTATAGGTTTGTTAATAAAGAAATATGCCTTTAGCCACTCTAATAGCCAGTCGTCTGTAATTGTGTTGCCAAATTGAGCAGCTTTTGTAGCGCTAGTGACTAGGCATTCAATAATTTCCTCTAGCTGTCTCTGTGACTCTGCTGCCTTGTTTGGGCATCTCACTCAAGAATTGAACTCCTTGTCAGGATAGCATGAGAACTATGCCTTGCAACGTAATTTTTATAGCAAACCCACACCCTATCTTATAGATGAGTATTTGGTTTATAAGTGTCACTTCCGAATATTGGCATCTTATGAGCAGATAAGGAAACTTATCTGCTCATGGACTACACCCCATATCCTCTGATGGTCTGATAAGTCATGTCGCGCTTTGCAAGCTAATGAAGTCATATAGGTTTGAGGATACATGGACAAGTTGTTCCTTTGGCCACTCTAATATATCTTCTGGATTCTTCATTTAAGTTGCCTAATAGACCAACTTTTGTAGCACTAAGTGACTAGGCATTCAATCATTTTCCTTTGTTGTCTCTGTAAGAATTGAACACCTTGTCAGGATAGTATGAAAACTATGGTTCGTTTCAGTTTATACTTTCCATAGCAGAATTTTCCTTATGCGTGGTTTGAAAATTCTTTCGTGGGGCAGAATTCTGTACCGGCTCTCTTTTTGTCCCATCCTATTCGTGCTGTAGGATGTTTTCAAACTCATTGAGCATCCATACACTCTTCCACCTTGAACTCATCAAGGCACCTTTAGTTCTTTTTCATGGTGATGTAACCAGTTATCTCGCAGAGAAAGAGTGTACAGGATGACTAGTTCAACTATTTCAGATCAAGCACTAAATTCATTGTACAGTCCAAGTTGACTTATACCTTTTGATGATTATATAAAGTATGCCGTACTTGTTCATGTTCTGAAAGCTACCTTTGATATTTTTAAAGTTATTTATAGCGATACTATTAGCTTGGTATTATATGAGAGTTACAATTTCACTTTACCAAACTAATTTATTGCCATGTAGACGCCCGTTTCAGCTCTATTTTGTTTGTCCCCAATCTTTTTAGGCAGTTTCTTACAGGGCCTTGGTCCCTGTTTGGAATAATGTTATCCTAGGTCTGGAGGAAATTTGCTATTAGTAGTGGTTGGTTCAGCTCTTTTTTCCATCATAGTACTAACTCTTCTATTCGGAAGTCTGATTTTCGGAACCCACTCTGTTCATCAGTGCATAATTAGGACACTAACAGTCTACAGGAATATGATATTTGTCTGTTCTCTCTTTGATTGTAATAGTGTCCTTAGCCCATTGTCTGATATATTTGGTTGCATATAACCGATTAAAACCTCAAACAGTTATCCAAGTCTTGTCGTTGTACTCTCTCCTCATAGTTCTCTGGTTTCAGCGCTATCATGATAATTAAGCGGTACATTTTGAATTTTTAAATACTCATAAGAAACATTGTTGTACTTGCAGGAGGGCGTGCAGCAACTAGTTCTTGGTTTGTACATTATCAGGGGTGACAACATGTAAGTTATTTCGTGCTTGTCATTTGACTTCTCCTTTCGATTTTATTTCTGTTCTATTGTTAAGTGTTTTTTGTATACGGTGCCACGTTTTTTTTCTGGACCTGTTTGCTGCTGAGTTTAACTGAACCTACGGTAACTGTTATCCATTCTTGATCTCATACTCTGTGTGACATATGCAGAAGTGTTGTGGGGGAAGTAGATGAGGACCTGGATGCAAGGTTGGACTTGTCAAAGCTACGAGCGCACCCGCTGAAGCCTGTAATCCATTGATCGTTGCGGGGATGAGATGTACTTGCTACGGATAGTTTGTGGACCGGATCAATTAGTGTTGTGATGACTGAATGTGAGGATATGTAGCATGATCATGGGTAACTCGGATTGAATTCTGAATCAATGAACGCCTGTTGATTGTACGCGTTGCACACGCAGTTGAGAAGATTATTAGTGCAAGCCAAAAGATGTTTGCTGTTTTCCGTGGTACCAGTAGAAGTTATGATAATTCTTTTCGTTTTATGCCGTGCCCATGCCATCAGGCATCATCACGGAGGGAAGCAAGCAAACAAGCTGTTCCTAGTCATAATAAAGTGGAAAAAGATAGGGAAACAAGGATCTTCATGTTGTTTGTTGACTTGTAGCGAGCAGAGGCTCGACCGGCGGAGGCAAGAAGAGGGAGGAGCCTATTATATAGAGGTATATCTCTATGGGTCAAAGTTGTAGACGTAGTAGTTGCAGGACATGAAGACGCCGCCCTTGTAGCACTCGCCGCGCGCGCATCCGACCTTCTGGAGCTTCTCGTTGACCATGTTCTTGAAGTGGCCGCACTCCCTGTAGTGGTGTCCGGCGGTGCAGTTTTCGGTGGCCCTGTCGTAGAATTTCTCCTCGTTGAGCCACGTCCAGATCGCGTCTTTCGCCGTGGCGTTCCACGTGTTCTTCCGGCTCACGAACACGTTCTCGCCGTAGTTGCTCCCCGACGAGTGCTTGGACTCGCAGTCCTTGCGCATGGCGTTGGACCAGCGCCGCGCGAAGCGAGCCAGCTTGGGGTTCCACTTCATCGCCGGCACGCCGTAGCGCTTGCGCACCACGTTGTGGCCTTCCAGGAACTCGTGGGTCATGCCCTTGTACGCGCCCGAGGCGTCGACGGCGATGGAGACCAGTTTCTTGTTCGCCGCGGCCTCCTTCTTCTCCTTGTCGATCTCCTCCATCTCCTTCTTCTCCCTCTCCTCCTTCTCCTTCTCTTTCTCTTTCGCCGACCCGGCGGGGGCTGCTGCTGCAGCTTGGTGGGGCGGGAGCTGCTTGTTGCCGTTGTCGTGGCCTGCCACGGGGGTTGCTGCCGCTGCAGCTTGGTGGGGCGGGAGCTTCTTGTTGTTGCCGTTGTCGTGGCCGCTGCTGACGGTGGCGGCGGCCGGTGCAGGCGCTGCTGCTGACGCTGACGTGGCAGCGGCGGGGGAGGAGGTGGTGGTGTCGTTTGCTTTGGCGAAGAGGTCGCCGATGGGGTTGAGGGTGGCGGTGGCGGGGACGGAGGTCGGGAGGTGGAAGACGACCACCACGAGGAGGAGGAGCGCGGGTGCCATGGCGGCGGCGGCGGCCATTTATTGCTCGACCGGCGGCCGGTGAGCGATCGACTGCCCGCCGGGAGTGCTGCGACGATCCCGCGATCACGAGGGCGCTGCCGGCCGGGAGTGATGAGGACCCGGCTCGCCGGCCAAGGCTTATATGACATGCATGCATCGCCATTCTTGGCTATTGCTCCAAATGAGGTTGGGGCCGAGACAAACCTGGAGCACCCCCCGCCTTATTTGGGTATGCTGCTGCCTTGAATTAACCATCACAGCCAGGCAACCATGAACCATTTCACTGCTCCATATATCCATTGCTGCAGCTGCTTCCTCTGCTAGAGCTATAGAATTCGGCCTGCAGAGTCCTCTGTCTCAGTTTCAGATGCCGGCCAGCATTGCGCAGCTGCATGCTTGCACTGGTGGTGGATATGCAGAATTTAAATAGGTGGATTCAGATTCCGCAACAAGTATATGTATATGGAGTACATTTCATCAGCCGTCTTTGCAGCAAAATGACAACAGAGACATAATCATTAGAGCCAACGTACCGCTGCTAGCTTAGAGGCTGCTGTATGATTAGTATACACGTGAACCGCTCCAAATCATCACTGTAAAGCGAAGAAATCAACAATTCGTTCTTAGCTGCGAATGAACGATCCAACAGGCAGGCCTACCCCCTGTACTATAGCTGCAGAATCAGTATTTCGGTATGCAGTTGGTTGGGCTGTAACGGCCGGCCCCTTACAGATCGATCCTATATCTAGCCCGAACCAGCTGTTCCTTCTCCGTCCGAATGCTATATCATTGATTGATTCAATCTTAGCATGGAGATGGAATAGCGTACATATTCCTATGGACGGAAGAATGTTCGGCTGCTCCACCTAAATGAGGTTAGGAAGCTTTGTTTCATTCGATACCTTGCTACTGGCTGCTTGCATCGATAGTAGTATATTCAGTTAGCACCGTTGTCAGTTGGGCCTGCTCCGCCTAAATGAATCCATCAATCATGAAGACATGTATTATCCTGCTGGTATCATCCTGAATCAAGCAGCTGTCTGTCCAGTGCATGTGCGCTAGACCTGCATGATCTTTGTGCTGGCCGTTAACGATGGGCCAGCCGCCAAGGATGGACATGTTCATCATTGCACTGTGTGTATATATGGTTCTTCTTACAGGGCATCCACAGGTCACACTCTTGTTAAGGTGGATATTCCTTTGCAACACAAGAATGCAGAGCTTAGCTAGCGAGACCCACACATCAGTTTATATAAAACACTGCTGCGGATAGCTAATAATGACTTGAATATTTATTTATTTTTAATTAAGAAAGTTGCAGGGGTTCATCAGCTGAACTGAACTGAGATGAACTGAGCATCCCCTGCAAATGGCCGGACGGTCGGTTCCCAATAATGGAGTAACTGATTGCTGAGCATCGTCAGAGTGTGATCACTCCCTTTTCTCATCAGCAAGTATCGATCCACACGTAACAAAACTCCTGCTGCTTGCTTGCACTTAGCTGAGTCAGCGCGAGCACACCACATACAAGCATCCACTCGATTCCACTGGTTTAATTTGTACATCGAAAGCATCGGTCGGACCCTTGATTACAACGTAAGAATTAGGGAGAAAGAAAACTAAGACCATAGAGTCAGTCATGAGGAATCCAAAAAAGCAAGCAACTGCTTGGTAGCTAGCTAGGTAGGTCAACGACGTTCATGTGTGGAATATGCGTTGATGAGTTTTTGATTGATTATAATCTTGGCTAGGTCAAGATAGTATGCTTCCTCTCGTCCCTATATAATAAGTGTCATTAGGATATCAACATCACCCTCATGCCATAAATCTATATAGGTTCTTTCTTTCTTTTTGCTATTTAATATGGTCAATGTTATAAAAGTTTGTCTTTTGAGGAAACCTAAATGGATTTATATTAGGAATGGAATGAATATTTGAAATGATCCATAGACTAGCTAGTAATAGGTTGTTATGCAGTAACCAACAATTCATTCGGTGTAACATGCATGGATGCTACAATAACCTAGATAAATGCATCCACAAGTTGAGTAGGATTAACAAGTCAATAAAGAGAAAAGGAGAAGGTTTGGCGTGGTGCAACAAAAAACAGACATGTGTGGGGATTGGATGTTGTCAAACGAATCAACAAATATACGCCACATGGAATGGAGTAGGAGGAGGCGACAAACGAATCAGCGACGCGTGCAGCCGTGCCGGTAGGAAAAAGGAAAGAGAACATGCATGTCTGATTTCTTCTCCAGTCCTCTCTCGTCTTTTCCATATGCAGTCGCGCGATGGATCGATCGACCACCACAGATGATGATATGCACCATAATCTTGGTCATATAGGTATGTAAGTACATACGAGAAGAAGACGACGGGTTGTCATGCACCCTCCTGAGTAAAGTGGAAGTTTCTGGATTAGTACTAATCAAGCCAGCGACAAAGATTATAAATAAATTAAAAGGTCCGCGAGCGAGGCTGGGGTTTCTGGACATGCGCCGCTTGCATCGCTTCCTTTGTTTTTCAGCATCGTACGTGTGCGTGCGGATGCATCATGTGCAAGGGCTAGATTGTTTAGGTTTGTACCGTCATACCGTGTGTTGACGATGAATTTTCCTTCCCCTACCAATAAGCAGAAGACGTTGCTGTTGTTGGAATCCGCGGTCGGTCCAATCCACACCGTCCAGCTGATGACCTTAGACGTCAGTATATGTGATGTGACACGAGTCCCATTCGTCGTCGATCTCAGGCGCTTCTTTCTTCTTCTTAATGACCAATTCCATGGACGATGATCCACCCATCTCAGGTTAGCCGCCGGCCAAACCCGTTCCATTAATTGAAGCTAGTGTAAGTGTCTGCGTGGTGCCCAGGTCGTTAAGGTCGGTCTCAGTCGACCGTCATAGATCGGAAAACAACATACGTGTGTGTTGGAATGGAACTATGGAAGACCAAGCCTCACACGCCTCCATCGTCCTCACATCCATTTTTTTCTTGCTAATTCCCCGTCGCATGTACAGAAAGGATAAGGCCACGTGCCGTACTATATATCTTAGATACAGTAGTCTGTTTTTCCTTGCTCAGCTAGGCAGAAGATGGTTATCTTCAAGTCGACAGCGACTTGATCTATCCATTCCAGATCGTGAATGACGCCACACCACCCAATGAGATAAACACCGGCCAGGAGGAGTGGATCGTCAAATCCATCGACACTATCGTGCACATCGTCATCCTCCCATTTACTAGGAATAGCAGCGTTGAGTATATTCATCGCCTGATAGGAATCTCATTGCATCTCGATCACCGTTTCATTTTCACCACTATACCAGGTTCATACCACCCATCTCCTTCTGCACGTACGGATTAATGAAACACTAAATTACTGAACACTTCAAGCAGGGCTCCTTTCTGCTGCATCGTTGGATGTAAAAACTTTGGAGGCATGTTCTTCTTCCTTCTTTTTTTTTTTCTTAAGAACTTGTTTGCTAAGATCACCACACGACGATTAAGTCGACGTTATGTTACAGTAGCACCTCTCGGTGTAACCCGTCATAACAAAATGAGGCATTGGTGTTTTTATCTCTGGTTTGCATCTCAATTGCGATTTTACCTCTCGTTTTTTAATTTTGCGATGTTATCTTTGGTTTTTCAAACTGAAGCAAAAACTTATGCTTCAGTTTGAAAAACCAGGAGTAAAATCACAAAGTTGAAAACGAAGGGTAAAATCGCAATTGGCTTCGAAACCAGAGGTAAAAACACCAAATTCCCTATCAAAATACTTAGGGCCCTAATTTTAGAAGACTTTTACGATGGATAATATGAATAAAAATTTATTAGTTCACAAACATATAGTCCATAATCAACGGAATCCTTGAGAGGTGGCATTCGGTTTCATTACTTTGATCATTCGTCTTATTTATAAATATTTATGTAAATAGCTAAATGTATAAGTTAATCTTAAAGTGTTGTTGATGATATATCCAACAATATAAATTTCACGTTAAGTAACTAATTATTTACATATATATTATTTGTCAAAGTTTAACAAAAAACTCAATTGTGTCATACAATTAAAAACGGATGGAGTACATTATACTAATTCAATTTAGACCTTCTCCATACACACAAAAAACTGCTAATATTTTATTCTTTCTAGACACAATCTTGTGAGTTGGACCCGGTTGTGATAGAGAGGGCTACTTAATATTTATATCTTTGTTCTTTTTTTAAAAAATATATGTTTTTAAACAACTTAATGGTAAGCTAAATAGCATAGGCCTAAAGATAAAACAGTAACGAACAAACATACACACATGTTGGACTTGCATCACTTGTCATAAAGCATGCCACACGAGGAACATCACATATTTTAACAATGTAGATAGAGTAGGGTGAATTGTTTTATTGATTCAATAGATGGGATTGCCAGGTGTATGTGCTACTTCTTTACGCACTTTGGAAAATTTACGACGGTGCTATTTTCGATAAAATGTGGTGCTGCCGGCACATTCATTCAGCAGTCGTCATGTAGTATATTGAGAGAAAATCGGAAAAAAAAATTACATGAAATCGGAGACATGTTTAATTATAAAAAGAGCATGCTTCATGAACGACTTCATTTATTTGAACCATCAGATTTGTTTATGAACTTCCATCAGGCAGCGATTTGGCCATTAAATTTTCAATTTATGTGTATGTTGTATACGAAGTAGTAGGCTTTTATTAATTATGTTGGATCACTTTGAGCAACATCAGGCGTGATCGTAGCATAGGAATGAGACGGTGATTCACGGAGGTCGGTGGCGGTGGTCGACGGGAAGCAATGTGGCCGCGTGGCGCTTGCTTAACGGCGGGTCCTTGTTTACGCGTAGCCAGGCGGTTGGAGGTGCGGTTCCATTCCGTTTATTAACTGCCATGGCATGGCCATGCCAACCGCCCGTCCCTGTCTCTCTCTCTTCTTCTTTTTTTCTGACAACTGCCAGAAGAAGATTCTTCGGATCTGTTCCTTCTTACCTTTTTTATGTGTGTGAAAAGACAAGCAGCAGGGCACACGATGGATCTCCACCGCTTGCAGCAACAATTTTGACGAGTGCATATGCAGGCAGGTCTGAGGTCAGCTCGTGGACTCGTCATGCATGCTCGTGGAAGTAGATCGCATTGTACTCTTTTTGTTTTTAAATTTATAATATTATTGATTTTTTTTCGTTACTTTGATCATTCGGTTTATTTATAAATATTTGTATAAATAGCTAAATGTATAAGTTAGTTTTAAATTGTTTTTAATGATAGATCTAAAAATATATATTTTACAATAATCAACTAATTATTTTTATATATAATACTGATCAAAGTTTAACAAAAAAAATTAACGGTGTCATATAATTAAAAACAGAGAGAGAATTTAGTTCTTTTTTTTCTCTGCTTGTGATAAAACCATAAAAAGAAAAAAGAAAGAAAGAAAGAAGATGCACGCGGCAGCCTCGCAAAAAAAAAAAGATGCACGTGGCAGCAAGAAAGTAAGAGAATTAACAATCGATGATAGCGTTGGCCCATATTCAGGAATGACGCTTGTACTCCACCATGTAGCAAGCAAGATTGACCGATGAAGGAAAGTGCTGGAAGAAGTAAAGGTGCTTTGTGTAGATACACAAAGAAATGAATAAACAAAGCAAGGGGTATGTAATGGTCCAATGCCGCCTGCCTGTGAGGCTGTGATAACCTTTCGATTACGGTCCCAAATTCTGGATCACAAATCCTTCCACATAATTCTTCAGATATATAGGGAGAAGAAGAAAAAGGAAGTGAATGAATTGGTTGGTCGTAATAGCTGGCGGATATGGCAAGTGAACGAATTACTAACGGATTGATGACGGAATTGAAGAATATAATGAATTCAAATCATCAAATCTTGTAATTGTTGGAGCCAATTGATTTCTCTATTTATTTTCTACCGACAAAAGAAAATGAGAAGAGATTGTAAAAAAGAAGCGGAAACTAAACGATGATAAGGAATCACGTCCGGAGCAGGGGATGCGGTCCGTACACTTGGACGGCCGAGAGTGCCAGGGCGGGGCTGACGTGGCGACCATCGGCGTGTCTCGGAAAAAAATCAATCTGCTCGGCGAGAGAGAGAGAGAAAGGGTCCCGAATCCTCGCGCGCGCCCGCGGCGGAGGCAGAGGGTGGGTGGGACCCACGCGCCGTTTCCTTCTCTTGCTTCTATATATGCCGCGGCGGTGCGGTTTTTGCCAAAGCGAGAGAAAGAAAAGAAGCACACAAAGAAGAACAAGGCACAGCGCACACACAACTCATCAACTCCCTCCTCTTCCTCCTCCCGCAACTAGTCCTGCCCCAAGGAAGAAGAAGAAGAGGAATTTCAAGATGGTGTCTGCCGTGGTGAGGACCATCCTGGTGACCGGCGGCGCCGGGTACATCGGCAGCCACACGGTGCTGCAACTGCTGCAGCAGGGCTTCCGCGTCGTCGTCATCGACAACCTCGACAACGCATCCCAGGTCGCCCTCATCCGCGTCGCAGAGCTCGCCGGGCACAACGGCGCCAACCTCGTCTTCCACAAGGTGCGTCTGCTTCCTTTATTTTTTTTTCATTTTGATTACTCTAGATTCCAATCACCAACATGAGAGAATTCCTCTTCCTCTGCCTTCCGCAAACGAAAAGAGGTTCCTTTGTTCGGATGGCGGTTACAATGCCCAAGCACAGTACGATTTTGTTGTTCTTTCGGCCTTCATCAATTCGGTTGGGTTGGGTTTGGGTCGTGGACTCCCCTCCTCTTCTCTTCATGGTGGGGGCAGGGCTCGTCGTCTCCAGAAGATTCGAATCTCCGTCCTCCCTGCTCCGCTGGCGCCTGGACGCCTGGTCCTGCTACCGCGGAAAAATTGCATCTTTTTACCCCTTCCCCAAAAAAAGAGAAAAAAAATTGCATCTTTTTTCGGTTACTCGGTAGGCTGGCCGGTAGGTCACACCGTCGCCGTGGTTGTCCCTCTCCGGTAGTCCGGTCCAACGAGGTCGGACGCCATGCCTTGCCTTCCGATATTGACAATTCCATGCGCGCCCGCCACGCGTAGGCGATGGCAACAGGCGTTGCGTTGGGGAAGACGCGTCCGCCCTCTTTGGCTGGCTGGCCGCGTCAAGTCAGGTCAGGCGTGCTCTGGCCAGGCCCCAACTAGCCTGGCCTGCCCTGCCTAACTCGGAATTTGGAAATGAACTAATGATGCGTCATTACCGGCGCGCGCCTAACCGAGAAACCCCCCTCCCTTTCGCCCGCCTGATTTGATCCCATGATTCCGTACTACAAGTGTATCGTTTTCATTAGTAATAATGAAATTCTTAATGTTGCTGCTGCTGCTGCAGGTTGACCTTCGTGACAGGCACGCCCTCGAGGAGATCTTCTCTTCCCACAGGTAACTCTCCTCCTCCTGATCAAGCATCGTACTATCTTGGAATCAAATTGCAAAAAAAAAATATCATAATTTAAGAGCATAGTCGTGCCTGACACTAAATAGTCAGCTGGAGACCTTGCCTATTGATTAACCCTGCCCTTGGCCGGCGGTTTCTGTCATTAATGATTTTTGTACTACTGGTAGACTATCACTACTAGTTTAGTATTAGTCTGAACAAAGAAAGAAAGAAGACTTTTATTAGTTTGTAGGACCATCAAACCTCCCCCTTATGATTTTCAGTGGACCTGACAGCTAAATCTGGTGCTTTGGGGGCGTTTGTATTAGGTGTTGTCAAATGATTGAATTAGTGATTTCTTGCCGCCTATTACTTAAATACTTATTTGAGAGAAAAAACGCGTGTGCAGGTTTGAGGCTGTGATTCACTTTGCCGGGCTCAAGGCTGTTGGCGAGAGCGTGCAGAAGCCCCTGCTCTACTACGACAACAACCTCATCGGCACAATCACCCTGCTCGAGGTCATGGCCGCACATGGATGCAAGAAGGTACTACTCTTCATGTGCATTTCTTCATTTTCTAGACCCGTGTTCCCTTTGCTTTACAACCGAACGAACTCCATTGCTGGTTGGCCTACTTTGCTTGCATTGCATTGCTTTGCTTTGCTGGGTCACAGGATACCAGTGCATCCTCCTAACTGCAGTAGTAGTAGTTAGCAGTAGCAGCCTTGATTCTGGACCAGGTGCTCTGCCCTTTCTCATGTGCCAAGTTGTAAATCGGTGAGGACACGGACCCATGCATGCGTGCGCTCCGTGATAGGCCTGACCTCAACTTGAATGTCATGGTCCCGCCTTTTGCTGGCTGCGTTTCCTTCTAGCTGTTTCTCCTTTCCACTCTCTGTATCGATTGATCCGGGGCTACAAATTTCCATGTTTTCACGGTAGTAGTACTGTCCTCCTGGGGACTGTAATAATCCTTGTTGAGAACAAGCATTTCAGTGCTACCCTATTTCCCAGTTCATTGTGTAGAAACGTTGTGCCTAACTGAAGATGTTTTACAGCTGGTTTTCTCATCATCGGCAACTGTCTATGGTTGGCCCAAGGAAGTGCCATGCACGGAAGAATTCCCCCTGTGCGCCACCAACCCCTATGGCCGAACCAAGGTTCCATTTCTTTCTTTGGATTATGTTAATGTTCCCTGATCAAATAAAAAACACAAACAGAAAACTAATGTCTCTTCTATGGCACCTTGCAGCTTGTCATTGAAGATATCTGCCGCGATGTGCATCGCTCCGACCCTGAATGGAAGATTATTTTGCTAAGGTACTTCAACCCAGTTGGTGCTCATCCAAGTGGATACATTGGCGAAGACCCCTGCGGAATCCCGAACAACCTGATGCCCTATGTTCAGCAAGTTGCTGTTGGGAGGAGGCCTCATCTTACAGTCTATGGAACTGATTACAACACAAAGGATGGAACTGGGGTGAGTAATACACAGACATCTTTTGCATTTCTAGTTATATGAATACCAATCATTATCACTGAAGCAATCACCTGGCAGGTCCGTGATTACATACATGTCGTTGACCTGGCTGATGGCCACATAGCAGCCTTGAGGAAGCTCTATGAAGACTCCGACAAAATAGGTAAAGACCAACTGACAGCTGTCTAAAGCTTGCGGTGCTCTCTTCAGTTCTTTGTTGCTGATTCCTTTGTTGTCATGTAATCTCTCCAGGTTGTGAGGTGTACAATCTGGGAACAGGAAAGGGGACATCCGTCCTGGAAATGGTAGCTGCATTCGAGAAGGCTTCTGGAAAGGTAACTAGTTTTCGGCACTAGTATAAAGTAGCTGGCCTTTAAACTTAGTTATGCTGCTTTCCTGGTGTTTACTAATATTTATATATAATATGAACAGAAAATCCCGCTGGTGTTTGCTGGACGGAGACCTGGCGATGCCGAGATTGTTTATGCTGCAACTGCCAAGGCCGAGAAAGAATTGAAATGGAAGTAAGTGATTGTTGCTTAACCATGAATTATGCTCCCTGCTCTGCTTTGCTGATCGATTCGGCATCCTAACCGAAACATATTTGTTTAATCAACAAACAAACAGGGCCAAGTACGGGGTTGAGGAGATGTGCAGAGACCTGTGGAACTGGGCAAGCAAGAACCCGTATGGGTATGGATCACGCGAGGACAGCAGTAACTGAGATCCAAAGGAATAGCAGCAAAAACCAACCTAGTAATAACTCCGACACATATATAGTCAGTCACCCATTATTATTGGAGGAGAAGAAACGGAGAGAGTACTCCTGGGCCTCATTGTATAGAGGGAGGTAGTAAGGGGTTCCAGATTATTAATTATTAATTAGTGGCCTTGCCTTAGTTCTGCCTAATCTCCATGGTTTGTACGTAGAAATAAGCCCCATGCATGTGATATTTTGCCTTGCCTGCCGTGGAAATAACAGTATATGTACCTACGATGTTTCTTTTTGTCTTGGATCTGTCTATGATTCTAGAGCTATATGTGATGATGAGGATGATGGCCTCCATGTCAGTGCCCCACACAAAATTATGTACAGTGTTTTTTTCCTTTTCTTGGCGATTTTATTACAGTACAGTACCACTTAATTAGTTTCTGGTGGCTAGTAGCTTAACTGGTGGAAGACTCTGGATGGTCCAGGCAAGAACTTCAACAAGAAACAAAGATAAATTGTCAGCTGCCGAGGTAATGATTCTCCAAACAAACAAACCGAAGCAGGCGCTTCTGGAGCTTTCCGGGCAGCTCCGGAATCTGCGCAGCGCAGTGGATGTGCAAGTTCATGGTCATCTCTCTTTTTTGTTTGTTTGAGGGAAAGTTCATGGTCATCTCTCTAATTGGCCGAAACAATCGGTAACAAGGCCTACTATCAGAAAAGATATGTGGGCCGGCGTCTAGTAGTTTGTGACCGGCCCACTCTTTTCTTCAGACCCTATGGTTGCAAAATCCTTTTCTGAAAGAACGTATTTGGGGCTAGGGATAGAAAGTGGATACGGATAATCCGTATTATTTGATATCCATATCCGATAAAATGCAAATATGGTACGAAATTCGCTATTCGATTAATATTTTTACGCTATTCGAATTCGATTAGAAAATATGGATGTGGATATGGTTTGAGGTTTTAACATCAGATATTCGACATATCCGTATTTGTATTCGTATCCGCCACTATATTATAAGTATACCCATATATTATATCAAAAATATTATAAATTTGATTGAATTTAATAGTGAACTAGTGTAGACCATGTAATATAATGCTATTAAAGATACTTTAGAGGGAAAAGGTGTAGTAGTTGTCTTAACAACATAGAAAGTTAGATGTATCCGTATCCGTCCGAATTATGGTGACATTCGCTTTTGTATTCGCATTCGTTTAATATTCAATCCGTATTCGTATTCGAAAACATTCATATTCGTATCCATATTCGTTTATAAAATATGGATATGGATGTGAAAAGGCACTATCCGGTCCGTATTCGATCCGTTTCCACCCCTATTTGGGGCTACTTATGTAATCAAAAGATAGCAGCAACCGCCAGAATTAATCTGCTGGTAACATATATTCGATACTGTACGTACGTACGTACATAACAAAATCGAGAGTTCGAGACTGCATGATACATTGATACATGGTCCAGATGATCAACAACTGATGGGATAAATGAAGAGAAGAAATTAACAAATGTGCTGGTGCTACCGTAACGTACGTAGGGAGAGACGATGGGATGCATGCATCGCAGCAGGGTAGATCACATGCTAACAATAATTAGAGAAAGAATGATGATCAGGTGAGCGGCACCTCGCCCTTCCAGTTCCCCGGCGGGTCGTAGGAGCAGGTGATGAAGACCTTTCCGATGAGGCACTCGGCCCGCCCACAGCCCACAAACTCGGTGTCGTTCCAGACGAGCTGCGTGAAGTGGCCGCACACGGAGCCTGGGTGGCACGCCTGCGCCCGCCAGTCGAAGTAGGAGCCCTCGCCGGCCCACTTCTCGACGGCGTCCCCGGCCCGCCAGTCCGTGCCGCTGCCCACGAAGACGTTCTCGCCGTAGGGCGACGCCGGCGAGTGCATCATCACGCAGTCGAACCGCCGCATCGACGACCACCGCCGCGCGTACCGGGCCAGCTTGTTGCTCCACCGCAGCGGCGGCACGCCGTACTTGGCCCGCACGCGGTTGTGGGCCTCCAGGAACTCGTGGGCCACGCCCGGCCCGTCCGCCGTCGCCGCGTGGTGCTGCGGCTGCGGGTCCAGGCCCGGGATCGTCGGGATCAGATCCTCGAAGGAGTTGAACGACTTGCCGGCAGCGGCGGCGGCGCCGCCGGCGACCAGCACGGCCAGCAGGAGGAGGAGCGGGGTGGGGCCCTCCATGCCCTCCAATCCGATCCTCACGGCCTGGTACGATTACCCTTGATATACGTATTCCTATATATAGTAGATTAAGCAACAAGCTCTGTGTTTGTTTCTGCCTCGCCGGAGTTGTTGTTCGCCGGAGCTAGCTGCAGATTACCACGCTTCGTTGGTTTACTTTGGGACCCAATGCAATCCTCCATGCATGATGACCTCGCTCGCTCCGTCTGCGTTTTCTAATTCGGGAGTCCATGCCATTAACTAAAATTATGCATGCATGGAAGAATATCATCCATGCCACACGTAAAGAGCGCGCTTGCTTAACTAAATTTAATCATCACTTGCTAATTGGGCCCGCGAAACCAGGTGAGGTCGTCGATGACCACAGTACCATGCATGCTAATTTGACCCTTCTGAATTTGCGTTGGCCAGTAGTGCAAATTGACATGTCGTGAGTTGGTGACCCCCCTCCAGGAATGCACATGGATGCTTGTACTACCAGCACCGTAGTAGACAGAAGCAGCTAGCTGCGGCTCCCACTAAAAAACTAACTGACCAAAAACTGACATGCATAATTCACCTAGCTATATATAGCTTGGTACCGATCCATGCTCATGTGGTGCTCTTACGTGTCGAGTAGAGATGGATGGTGGTTGAGATAACGTCCTTTCCCAACTTACTGCTTCACATGCACGATGCTAGGCCTTCTTCTTCTAGTCAAGCAGATATAAGTACGTACGAGTACTACGCCAAAATCGGGAAATCAAGCGATTCATATGTAGTGCAACTATCTAGACGTACAGTGGACTCTTTATCTTACTACACACTCGCGTCAGTCCATCACACTGCAGTGCACTATGGCATTTTGCATGCTAGCACAAGAGTAGCAAATTCAACTCGGATCCCGCTGGCTACGTGTTGAAACCAAAACGGTTGCCTCTCTTATCTATCTTCTCGTGGTGCCAAGGCCTCTGCATGCTGTCCTCGTGTCTTGCATGTACACTTTTTTTTTTTTTTTTGAGAACAATGTCTTGCATGTACACGACTATATATGCATGTTACTACGCGCGACTATCCGATCATCCTATTCCTCGATCGATGTCAAAAGAAAATCACACCTCCATCGTTGTTTAATTCTTGTTTCGGTAGCAGTGAGTGAATTGATGATGAGACTTACTCCAATGGTTAAATTCATTGTATTGGTAGCAAGGTGGCCAAAGAACATGCATGGGGACAAATGCAGCAGAAAAAATTAGATAAAAAACACGAGAAAGCTATCTAGCGCGTGCGAAATCTCGGAAGCGGCCAAAGAACCCACCATGCGGCGGCCCTCCATCACCACCGTGCTGTGATATCATCACTTTCATCAGGTCAGGTCCGTTCTTGTCCTACATGGCGGGCCAGCTCCTCCACCACCACCGCAAGCGGTCAAAAGCAGCTACAGCCTCCCTTCATCTTTCTTTCAGCAAGTATATATGTTCTTCTTTTATTTAAGTTCATTCCATGTATGTTCTTTCTGATAAAAAAATTCTCAACATTTGTGATTAAGAGTTGGGGCCCTTGCTTGGATTATACAAAGCTTCGATCTGGAATGCAGATTTTGGGTCTGTTACTTCATTTTAAATGCTTTTGGTGGTTTGAAGAGGGATGTTTCTTCTCATTTTTTATTTAACTCAATTACGTATAGTATTTAAAAATAAAATCCCAGCACTTAATTTTCGTGATCTGGCCTCTTTAGTTAGGCCAAGGCACATGTTCATGAGTGACAATCATAATTATAGGCTACCAAAGTTCTTAGATACATCGCCTAATTTTATTATAATGTTTTTTTTTTTTTGCTAAATTTTGTGAAGGTTGGATGACCAAGTTTCCTTTATAAAGTGTGGCAATGCTATACCGCTGAAGCAAA
This sequence comes from Eragrostis curvula, assembly GCA_007726485.1. Lineage (NCBI taxonomy): Eukaryota > Viridiplantae > Streptophyta > Magnoliopsida > Poales > Poaceae > Eragrostis > Eragrostis curvula. The sequence continues at coordinate 328,290 of RWGY01000774.1, forward strand.
AATATGCGGTATAATTATTTACTAATAAAAATATGTCCTTAACATATATATGCATTCTTCACTATTTGTTTAAATTTGGCGTATTCATTCTTCACTATTTGTTCTAATATGCATCGTTATTGTCTATAGAATCAACCATATACTAGATAGTTGGATGTTTTCATTTATTGCACAAACATGGAAACATACTTTTTTTTTTTTTGAAAATTAGTACTCCAACATGTGAAAGTTTGATAATTTCTACGCCCTTATTTTTACGTGTCATTCTAGGTTTGGGCACACGAGTTAAGGAGAAATGAAAAAGAGAACGCGCTGCAAACGAAGAGAGAGAGAGAGATGCATTAAGAAGCGAGAATGACACCTAACATGGAAAAACTGTGGGTTTCTAGACTGACACTTAAGTAGAACAGAGAGAGTAGTTCTTAAGCATGCTACCTCTATCATTACGACTCATTTATCTTTCCTGGTTGTTGATCCATGGTCACGGTTCGTCGAGCATCCAATTCGATAGAAGGATCGATGTTTTGCTTTCTTTTGACTAATTTCTAGAAAGAGCCTCAAATAAGTAGACATAAGGTTTAGCGAGCTCAAACAACATGACAGCTCGAACATATGCAGCTTATTACGTTGACAAACACGTGACGCATCCAGCATCATCTCCTAATCTTTCTCTCTTTTCGCAAAAATCGTATACTAATCTTAATAACATGTGACCAGTACAACTGTACAGAGAAGTGCGCAGTCAGATCGATCGCTTGTGCACTTTTGCTCCTCCCTTTCATCAGCTGCTTTCTAGCTGCGCTCTTTTTCTTCTCTTCCTCCATGTCCTGCTTTTAGTAGTGAATCTGAGTTCTGCATCGCTTAATGTCAACGTCGACGAGTCACGACACGTGTTCAAATTGAATGCAACAAAACGAAACGCTGCTTCTGATTTGACATACGTGAGATATATGCCACGAGTAGTGATGGAGTCGAGTAGAAAAGCGCAAAAAAAAAAAAAAAGCATCATGCAATACACGGCTCTACAGCTAGCTAACCATGGGAAGCAGCTAGCCGGTGAAGTAGCAGCTGTAAAGCGACGACGAGGTGATAGAGAGAGATGCAGATGCTTGCATTGCTTCGGGGAAGGGAAGGGAAGGAACTCTCGTCTTAACTGTTTCTCATGCCTTCACCATGTCCTCTTCAATCAAGAGACAAATACCGTCGATTGAGCTGGCCTCACAAATTAACGACAGGGATGGATCCATGGAGAGAAGTGCCCTGCTTTTCTTCGCTTTTCTTCTTTCAATTCCATCGTGGACCACCATTAACCTTAGCTACGCGACGGATCGGATTCATCGCAACAGATGAGAACAAAACATGGTTTTCCTCGGTTGACAGCATCGAATTATTATTGACGATGCAACGCACCAGGACATTAGGGTCAACGCACAACACAAACCAGCACTAGTGTTTGCGATCGATCTTACAGCAGGCAAGCGAGCTAGCTGGCTGAGAGAATCTATCTATGCTGCTATGCTCCTCACACACCATAAGATAGTACTAGTAGTAACTAGATTACTCTTGTATTTTGACAACGACATGTTGCTCTCTGTTTATTTACTGCTCCAATAAGGCAATAAGTAGTGGTGGCAATAGCAGGGTAGGGTACAGTACGATTGCGTGCGATCAACGACGTTTTGATGGATACGACGATAAGGAACCTAGCTATGTAGCGTAACTAAGAAATCCATCAAGATCGAGGTATGCATGCATGCACCCAGTACGAACCCATGCTTTATCTCTTTATGTATGATAAGCAAACGTGTGCATGCACCTCATGTTACAAATACTTCGAGCTGTGAAATACTACAAGCAACTACGAGTAGTTAGGACGACCTGGCACATCCACTCCCTAATTAGTACTTGTTTGTTCTTATTTGTTCATTAGAATTGAAAGGTGAACGAACATGGGATGACCTACGATTTCACTAAGGCCTCTCATACCAAAAGAAGGAAAAGGTCAGTTCATCAAGTGGCCGGTTAGTGTGTTATGCAAACAATGCAAGTAGCTGTCGATCTGCTAGTGATGCACGGTTCTCTATCGGTCTAGAGTAGTATGGCAAGCTAGCTAGGCACATCACATCCACAGTGCTGGTAGCCAACAAAAAAAACAGAGGAAAGAGACTGGTGATGAGAAAACTCAACCCTTGCCGGTGAAGAAAGATCGAAAACTTCTCTCTCTTAATATGTGCGGACCTTTTTTGGCCTCCACAAAAAAGGTCTGGAACCACAACACAAAAAGGGTGTCTCTGGCTCTCCACTAATAGGAAACTGGGTGCATCTTTTCTATCTTTCTTTATCTCTTCTATTCATAGCACATATATGCAGCGCAACAACTTGTTGCTTGTGTAGCAATATGGCTTAATTTGGTGGGCTAGATACTTCCCTGCGTGATGCATGCATGGTGCAAATTTCAAGTGGGAACATCAACTCACAAGTTAAAGAGATGCAACCACTTCCACTCCTGATTATTTAATTGAGGATGGAATACTAGCTACTCCTACTAGCTATATCATCGGAAGCTGGTTAAACTTGGCTAATCTGACACCCCATTCCGAAAACAGCAAAGTGCCTGATGCAATCTGCTCCTCCACTAGTAGTGAGGCCATATGCTTAAGCACTAGTCACGATTTCATTATATTTTCAGTTGTCACTAAATACAAGTCACTCTATTTGGCGTCAGAGGAAGTGGTTAGGCACATGTATATTTGTTTAAATCCCAAATAGAACGACATGTGTGGGCCCATTGAGTATGACCTGGCATCAACAGCGTCAGGTATAAGTATGAAAAGGAGGCCATCAATCGATGACAAATTCATTGACAAGTTGGGAGTGAGACAAGCACATGTCGACTGGTCCTTTTTTGTGCAGAAATGAATGAATGATAGATGTGAGGCGATGAGAAATTCCCACTAGTTCGCTAGAGTTTGGAGCTGTGAGTGCCCACCATAGATTCCCACTCACTCCGCCCTGAAGCTAGCCCGTTTGATCCCTCCATCTCTCCTTCATTCGCTTCCTTCCAAGAAGGAGAATCCAGCCTCCTTCTCCAAGTTGCATCGCCATCTCCGAGCACACAATCATGAGCAAGTGATAGATCGAGTGGGTTCTTCGTCTCAAGCGAGCTACTCATCGATCAGTACTGAGTTGCTAATAATGACCCAACTTTATTTTACTAATAAAGGAGGAGCTTGTTGCTCGCCCCATTTAGCAAGGGAAAGCAAATATAATTGTTAATAATAATGCCAATTTTAGTGTTTCTTTCCTCCTGGCCATATATAAGAGGATGGAAAGGCATGCAACAGTTTATTGGCTCCTTTTCTTTGTTGGAGAATCTCCACAATCTGTAACGAGTGATGTGAAGAGAGGATATTCCGATTTCCATGCTCGTGAACTCCCAAACCTTCTAATAACGCAATCAGCTTTTCTCTGAACATGTATTGTACTTCGTGTCTGTCTCTCGTGCATCTATCCCCTATATATTCGCCTTTTGCAAGACAAACTATGTTGCAAAACTAACTGAACAATGGATGGATGTGCCTTTCAAGATTCAGCCGACCTGGCGGGTATAGGAGAACCAGGTGTGTCGGCCGCCGTTAGAAGAGAGATTCGATATGTGGTTGAGATCGCAAACCGTATTCAGGCCAGTTCGTTTACTAAAATGCTGGATTCTTTTGCTTGCTCATGATGATTCTTGTTGAGAATTATGCCATATATTCACACACCAATATATATATATAATATCTTGTTGATAATTCTTGCTCGTGATGATTCTTGTTGAGTATCATTTCAACGTAAGCGGACAAAGAGCTTTAATTTAAAAATGTTGGTTGAATTGAAGAGGAGAATTTTCAAATGGGGTAATTAAGCTGTTCACCACAACATGAACATCGGCTAGCTCAGTGTGGACAACTATAACGAGCAATGCAGGTCGTTGGTTGCCAATCATGCCCTATTTTAATATATCTCTTGTCACTTCAGCCACTCTGACATTTTGGCCAACAAAATGATGATTGTCGTCTTAGATACATACAAAGTACTCTGAAAAAGAGCTGCCGGTAGCCAGATATCTGATGACCAGGTCGTGTAACATGCATCATCTAGTGATAGTGCAAGCTACAGCAAATTGATACATATTGCATACCTTTTTTCTCTCTCGATCCCTTGTAATTTTTCAAGTGTTGAATTGCTTACTGCTGCACTCGATCGTAAGCTGGATAAAGAATTCGGGATCAAAGTTTGTCCATAAAGAAAAACCACTAACAGTTCACCTGACCACTTGATGTAGCGTCTGTTGCTGATACTGCTAGTGACACTCCGTTATATGTATACCTGTGATTAGCAAAGCATAGCTGCTCGTGGTTTACCTTTTGCTGGTTACTGTCTTATTGAGAGGAAAGGAAGGAAGGACGCATCTAGGTAGACCAGCTGCTTATAAAAAGGAGAAAAAACAAGACGTAGTAGAAGATAATGATCGCGACGTTGATTAGTGAAAACTGCTCTAAATAACTTGAGAGTGCAAGGGTGATTGCTTCAGTAGAATAGAATTTATAAAAAAAGAAAAAATATCATGGGTGTCAGCATCGGTTCATGACGGCTCAGTCTTGCATCCCCATCATCAGCACTGAAAGGTCGTCCCCTGCAATTTCATTTCACTGACTGTCATTAACAAGTGGTCAGGAAATGAAGGGGGGAAATGGAATTTACTGATGGACTCGCGATCTAACTAACGAGCTCCGGCGAGCGGAGCATCAGCGTCGGCGTCGCATGATTGATTGGGTTTGCAGCCGCGCAAACATCCAAGATGACCGGACACCGGAGCTATCTAGCTGCTTTGTACTGGCTCTTCCTGACGCAGCTGCTACTGATTTCTGCCTCAATTAGCTTTGAACAGAGAGGCCGTGCATACGTGTTTTAGAAAAGACAAATGATGCTGTTGTTGGCAACATGGTATGTTGTGCCAAATGGAGTATAGTGTGATCCCTTTTGATGGCTGTGCACTTCCTGTGCTGCTGCTAGCTGGAGTGGTTCTACTTCTCGACAGCACCTGCTGCTGTTCACTGTTGCTATTTTGGACTACGTAGATCAGTAGAGAATATGCTGTAATATATATGGGCGTGTTCGTTTTATGGAGGTCTAAAATTTAGAGGGGTCTAAATAAAAGAATCTTATTATTTAAGAGTATTAAATAAAATTTAATTACAAAACTAACTGCAGGACCCCTAGTCTAATTCGCAAGACGAATCTAACGAGGGTAAGTAAGCCGTGGTTAGACGATGATTACTGTAGCATGACGGTAGCAAAACATAGATTAATTAGACTTATTAGATTCGTCTCGTAAAGATGTACCTATCTGTAAAAATATTTTGTCATTAGACTTTATTTAGTATTAGATTCTCTTTGTTTAAAGGTTTCTAAAATTTAGCGCTAAAAGAAACGAACAGGGCCATACTCCTACTTGAAGACGTACTGCTGAGTGCTGAACTGCTGACTGCCTCATGGTAAGTTTGTAATTAGTTAGTGAGAGGCAGTATTAACAGCTAGTAAAATTCAGTTATTTGTACAATTGTACAACTACTCCTCCTATGCATGCATATTCTTAGTAGACACGGTTGAATTAAAATTATGATTTTACAGCGCATAGTGAGGTGAGATGAGGAAGAGGACGACGAGGGTGAGGGCAATGGTGGTCATGAGACTGGTGAGGAGAGAGACACACAGAGGAAGGGAGTCGGCCTTGGCGTGGCATGGCATGTCTTGCATCAGCAACGCCAGCCCAACTTTTTGATTCACTTTGGGTGCTTGCTAGCAGCATGCAGTTGCAGTGAGTTACTGTCTGCGGGCCCCGCGACCACGACAGCTGGGCCCCACCACGCTTTTGTCCTGTTCCGACCGAGCCTTTCTTCTTCAGCGTGTTCTCTGCTCTCCAAAGCAGGGGAGAAGGGGAAGGAAGAAGGAAGGCCCAGCCTATAAAGCGGCCATAAACCCCACCACCGAGCGGAGGTCGCCTCCCCCATTCCTCCTCCATCATTCATCCATCCATCCATCGATCGGTCGAGTGGCATGTTCCTCTGCAGCAGAGTGGGGCGACCTACCTAGCAAGCTAGTGCGCGCGCAACAAGGCAAGCTACTCTTTTTACTCGAAGCAGCAGCAGCGGTGGTGGTGGTAAAAGAGAGGACGCCAACAAACAAACCAGCCGCAGGACAAAGAAGAAGAAGAAGAAGATGTACGCCGACGCCAGGTTCGGCTTCGCCGCCGCCTACTCCCCCTCCCCGGCGGCGCTCTCCTCGTCATCGCAGCCCTTCGACTTCTCCTACTTCTCCTCCTCCGGGCCCACCGCGCCTGCTCTGCACCAGGACGCCTGCATCCCCATCCCCATGGACGACGCCTACGCCACCATGCCGCTCATCGCCGACGCGTCGGAGATCGCCGGCGCCCACCTGGTGAGCCCGCCGATCCAGCGCTTCTTGCTTGCATGGCCCCTGTCCTGTCCGGTTCCTCTGATTTCATTATTTTTTCTGATCCCTGTTTAGTATCGCAATTTGGAAAGCATTCGAGGTGGAATTTCTGTTGATTTTACTGTTTATGTGCGCCGCCGCCGTCTCCCCCCACTCGAAAGGGAAAAAAATAAAATGGATGTCGCTTTCTTTTCTTTTTTTTTTACTGGTTTTTTCCGCCCCCACTTTGATATAGATAGCTTGTCGGGGCGAATCAAATAGTAATACTATATGTGTATATGTCAACTAGAACCAACCATTAAACTATAGATTATTATTACTTCCTTTCTTCTTTCACCACACAAACACTGCACATGTGAATTTCCCCCCTTTTAGCACCTCTTGTCTTCTTCTTCCTACTGTTTACCATCATCACAAGTTTTAACAGTTTTGTTTTTCACACAAACTCAACATGATTTCTGCTGTCCTGACAATCATGCTCTTTTTGTCTCTTTCATTTCAAATGATTCACACGGGCGAATCCACAATTCTGAATAAGAATCGGTCATGTTTGTCTGCAACTTTTATGTTCCTTTCCTACTCTTCTGAATCTTGTCATTCACATCTTTCTAGTCACATACACAAAGGCCACAGGGGTCTGAGATATTTAGTGCCCTTTGCTGCTAAGGATGTAGATACATAGCCAAGGGATGAAATTAGGTTCAATCTTAAGTTTTTGGCCAGGATTTCTTATGCCATTTCTGCTTCGATGCTGGTCACAAGTATATGCCCTGGGAGCATGATAGGGACGTGTAAGTTGACATGTGCATGGACAGAACGCTTAGCTAGCTTTTACACGTCTACTCCTCAAAACAGTTGTCTATAACTTCACACTGCTGACCTTGAGACCAATGTTTTATATACTGAATTGCGCAGTCCGCTGCTCAACAATGAATACAAACAAAGCATTGGCAGTGCTGATCAATTGTTCCTACCAAAACATATATTTTTTATGGCTGGCTTCCAAATACCACCAGTTTAGCGAAAAATTGTCAATGCTTCCTTTGGCCCTACTACCATATTGATTAGACAAATTATACTGCCAGATTCTTTACAAAGTTAGCTGGTTAGAAACTCTGATATTTCTATGTGATATTTAGTCGATTGGAGATTATTCTCATCCCTATTTCATTGAACAGGGAAACATGGTACAACCATCGTTGGTGTCAGAATATGACCTTGGAGGGGAAGGGGACCTGTTCAAAGCTCCAGAACCCATCATCAACGAACATTTGCTTAGCCTTGATCCAGTTGCAGCTGCCATTTCCATGATGTCTGGTGGTGAAACTGCAATGGATGAAACTCTCAAAGCTGCTGACATTGGCACCATTCAAAATGATCCACTTCTAAGTGAAGTGTTATATGAGTGCGAGAAGGAACTCATGGAGAAGTCTGCAATCGAAGAAACAATTTCAGAACTGCTGGATGTTAAGATTCCCATGCTGCAAGTTGAAGAAATGCCAAGGCAAGTTGAAGAAGCTCTTTTACAGGTTGAACTCTCGACCATGGAGAAAGAGAAATCATCCATTCCTGAATGTTCACTCCAGAAAAGTGTCAGTTCTGGGTGCCTCAACTCAGCAGATTGGATCAATGGACCTGTCAGGCCAAACTTTCTAGACTTTCAGGGACTCGACTTTGAAACAGCATTTGGGATGAGGAGAGCTTACAGTGAAGGAGACATTCAGGTTTGACAAACGCCTCCTTTTTTTCTTTAATATGCACGTAAGGATCTTTTGTAACAGTTTAAGAAACAAGAAATTATTATTAGGGAAACAAAGCACTGACGGCATAAATCTTTATTTAAAACTGTGGAAGAAATGAATCATCGAGATTTAGAAACCAAAATAACAAGCATTGCCTTTACCTTGCATTGGGCATGCTTACAGCAATATTTTGCTTAAAGTCTGTCAAAAAGTTATGACACCGATTTCACACGACTGTTTCTGCCCAAAGATACCTTTTTTCCCTTAATGATCTGGTTATTACTTAAGCTGATCCAAGACATACCTATTGCGCACTGCATTCTGTTTTATTTCAAGCTACTTTTGCGTGTAAACTATTAGTTGCTAGATTTTGGCTACATCACTTCAGTCCGTCAGCTGCCCTCATTCAATGATCAAGGAATGTGCAAATAGAAAATTCGTTGAATGCTTTGGTAAATTACATGCCACAAAGGAGAATTTTTTCCTTGGTACATGTATATCAAACTTGTGAAATATGAAAACTTAGCGTTTCAGTACCTATAAATGAAGGAACAGAGCAAATTTCGCAGACTCTTTTTTAGTTCAGTGATTGCTCTTACAACGTTAACTTTTGACAGAATCTTGGAGCCAACACCCCTCGTCCAGCAAATGCAGCAAGTGTTCAAACATCTTGTGAGAGGCTTGTGACCATCAGTGACCTGAAGTCCGAAGAAAGAAAACAAAAGCTTTCGAGGTACAGAAAGAAGAAGATCAAGCGAAACTTCGGCAGAAAGATCAAGGTACAAACCCCATTTCTCAGTTCTTCCTGAACGAACGATAGGAGTTTCCGGGCTTTAGCATTCTGATTACAGGATAACTGACAGAATGTTTTGCTTTGCAGTATGCTTGTAGAAAAGCCCTGGCAGACAGTCAGCCAAGAGTGCGAGGGAGATTTGCAAAGATTGAAGAATCCGACCTGCTCAAGCCAAAGTAGATGGCAAGGTGGCGAAGCTTTAAGGAATCGGCTCAAGAGCTTGATGGAGCTTGAGCTTCTAGAAGCTTCTGAAGATCAAGGTGGGCGCACCTTTCGGGACCAAGGTGAAGCGGCACTGTGTGCCCGTCGGAATTAGTTTTGAATCTCCTCTCTCCGGGCTGCATTCTATTTTCCCTGTGTAATAATATCCTTCGCCGCAAGGGAGTGAAGAGCCGAAGTCTCATGTACAAAGGCTTGAAGACGACAATAAAATTCCGCTCCCCTCTTGCATGACATTAATCTTAATCTAACTGTTAGCAGCATTGCACTCTTCTGGTGATCTTTGATGCCTCTGGGCCATGAAACTGTCAGGATGGATTTGTTACCACGGTCCAGGCTAAGAATTTTCTAACCATCATGAGGAAAAGTAAATCTGACCACAAACCGACAGGACGTATAGAAAGAGGCAGGGAGTTATGATCCCGACTCTTCGCTAATCATAGCACCAGAAGCACATATTGTAGCTAGTCGTACATAAATGAACGAAAAAAGGAGAGACAACCAGCCATCATGATCGAATAGAATTGAAGAATAGATCCAAAGAAACATCTGCATCACCATCTTGGGCTGGATTGCATGACTGAAAGTGATGTTTTGATTGTAACAGCACGATTACTCAGTGCACGTTCTATATTTCAAGGTGCATTCCTCTGCCTTATTGCACCCGGTAGTCATAATCCAATTCAAAAGTGAAAGGACACTGCTTTATTACATCATGCCTTGGTCCACCGGCGATTATGGAAAGGGAGAGGAAAGGAAAAAAACAAATTTATTCACCCCGTAGATCCATTTCTCTGCGTTGCTGGTGTAAGAGACCAGCTTCCTTGGGCTCAACCAGAGAGCAATCTCATCCTTGGCTGTCTCTGGGCCATCGCTTCCATGAATGATGTTTCTGACGTTCAAATGACGCAGCGTTAGTACAAAGGCATCATAAGTTCTAGTACGCATGGGGATACCAAAGAAATGCAGAACTAGATCATTCCATAATTGTTGACAGGAAAGAAAAATGACAATTGTGTGAAATATGTAGCAAATCAAATCATATTTCCAACTTTCCAATCTACAATGAGAAGCGAAGAAAACAGCAATATTGATGAATGCCATGGCATGGGGTGCTACTTAGATGAAGCATACCTTCCGACGACAACGGCAAGATCACCCCTGATGGTTCCTGGCTCAGATTTTGAAGGGTCTGTAGCCCCAATCAATTTTCTACCGTACTTGATAACACCTTCTCCTTCCCAAACCTACATACACATGCAAACAACTTATATATTATTCACTGTTGATGCAGGCACAATTTCTGCAGATAAAGGGATCGCTTACCATGGCAAGTACAGGGCCAGAGCTAAGGAAGTCGCACAATCCATGAAGAAAGGTCTTTCTTTGAGATCATGGTAGTGCTTCTCAGCGAATTCCTTGGATGGAACAATCAGCTTGATGGCAAAAAGCTGTATCCTTTTCTCTCAAATCGGGACACGATCTCAGAAATCTGTGAAAAGAGGATTACCGTTACCATTGTTATAAGAGAAACGAGATGCATCGTAGTCCTATAGGAAACAACTTACAATGCACAAAGACAAAAGACAGAACTAAACAGAGAAAACATGTGATGGGCCGAGTAACAGAAATGTCGGCCTGCCTATAACTTGATATGTTCCATCATACTTTAGTTTGATGTACATGGCATTGCAATGGGCCAAGGGCACCCAACCGCCAGTACCATCAAGGCAAGGGCCCAAGACAGAAATTTATATTTAATATAAGAGCCTGCTGGTAGGGGTGGATTGCTCTAGGAAGTTGTTCATATCTCCTAATTAAATCTTAGGGATTTGGTACAAAACCTCCTTTCCGAACCAGGCGTAAGGCTATATGTTTTTCCTATGTGCATCCATATGGTATCCAGTCATCTAGTTGTTAATGAGAAGCTCGAGATAGATCACGAGGTCGGGCTCTTGCAAAAAATAAACTATGTCAAGATGACGATGTACTTGTGTGTGTCGAGATCAGCAATTGATAAACAGGTGGAGTGCAGATTACTAAAATGGTCAAGGAACAGAGCACAATGCCAAAAAGTGTGAGATCGTACCAATTGTGGAAGCAAACGACAAATAGGGGTTATTATTAATAATTAGGATCCAAAATTGCATCTGAAGGAAGTACGCAATACTGACCAGGCCTCTTTGGACGCCGTCAGGCTTGATGGCGATAAAGGTGCGCTCCATCTGGAATTGTAACAGGAGGCGAGCGTAAGTAAGGATGACAAGCAGAATTACCCAATCAACAATGTTTTACAAGGTGGACCACACCACAGCACATGAGATATCAGAGGCAATCAAATCAAAGGATGAAAAGTTATAGGACAGTACCTCAGCAGCGTGAGCCTCCTGGTCCTGGAGCATGTAAACTGCGGAAGGATGGACAAAACAATATTTCGTGAGTACTCTAGTGAGACTGTGAGTGAGACAAGGGAACACAACCGATCCCATCATATCGGATCGGATCCAATCGGATCGACCGAGAGGTACTGACCGGCCGCGGGGATGGCGGCAATGGTGGGGAGCCATCCGGAGGCGTGGTGGGATCCGCCGGCCTTGTGGTAGGAGTAGGCGGTGGGGAGGGTCTTCCTTCCGAGGTTAGTGAGCGCGGCGAGCACGGCGGTCCGGCCCTCTGCAGGAACAAAATCGTATCTTTCATTTCAATTCTTCCAGGTTGAAAGAAAGGATGAATCCGTCGAGGAATGGATGGATCTTGTGCATCTGAAAACAAGAAAAGAAAGAGAATTTACCGGCGGCGACGAGGGCCTGTGGCGGAGGAGGAGGAGAGGAGGGACCTTGCGGCCTTGGACGCCGCCTGGAAGAGCTTGGAGGCTCATCGTCGCCTTTGCTTTCGAAGGAGGAGGAGGCTAGGCTGCAACCGCAATGGAAGAAGAGAGGGCGGATGCGGCGGCGGACGGTGCTTGATGGGGAGAAAGGAGCCTCGCCTCCCTCCATGCGTCCACCGCTAATTAATACTGGAGTGTAGGACGCTGTTGGTCTTAGGTCAGGTCCCCGTGGCTCCATCACCGCCGATGGACAACAGATCATCGGCAGCATTGCTTGCAGATTTGGCCATCTTTGGAGGAGGTGTCGGTGCACGTGGTCTCGTTTCGTTGCCTCCCTACTGTCGTGCGTGCCATGGGAATCACTCCCTCGCTGCAGGTTGTTGGCTGATTCACATCACACACACAAAACAGCAGGCCGGTCAGAGTCTAGATCCCATCTTCTCGCACCGCTCCTCCTCTAGTTTAATTACATTCACATGCATCTTCACTGACATCAGGCCTTAATTTACACTCTGCTACGCCTGATCTGTCTAACGGGATTGTTCCTCCAAATCTCGCTGGAAAGGAACAAGGAACCCAACAATTAACAACGCACGCATCGCATCCATGAGACCTCTCCCCACAAACACAATAGGTCCCTTTGGATTACGGGATTTTTTTCTATTTCTGCGTTTTTCTGTGAACAGTCAACTGATTGTTGTGAAATTTCTGTACAATTCTGTAAAAATCCTGCGTTCCAAAGGGACTAAGCAGGCAAAGTATCATTCCATCCCTCCGTTCCTTTACCAGATCGACCCCAAAAGGTACTCATATATCTATGTGGATTCCAAAAGAAAGAAGGAAAGTAAAGAATGGACAACAAGCATGGCATCTGATTCTCAAAGTGAACAAGAATCCACGAACGGAGGAGACGAAGCTCCCGACATCCTTGTCTATGATACAAATTCCGGTGTGCAGTCCAAGTTCGTGATGGCAGATGTAATTTGCTTGGTCTCTTCAGCTTTTATGTGCAATCCCTTGATGTAGTTAGCATATGATGTTGGATGTTACATGTTCTGATTATGTTCGATTGTGCATTGACGTTGATGGCTTTCTTCATTGCATGAATTACTCTGAGATTTTCTTCGTTTTGAGAGGATGCCAAGATGGACAAACAGATGAAAAGTGCTCTATATTTCTTTTTCTTTTTTCCTCTTGGAAAATATATCAGTGCCAGTTCTACATCCGACAGTGATAGAGCTCCACCATCTGTGCCACGACGATCGTGGGGCTTTTGGGAGCCACCACTCTCGGGGGCACCTTTTGTGGTAGTGCCCCAATGCAATGGCAAGGCGCACACACCATCATATTCAGCACCAAAACTCAATCATATGAATATATTCCAGAAATAAAGATAGAAAAGGAGACTATAAAGGACTATGACACAAGTATGTATAAAAAAACTACTGGGAAGGCCCTTCTAGTCGAATGTAATCGTACATGACCCCAACAAGGTTATTCAAGACACTTGTCTGGGTGATGTAGATTGTGTTGTCGCCTTCGTTGAGCACTTCTCCTTGGATCGCCATGTCCAGGCTCCATTGCGTACCGCGTATACCGTGACGCGCGATGGCGTTGTTGTCACCCAGCAACTCCGGCCATGTAAACACCCTGCCTTCACCAGCACCGTCGTTTACTTGTACCTTGAAATATCAATAATGCAATAAAAAGGATCAATCGAGGTCCATCGTGTTCATTGGCTCCTCGCCCCAGAACATGTATTTAATTAAAATCGATCAGCACATGATATATGGAGTATAAGTACCTGCAAGGTGGACATGTGGGACATTGCGAGGGCAATGCGCAACGAGTATGTGCTGCCTACTACGACATGTTCTAGATGGAACCGTATTTGCCATGTTGTTGGCACGACTTTATTGCCTACCTTTCTGCATCAAAGATGTTATTCTTGAGTTGTGATAATTTCATTACTAGAAACGTGTAAATGATAGGTGAAACAGTCTTAGGTGGAGCACTACTTTTCAAATAGTACAATTGTATACCTTGTGACATGCGCAAAGAACCAGTCTGTGGAGTAATTGCTCTTACCAACTGTGAAAACAAGATCATTTTCGGGGTAGAGGACGGCATACGTGTCCCACAAACCATACTGCCGATACCTGCCGCCACAAGCATCCAACAATACGAATTATATTTATCTTTTAGAAATATATACGAATTAGATTTATATGATCACTCGCAAAAAAAAAAGATTTATATGATCACACACCCTTGATTTTTTTTTTGAGACACCCTTGATTTTTTTTTATTCAAACGTTGTGCAACAAGAGCTGACCTGTCTTATTCTCAAAAAAAAAAAAGAGCTGACCTGTCTTTGTGGAGAAAGAGCTTGCTAGAGTATTTTGGGTCGGCATCAGGGATGTAGAACTCCGCAGCCGTCCGATCAGGGATGCCAATCTCCCACAATGTCGGGCCTGATCTTGGAGGCTCAAACACTAGGTCACCAATATTGATGGCACAACCTGGAGTAATGGTTATAGGAGCGGTGTACATATAGTCGCCAAGAAACCCAGGAACCCACGCGTATAGATTGTACACTCCTTCTCGAACATCGCTGATGTTGAACCTGCCGTCAGAGGATCTTGTCCAGAACTGATACTTCTGCACATATATTCCATTCAGGAATTTCAGACGCATGTATTGCAATTGGATGGTTGGTTAGTTGCAAGTTGAGAAGCAGACACGACCTTGCTCTCTGTCGCCCAGGAGCCAGGCTGCCCAGGTGAGGCGAGCCCAATATAAGCCATCGCAGCAGGCATGTCTTCCTTGCCCAAGAACCTGATGACGATGATTAATTAGCCAATAAAACAATACTAACGGTCGCAACAGATAAAAAAAAAAGGAGAAATCAAATATTTACCTGTCTCTGACCCAGAGCCTCCCTGTAACAAAGCCTCTGTCCCTTGCCTTTGCAAAGTCCGGTGAGCAAGGGAAGGAGTAGGGCCATTTGCTCACCTCGGCTTGTGCCTGCGCTTTGGCGTCTTCCCAGAGCTCTCTTTGATTGTTGGGGCCAGGCCTGGAGTTGAGGTAGATGAAGACCGGTCCCAACACTTTCTTCCAGTACTCACCCTCCTCAAACTTGACCACCATATCCCTCCCGATGTAATGCGGCCCTATAAACACCTGATCGATTGATGCATTGTTGTACTATTCATTATGCAAATGCAATTGTTGGATCGACGATCTAAAGATGCTTACAGAGAGGGACGTGGGTCCGGTGTGGGAGGTGAGCTCCCGCTTGAGCGGCCCGCCGTTCTTGAACTCGTTGCTCGGAGTGACAACCCAGAACCCCAACGAATTGTTGCTGATCCATCCGTGAACCGTGTTGTCCTTGTTATCCATTGAGTACTGGTACTTGTCATCCACCTCCCCTTTGAACTGTGGCTCCACGGGGTCGACCAGCAGGACGGCCTCTTTATAGGCCAGCGGGACACCACGAGGGTCCCTGTCTACCGCGCTGGGCATGTACCTCTGAATGTCGTCTGAAATCGCCATGTAATTGAACCTGATAACACATTTAGATTTGCCATGGAAACACAATGTTTGCAAAGATGTCGATCGATCGCTGCTCAATAACTTAGCTTACTTGTCTGTGTTAAGCTTGAAGGCGAGGCGAGCCACCGAAATGTTGAGAGCTGGGTACTCCCTGGGATGCTCAAAAATGGCGTAGCAGTAGAACCCAGAGCTGCCTCTCAGCATCACAAACCTGAGAAAAGGAAAATCAACCATGCAGGTAAAATGATATACCGTCACCACTGCTATATGAATTCGATCGAGTAGTGTGTAGCTAGGTACCTCTTGTCGACGTTTAGCCGAACGCTGTTTGGACGCGATTGATTATACGAACTCGTGAAAGAAAGTTCCACTTGCTCCTCACTTGAGTCTACCACTTTCAACTCTGCACCGTCCAACCTATACTGATGTTATTATTGTTTCTTTTTACTGTCAACGGGGGTGGATCTTAAGATTCTTAACGATCCCCACCTGATGATGTTATTGTATTCATTCATTTTGGGTACAGCAAATAAATCTAAATAATGAACTTACATATCCATAGCCCCTGTTGGCCAAGGGGAGCCTGGATAGTTCCAGACCACATCCCAATAGCCTCCCGAGTTCCTCTGGCTGGCGTTGTACTCGAGCAGGTTTTGCTCGCCGTTGTAGCGAACGGCGGTGATTTGGCCTTGCGGACTGGACAGCTCCACCTGCACCACGCCATTGTCCACAACCACCTGCATATATCCACCAAGCAGGTACATGATTATGATCCAGCTAATCATGAAGAGTAAGGGGAGGTGCGTGATGAGGACCTGGCGACTGTCGACTTGTAGCGTGACACCACCGGGGGCTGCTTCTTCCGGCGACGCGGCAAAGACTAGGCCGACGGCGACTTGGAGCAGGATGAGCAGCAACAAGGAGGACGACGACTGCCAAGCGCTCGCAGCCGCGGCCATGGGGACCAATCACCGATGGATGCTGCACTGCAGCAGGTCCCCTATAAGTAGTGGGGGAAAAGGGCAGGGATGGCCGTCCACGATATTTTACATCTGATTAATGTATCTTTTCAATAATTACCTATATGATACTCATAATACCATACCATGATATGGGTGGATCAAATATGTATCATAATAATAGAGATCTGGACATGGGATGGAGAAAAATACATGGTGTGCATCTATTTGGCTCTAAGAAAATTCTCATGTGCTAAACGTGAAGGGATCGGATCGGGTGCCAGAAAACAACCATGATGGTTCAGTTAGGCCTTCCTTAATTGGACATTGATTAAAGAGAGGAAGACCCTGCAAGCTGTGCAGCCTTCCTCTCCATTGATTGACTTCGGCATCCATGTAACTCGTCTCGGTACGCACCGCGCCGACTGATGGATGAGTCGATCGATGCGCGTGCCAAATCTGAAACTCAATATGCACCGACGGAGTATTTCTTGTTTTTAGCAATGTCACCATGAGCAATGAATTGCAATGCAACAATGTGTGTGGTTGTGGTCAAGCAGCGATCCAGCCCAGGTTAAGCTGGTGAGAGAGGGAGTATTCCTTCGTCTTCCTTCTCTCGTGTGTCGACAAAGGCCGGTCCAACACAGTTGACAAAAACTGTCTTCTTCAGAATTGTAAAGAATTGTAAGATACGTACTGTACCATTCGATAATTTCATAGTACCGAGGGCAC